>VXBI01002210.1:127687-163966 GCA_013397375.1 Toxostoma redivivum | reverse complement strand
GGGATAACTGATTTTGGTTTTGTCCCTTTTTGGGAAAAATGAGGGACAACTGATTGGATCCTGGGGTGTGAGAAGTCAAACCTGGCTCGGGACAGAGCTGCGTGCTCCCTGCAGGGTTAACGAGGGAAAGATTTCAGGGAGAGGAGCCCAAAGTGGATTATCTGGAGGCTCCTTCTGGCTTTTCAAGCACACAGAAAGGAATCTGAGCCAGCTGATTATCCAGCGTCCTCAGCCTGACCTCGGGGCCACCGAGGGGACAATCCCGGCACAAACGCAAATCAAACGAGCTGCAAAAGGTTCCTAATTATTGATTGCAGATAAATCCTGTCCCCAGGGAATGCTGCAGGTTTGGAGCAGGAATCACCCAGCAGATCCTGATCAGATCCCACTGAATTTATAAAATTTATTATTGAGAAATCCACCAAACCCCATGAATCCTTCATGCACGACCAGCTGGTGTTTGGTTTTTAGGGAGCTGGGGGTTTGTGATTGCTCTCTGTTGTTTCTGAATACAAAATTCTGATAAAGGAGCAGATACATAACAGTTTTAACCTCATTATAAAAAGTAGATTAAAAAACCGTTAAAAAACACCTATCATAACAATTAACTAAATAAAAAATCCTTATAACAAATAAAAAAATTTACTTTAAATTTTCCAAAAAAAAAAACCCCAAAAAAATTAAAAAATAAAAAATAATACACCAAAAACCAAAACAATAAAAAAATTACAAAAATAAAAAAACCCCAAACTACTTTATAATAAATAAAACCAGAACTTGCAGACAAAATAAAAAATACAAAACTACCAATAATAATTAATAAATCCAAACCCCTAAACCAACAAAAACTAATCTCAAAATCTAAAATATCCCCAAATAGCTAAGACACATATTTTTGCTGTAGCAGCAGAATCCCAGGATTTGCTGTTGCACCAAATCCCAGGAAAACACCCAGGAAAAACCAAACCAGGGCTGGAAAACAGGGGACAGCACACGGTGTCACCTCTTGAAACACTAATCTTAAAAATTAGAATTTTAGTTAAAAGTTAGTTATTTACTAGAATTAATTAAGAAGCAAATGGGTAGATAGGCCTTGCTGAAAATAATTAAAAGTTAGAAGGAAAATCAGGCTTGAGGTAGTTATGTGAAATTTAAATAATTGATTGTTGTCATCTTATGTTTGCTGAGCTGTGCTTGTAATGGGAAAAGACAAAAGCAGTGGGGGAGCCAAAGGAGCACAGACAATGCACCCAGAAACCATCCTGGGAAAACTTGGAGTGCCCCCAGCAATCATTTGTATTGTCAGGGATAGAACAGGTCCAGAGCTCAGGGCGAGGAAGACTCGCCTTACTTCCTCCCTCTGAGACCCCTCCCCACAAAAACCACCCCAGGCTTCATTGAAGGAGCCAATCAGGCATCTTAATAGCTAATCAAGCTAATGAGCATGGGGAGCGGGGATGGGAGGGGCTGCGGTTATCAATCTGGATTTATTTGGAGTTTTTATCAATAAACAGACTCTGTGATCCCCTGGGGTTTTGCAGGGCTATTGGAGGCTCACCAATAAACAAACACACACTTTGTAATTGAAATTGTCACTGAGTCTTTTGTCCCTCACAGTTGGGTGTGGTATTAGACCAATCCTCATGTTTTGGTAAATCACTCTCTGGTGACATCAACCACCATGGGAACCCCTCCCTGCACCGACACAAACATCACAACACCTTCAGTGCCAAAAGAGGAAGGAAAGGGAGGATAATTCCACCAGACACAGACACAGCCGTGCCTAAATTAAAATATAAAGCCCAGGCAGGCTTAGAGAATGTCCTGATTAGCCTTGGAAAACTGCAGTGCTTTAGAGAGACCCCAGAATATATTTCATTTTTTTTCAGCCCAGCAGAGGAACCCAGTGATGCTCTGCCATTTGTTCATTTACAGCAAATATTAACACGGGGCCCAATTTTCTGCCTGGCAAAATCATTTTAATTTTTACCAAGACGAATGTTTGGAAGGGCGAGCAATAATTAAATCATTTTCTACTCCAAAAGAAGCCTCACAGTCTTGTCGCAGGGTTCCAGTGTTTTGTAAATCATTTAATGATTTTCTGCTCGTTTAAATATTGCCTCCCCATCCCAAACTGATTAGCCAAGGGAAAAAAATACAGGGTGGAGGCACTTGCAGGAGGGATAAAGTTCCTAAATCATCCAAAGATTTCCTGCTCCTGGAACATCCCTCGGCCTGGGGAACTGGAATCATCAGCAGGGGAAATTTTGGAGCACCAGAACTCTGACCAGGACACTCATACACCAACCTGCCACCTGTCCCAGAAAGGAGATTCATATTTTAAATTCAAAATAATTCTGATTCCTGTCAGAAATTAGAGAGTGGGACCAGAGATTCCTTCAGTACCAATTTAAAGATGTCTTTTTCTTGCTGTAATGAATTTGGAATTCACCTCTGCTCGATGACAGAAAATCAAGTTCTTAAAAGCATGAGGCTCATATGCAGACACTGAGTTTTCAAAGGATTGGATTTTTTTAGGGGGGGAGGGAGGAATATGACAAGTTAACAATGGTTGCAAATTATATTAAAATCTTATTGAAAAGAAAGGAAGACTCGCTTGCTCTTACAGGCAGCGAAACTGTAACCTTGCAAAAGCATCATTATTCTGCTGTTAAAATGACAAAAAAATAACCCTCTGCCCCCAGAGATAATGCAATTTATTAGTATTTCAGTGCTGAATGCACTTGTCAAATATTTAATCATCTGATTCTTTACATTAAAAACTCTGCGGAGGGAATCTGCCACTGGGGAATAGAAACAATCCACAGAAGTGGGAATAGTTTTGGACAATGCTCGTGGAGAAGAACTGGAGATATCAGCCAGGAAAAAAGTTCTGCTGCTGCTGCTGCTGCTGCTGCTGCTGTGCTCTGGGGAAAACCTGAGAGGGGGAGGGAAATGGGAACTGTGGGAACAGCAGCGCTGGTCCTGATGCCTTTTGGGCGACCTGAAAACACAGCCCAGACAGAATAAAGGGAATAAAAATAATTTCTATCTATTGAAGGTGTTCAGGTACATTTAGGGGCTGCACCCAAAAATGGACAATGGGTCACGGGGTTTCACACTTTGATAAGTTTGGTCCATTTGCACATTGGGGTTAATGTCCCAATTCCAGCTCCAGGTAATGAAGTCACTGACCCCAGGTTTCAAAGATAAAATGTTCATGGTGGCCCCAGCCAAGGCTCTGGCCCTGCCCTGGCACCAAGCACAAAGCCCCTGATGCCTTGGAGTGGCTCCCTAGAGCAGAGGCTAAAAATGAAGATGAAGAGAATAAAGTGGGGATTTATTAAAGGCCTTCAATAAATACACCTTGGGCAGTCAGAGCTCTGAGAGGCTGCACCCAAGATGGACAATGGTCACCAGTTTTTCACCCTTTGATCAGTTTGGTGCATTTGCACATTGGGGTTAATGTCCCAATTCCAGCCCCAGGTAATGAAGTCACTGACCCCAGGTTTGCTCCCCCAATCCCTTTTGTTTCCATCTCTCAGCCTGAGGCAGTGAGGTGTCCTTGATTGCAGCCTGGAGAGGAATTGTTGTGTCTGCCCCAAATGGGGGAGCAGCAGCTCACACTGGGTGAGGGGTTTAGAGTTACACACTCAAGAACTGCAGGGTTACAAAGGGATGGAAAATAGAAAAGTTGGAATCCTGAGGGATCAGTCCAGGTCTGGATTTTCTCGATGCACACCTGACAGAAGATTTTGGGATTTTGGGGTGCCTCATACACAGAGAGCAGAGATTCCTTGTAAAGGGAGATGGGAAGTACAGCCTTGGAGAATGCTGGCCCTGAAAGTCTGGGTGTGGAGATTCCAGGAAATCTGAGATCCTGCTAATGAGGGGGGATAGCTGGAAGCTCCAGAGGCTGATGGAGCTCCAGAGGCTGATGGAGTTCCAGGGGCTGGTGGAACTCCAGAGGGTGGTGGAGCTCCAGAAGCCGGTGGAGCTCCAGGGGCCGGTGGAGTTCCAGAGGTTGGTGAAGCTCCTGAGGCCGGTGGAGTTCCAGAGCCGGCCCTGATGGACAGGGTGAGGTGCTGAGTGTTGGGGACAGGACAGGACAGGACCTCAGTGTCACTGCTGGATCTTCCTCTGGCTCCCTGAGCACCAAGGCCTGAGCTGACAGAGGGAACAGAATTGAGTTTAACTCAGAATTTTACAGAGCTGCCCCAGCATCCTTAACTCTGCTCCATCTCTGGCCCTTCCCTGCCCAATCCCTTCAGCACTTTATTTCCACTGCTCCTCCCCAGCTGCTCCCCTCCCAGCCTGCCCATCCCCACCGTGCCCCTGGATGTAAATCAGGAGTGCACAGCAAATCTCTGTGATAAAACACCTGCTCACTTCAGAGCAATCCCCAACCCTGACAAGTGACCTTTCCATCAAACTCCATCCGCCGTGCCAGGCAGAATTTCAAACCTGTCTGGTGTGAGGAACTCGGGTGCTTTAACCTGCAGAGATTTATGGCTCCAGGGAATATTTAACTTATGAATAAGCTGATTGTTGTTGGCCTCACTTTGTAACAGAGCACTTTGAGTCAGCAGTGTGGCAGTGAAGCCTTCCTGCAGGTGAAATGTGTTTCCATCAGTCACGGCCAGGAATCCAGTCAGCACTTCCAGCAGAGCCCCTGCCCTGCTCCTTCAGCTGCATTTCCCACCCTC
Organism: Toxostoma redivivum; assembly: GCA_013397375.1. Classification (NCBI taxonomy): domain Eukaryota; kingdom Metazoa; phylum Chordata; class Aves; order Passeriformes; family Mimidae; genus Toxostoma; species Toxostoma redivivum. The sequence continues at coordinate 159,260 of VXBI01002210.1, read as the reverse complement.
CCCGTGCCAAGATCTGTGGATAGAACACAGACACAGCACAGAGCTCATTCCTGGACCCAGAGCAGACATTCCCCACACAAATGTGAGCCAAGAGGCAAAAACCAGAGCAAGGAATGCATGGAAGTACATCCCAGCATCCCAGTGCGAGAGCTGCCCCCAGAAAATGAAATTTCTCTCCCAGGAAAACTCTGCTGTTTCAAATTTAATTTGCTTCTAACAGGAGACCAAGACAACACCTGCTCCTTTCAGCAAAAGAGCTCTGGAATTGTTTCAGCCCTTGTAGACAAATGATTTTGAACACAGAGACTGAGAACACCAGCACAGATTCCAATTTTATGTACATAACACCCTGATATCCACAAATCCCATGTAAATCTAGGCAATTTATACTGATTTATCTGCAGCCTGAACAACAGCAAACTACAGACAGAACTCTTCTCCTAAAGGATGTGAAATTCAGCAGGTGTCCACACTGGTTGGTTAATTATAAATTATGTTTTTACCCCCTGAAAAAGTGGCAGAGTGTCACTGTGACATGGGCTGGGTCTGGAATTCATACAATTCAAGAAGCCAGGAATTTATCTGCAGGACAAGAAAATCACACCCTGCACCTCATCTCCTTCACTGCTATTCCAAGAATCATCCTGGATGACCTGAGAGAAGAACCACGACAGGATCTGACTGAAATTGAATCTCCAGCCAACGGTGTGAGGTTGTACCTTGTGCTCCAAGGCCTCACCAAGAGGGAAAAATTATCAACTTATATCACTGAGACTTAATTGTCTTTGTCTAAATCTGATTTTGTTGGAATTCCAGCAGCCCACAGGGCTGTGGTGTTTGTCCAGAGGAGCTGTGGCTGCCCCTGGATCCCTGGAATGTCCCAGGCCAGGCTGGGATAATCTGGGACAGTGGGAGGTGTCCCTGCCCATGGCATGGAAAGGGACAAGATGGTTTTAAGGTTTCTCCCAACTCAAACTGTTCTGGGATTCTGGGATTATAAATTCTAGAGTCCCTCACTGAAAGCAGAGCTCCTTCTGTCTGAATTCACCACACATGCATTGTCACATGCAATTTATTTCCTTAAAAATCAAAGATTAAAGAGCCACAAGTGTAGAATAAAAAGGGACAGAAGAGGAATAAGGAAAAGAAAGGATTGTTGTCTCCATATGGAAAATGTGTCAGGCAGTAAAATGGCAATATTAATGTTAAAATTAATATTAGCTGAACCTGAGTCACTTTGCTGTGATGAGTGCAGAGTTGCTGAGCAGGGTGTGGGGGAGGCAGAAAGGGAATGAAAAGTGACAATAAAGGCACTGATAATTCTGAGCTGTCAGAGGGTGGCACTGGGGGGAGAAGTCACACATTTCTTGTCCATATTTACTTTACCAAACCGTGGTTTGCTCTCTGGTACTGACATTTACTGCACTAAAAGTTAAAACTGACCTGGCAAATTCCAAAAGTCATTCCCAGCCTGATCCTCACGTGCCCTCAGTGCTGGGGGGGGCTGGAATCCTGGAACAAGGCACGTGGGGATAATGAACTTCCCCCTCCTTGCACATCCCATCCTCCCTCAGAACTGTCAAAACGTTCTGAAGAGAATGTTCCTGAACAAACCCATGGCTCAGGCATCACCATCCTTCAGCTGCACCTGGAATCACAAAATCCTGGAATGATTTGGGTGGGAAAGGACTTAAATCCCATCAGTGCCACCCCTGCCACGGCAGGGACACCTCCCACTGTCCCAGATTATCCCAACCTGGCCTTGGGCACTGCCAGGGATCCAGGGACAGCCACAGCTCCTCTGGGAATTCCAGCCCAGCCCCTCACACCCTCATTCCATCCCAAATCCCATTTCAATCTCTTTCCCAGTTTGGAGCCATTCCCTGTGTCCTGTCCCTCCATCCTTGTCCCCAGCCCCTCTCCAGCTCTCCTGGAGCCCCTTCAGGCTCTGGAAGGGGCTCTGAGCTCTCCCTGGAGCTTTCCCTTCTCCAGGTGAACACCCCCAGCTCTCCCAGCCTGGCTCCATTGGGCACACAGAATATCAGGAATTCCCCAGAAGTTAAAACAGAACCAGAAACAAAACTTTCAGATTTCTCCATCTCCATTTTCACACAAGTTTATTCATCAGTGAATTAATTTGGCTCAAGAGGAACTATACATAAAAAAATCAGAGAAATCAGAAATATTCAGCCTGAAAAGCCCTTGGACACAGCTGAGCACTGAGGGTTTGTTGGGTGGGTGCTTTCCCAGGGGGATAAATCTGCAAAGGACCCACTAATAACACTGTTTTAGGATTTCTTACAGGAAAAAAAAAAGGAAAAATCATGGAATTGCAAAGGGAGCAGAGAGGAGGAGCAAAGTGCAGCTCCTGTCCAGGGCTTCCATCTCTCCCTCTGCTTCCAGCTGCAAATTGAAACATCTGAACCACCCTGCAATTTCCTTGGCTCCCGAGCTTAATGACAGGTTTTGGAATAAATGACCTCTTCCAAAAAGATTTGGGAACTTTCTGCATAGAGTGGATATTTATAGATGTGTTTCCAACCTCTGGAAGTGTTTGAAGGAGTCGTTCCCAAAGTTTTTATTGCACATTAAAGCCCAATCTCATTCCGGGCTGTTCCGGGGATTTGTTCAGCCCGACTCAGCAAGTCCTGGCTTTGCAGGGGTGCTGGGAGAAGGCAAATGCAAACTGTCAAACCCCATCTCTGTGAGGGCTAAAATCTCAATTGAGAACTTGCAGGGCTTGTCAGGAAAATTAATTACCCTCTTGATTGAAGGAGTTCATTCCTGTCCCCACGGACAAAGGCAGTGTTTAACCATTAAAATCTTATATTGGCCAACAAGTGACAGCAACTCTAACACAGCCTGAGGCAAAACTGAGCATATTCAAAATAGCCATCCCCAGTGCTTTATGTGATTTAATTGGGATTTTAGCCAAATTTCCCTCCCCTAAACCCTTCAAAGATTTGTCCAGAACTCATTCGAGTCATCATTTTATTGCCCCAGAGCAGCGATTTGCAGCCTGAGCTTTCTGTGACATCAGGACGGGTCAAAAAGTAACAAAAACATCCAAAATAACAAAAAGATCATGTGGAAAATGCTTGGCTGGCCCCAGAATGCACCCACTCCATGCCTGGCTCACAGGGATGCTGTCAGCCCTGGCAGCTAAACTCTAAAAAATAAAAAAAATCAAGATTTGCTTCCTCCCACGTTATTCCCTTGTGTCCATAAGCTCCCCAGGAAAAGGGAGCCCAGTGAGTAAAAAATTTAATGCAAGGCACTGACCAGTCAGAGTGTGCAGACAAGAGAAATAAAACTGAAATACTCCTGAAATAAAACAGGTTTTTAATGAGAAAAATGCGTCTAAATGGGTCCAAAATCTTGGATTTATTTTGGAATTTAGGATTTTTTACCCCCCTCCAGAAGGGAGAGTCAGTCTAAACAAACCTAGAGCCACGTGCTCTGGGAAAGAGAGAAAATAAACACGAAAATAAAACTCACACAAATCTCCAAGGATGTGCCAGGGAGAATAAAAAGAATTGCTCAGCACCAGCCCCCACATGGAGACGTGACAGCAACTGGGAAAACTGGGAAGTGCAGAGAGGAGAAGCTGCAAGGACAGGATTGGACAAACACAGAGCAGCGCCAACCACAGAAACAGCCCAAGCACTCTGAGAGCAGAAATGATGGAAAACTCACAAAAATATCTTTATTTTCCACCTTCTTGTCCATATGAGCCCAGCAGTGCTGTCCAGCTGTGCTGGGATGGAGCCTCAGGATTATTTTATGGAGGGGAAGAGTTGTCAGCGCTGCTTTGAGTGCCCAGGAGGATTTTTCAATGTCAGCACTAAAGTGAGGCCATCACCCTCTCCCTGTATCCCATAAATCACACCAGGAGCAATAAATCCTGCAGCTTTACACCCCTCCATGTAAAGGGGGAAAAGGAGCCCAGTAATGCTCTTGTTCTTTTAAAACAGAACGTTTTTAAACAGATTTTACAGATCCCTTTTAAAACAGATATTTTTCTTTTTTGTAACAGATTTTACAAATCTCTTTAAAAACAGATCTTTTTAAAACAGATTTTAAAGATCACTTTTAAAACAGATCCTTTTTTAACAGATTTTAAAGATCCCTTTTATAAAACAGATCTTTTTAAAACAGATTTTACAGATTCCTTTTAAAACAATTTTTTTAACAGATTTTACAGATCTCTTTTAAAACAGATCCTTTTTTAACAGATTTTAAAGATCCCTTTTATAAAACAGATCTTTTTAAAACAGATTTTAAAGATCACTTTTAAAACAGATCCTTTTTTAACAGATTTTAAAGATCCCTTTTGAAACAGATTTTAAATGCAGATCTTTAAAACAACCAATAATCCAGCCAGAAATCTCCTCTCCTTCCTCACCTGCACAGCCTGACTCCCAGGACAGGAGGTTCTTACCCAAAACCCCATTCCCTGCTGGCACTGCAGTCCTGGAATCCCCGAAGGGTTTGGGATGGAAAAGATCCTAAAGATGATCCAGAGCCACCCCTGCCATGGCAGGGACACCTCCCACTGTCCCAGATTATCCCAGCCTGGCCTTGGGCACTGCCAGGGATCCAGGGGCAGCCACAGCTCCTCTGGGAATTCCATCCCAGCCAGAAATCCCTTCCCAATATCCCATCTAACCCTGCCCATGGAATCCTGGATGCATTTGGCTTGGAGGGGACCTCGAAGTCCATCCAATGCCACCATGGGCAGGGACACCTCCCACTGTCCCAGGCTGCTCCATCTGGGCTGGAACAGGGATCCAGGGACATCCCAGATTTCTTCCCAATATCCCATTGGAACCAGCACATGGAATCCTGAATTCCTTTGGGTGGGAAGGGACTTAAATCCCATCAGTGCCACCCCTGCCATGGCAGGGACACCTCCCACTGTCCCAGGGGCTCCAGCCTGGCCTTGGGCACTGCCAGGGATCCAGGGGCAGCCACAGCTCTGAGAATTCTATCCCAGCCCCTCCTCAACACAGGAAATTCCCAGGCTGCCAGAATGAAGCTCTGGGATCCCTTGGGTGCTGCAGGGGCTCTGCAGCAGAGCCCAGAATGAATCATGGGTGTGCACAGAAATTAAACCAAGGCCAATCCAGCCTGAGCAGCTCTGTCCATCATTCCAGGGCCAAGGGGACTGACAACACTGAGCAGCTGGGAATTTCCTGCTGGGAATTTCCTACTGGGAATTTTCCCTTGGGATGGGCAGGGATGTGCAGTCATTGCTGCCTTAACATCCACAGACAGGCACTGGGTGTTATTTGCAAATAAATGTCAGTGTTTTTGCATTATTTAGCAAATTCCCACTCGATAAAGTGATCAAGGCACCTTTTGGTCATGCACAAGCACAAATGTTCAGGATGAAGAGATTTTTCCAAGCTGATGATGCCACTGGAGAGGACAGGAACCTCAGGGATGTGGGAGAGCAGCACCACGAAGTGTCAGCTCCAAATGCCATTTTGGAGTTGGTTTTTATCAGGCTTTTCTTTGCAGACAGCATGCTGGAAAGGGGCTTGAAAGAGCAATCAGGGTTATTTTGCAAATTGCCCTGGAAAATCCGCGAGCACATGGGGAGAAGGCATAAAAGAGCCTGTAAATTTAACAGGGAGAAACAAACACAATTATCCAAGGCAGAGCAATTCCAGTTGCTCCAGCACTTGCTCGATACAGAATGGGATCTCAATCACTGCAAGGCCAGAGCAGCTGGAAAATGAACAGTGCCCTCAGCACTCCCAGCCTCAGGAATTGTTCCTTCAGCTGCAAATTGATCGTTTGGGGAGAAGGGAGGGGTTTCCTGTCCCTGACACTGATTTATTCTTTGCTTCTCCTGTCCCCAGCCAGGCTCTCAAACACCAGCAGAGGGGTCTGTGCCTCTGTGCCCTGGGGTTTCTCACCTGAAGGGCTGGAATACAAAAAGTTTCCCAGCAGGGCCCAGCCAGGGCTGATCTGTGCCCAGGGCAGGGCTTGGACAGACTGGAGCAGAGCCTGGCACAGGGAATGGTTCGGCCCTGATCAATATTGGATCCAAATATCAGCATCAGCTGATTGAAGGCTGGTTAAATTAACTCAATTAACACCTTTACAATGGGAAATTATCATTAGTAATAATAATAATTGTAATAATGGTTTGCAAGGAAATAAAGAGGAGGGGATAAAATCATTTCAGGGAAAATCCAAGCTGGGAATTCAACTGGTGGCTGCTGTGTCCCTGTTTTGTGCTCAGCCCACTGGGTCAGACACCAGGAATTATCCAAATCCTGTGGGTTTTGGTGCTCCTCCAGCTCTGTCTGATTGTTTGAGTCACCTCATTATTGACTTCTCTAAAGGGGGTTGGAAAACACACAGCAAACCCAAACAATTCAAACACACAGAACAATCCCAAAGAGCTGAACTCCAACCTCAGCTCAGGAAAATGTTCCTCTCCTCTTAAATCTCTTTTCAATTTCTCTTAAAAGAGAGAAAGCCACATAATGTCTCTGACTTTAAAATCTGCATAAATAACCTGAATAATTGATGAGTTTTGCACTTTATAACCATTCTGCACTGAATATGAATTATTCTTTTAAAAAAAGAGAAAACCTGAATAATGTTGAGAAAAAGAATGGGTACATTAAGAACATTTTTGGAGGATGAGGAACAGAATTGGCATAGAAATGTAGAATGGTTTGGGTTGGAAGGGACTTAAATCCCATCAGAGCCACCCCTGCCATGGCAGGGACACCTCCCACTGTCCCAGATTATCCCAACCTGGCCTTGGGCACTGCCAGGGATCCAGGGGCAGCCACAGCTCCTCTGGGAATTCCATCCCAGCCCCTCACCCCCTCGTTCCATCCCAAATCCCATTTCAATCTCCCCTTTCCCAGTTTGGAGCCATTCCCTGTGTCCTGTCCCTCCATCCCTTGGCCCTCTCCAGCTCTCCTGGAGCCCCTCCAGGCTCTGAGCTCTCCCTGGATCCTTCTCCTCTCCATGTGAACCCTTGTCCAGTCTGTGCAAGCCTTTAATTCCTTTAATTCTCTGGTTTTTGTGTATCCAGCACAGCCCCAAACCCCCCCTGCATCCCCAAAATCCGGGAGCCAGCAGCCCAGGGGCTGGGATTCCCTGCAGGCTGTGGTCTCAAGGACGGGCTGGAATGAGGGCCTTTGTCATCCCTTTCCACCAAACACAACCCAAATCTGTTTCGTGGGGTAAACTCCCAAAAAATAAACCCCCACATCATCAGTGATGTGTTCACTGGAGATAAACACTGAATGAATTCACTGCAAATGCTAAAATAAAATCATTCCATCTCAACAGCACCAAATATCAGGATATTCTCAGAATGAAGTGGGAACCCAAGATGTTTTGAATGATAAAGTTTCTCTGCCAGCAGAGAAACGTTTCCATGAAATGCTGGAAGTTTTCATGGAATTGCACCTTGGGACAGAAAACAGCTCCCTGGAACACCTGTGCCCATTGGCTGGGATACTTCCAGTAATTTTATTTATTTTATTTATGTGGTGTAAAACACAAGCTGCCAGCTCAGATCAGCAGTGCCTGGTGAAAGCAGCGTCCTGTCAGTGATTCAGGGAAGGGAAAAATTCCTGGAGCTGCTGGGTCTGCGTGCTGAGGGGCAGGCAGGGATGGAAGCACGGATGGAACTTCTGCTGGACCCAACCCAACCCCAGCCCCAAGGAGCCTCCAAACCCGAGGGACATCCTGCAGGAAAAGGGCTGCAAATCCTGGATCATGAACAGCTGGGAATATTTAACCTGGGGAAGAGGAATGAATCCTAAACAAGGAGCCACCAACGCTGAGAACCCTTCAATTGAAACCCACCCATTTTTTTTATTAACCACATTTTTTTTTTATTAGACATTTCTCCCTCTGCCCCCCAGCCCCTGGAATTGCTGGAGGATGTCATGGGGGCTGTTTCAGATCTGTCAGAAATAATCTTATCTGCCAGCTTCTGGTGGGGAGGAGAGGAGCTCGAGTTCCCAGTGACAGGACGTGCTGAGGAGCCTGGAATTCCTCAGAGCTGCAGCTCCCATTGTGTGAGTCCTGTCAGAGCTGCCCCTGCCATTTTCCTAATGGCAGCTGCTGTCAGCCAAGCTGGGGAAACGATTCTGCTCAGCTGGGATGCTGACAGGAGCTGCAGGAACAGCCTGGGCGCTGCAGGGAAGGAAAAGGGGCCAGGGATCCAAGGGAAGGTGGAATAAATTCACCAAGCGCTCGAGGGAGACTCAGCTCGAGGTATTTTCAGCCTCCTTCCAAAATCCTGGGGAGTTGTTTGCTCTGGCAAGCAAGGAGTGACACAAAATTAAATAAATCAGCTCAGGAATAGTGTTTGAGACAGCCAGCCAAGTTCACAAAGGTGTTGTGGTGTCTGGAATTGCACATTTTGGTGCCATTTCCAAGGGTGTGATGCAGTTGGGATTGTCCAGCTCCCACATGCTTTTTAGGAGATCTGAAATTACCTGAGATTGTTTTAAAAGTCTTTTAAAAGCTTCATTAGGTGCCTGTGTGCATTTTTTTGGAACTTGTTTCCACTCTTTCCTATTGCAAACAGGACTCACCACATAAATTCTGCAATTTCTCCTTTGCTCTAGAGCCAGAGATCCACCTTTGCAAACACATTTTTATGGAGATCCTTCCAGTTTGGAGATGGACAGAGGGAAAGAAATTGCAATTGCACCACGTTCTGTTTGAGTGAAAATGAGGAAAACAAACAGAGCAACTCTCAGGGCTCCAGCTGAGTCATCCCTGCTCATTCCCATTCCAGGTTTTCCATCTCCTCTTCCTGGGAAGCAGGAGCAGAAAGGGGAGAGCTTCCACCATCCACAGCTGGATTTCCAGTTTCCTCCTGGAGCTCTCAGCAACCACCCTGTGGGGTTTGCCACAGGTTGTTAAAATATTACAAAAATGACACATAAATGGTGTAAATGTGTCCAGGGGGGACGTGGCTCTTTGCAAATGGGTTTATTTCAACTGAAATGCACGAAATCAGGTTGGAATAAGATAAACTGTGATCATTATTCAGCAGCAGCTTGAAGAAAGGATTGTTTAAATCCATCCCAAGCTGCACCATCTATTCCTGATTACAATTCCTTGGGGCTAAGAGAGGTTGAGCAGCCACAGATTTAATGTTTGTGTTCACCTGTCCCTCGCTTCAGAACTTTAACTGCAGGCTGAGAGTGATGCAGATTCAGCTCTGGAGGAAATGTTTTACCCAGACTAAGAAAGCAAAAATTGTTAATGAGTCCCCCAAAGTTGTCTGCAGCATTTTTCAGCTGCCCAGGTCCAGGGAGGGACAGGGATTGGTTCCAAGCTCTTGGCCATTCCCAAGGAAATCTGCAGCACATTCTCTCATAAATGTCACAAAAAAATGACTCCAAGCTGAGCAAACAGAGCAGGCCTGAAATTCAGTTTTTTTTTCTCCTTGTAGTTTGAATGGATCCATAATTTCCTGGGAATATCAGAGAGCCCCAGCTCAGTTTGGTCCCAGTTTCTCATGCAGTGCTTCCTTCAATCCCTACAAACCCTGAGCTGTTCCTCAGGACCTGAACATCAAATTGATGATGGTGGTGCTGGGGATTTTTACCTGACCCCCAGAGCCACTTTAAATTTATCTTTATAAAGCTGTGCTCAACCTGCAATTTAATTTTCAGCAAGTGACTCATGTCTCCTCTTTATCTCTTGATATCTCATTTATTTTAAATATAACTCTCCTTTCAAGGGTTATTTGTAAAATTATCACAAACTTGTGTACAGAAAGGCCTTTGCTATGTAAGGCCAACCAAATTATCCCAAAAATCCAAGATTTCTGCCATTAACCAGTTGTTTTAATGACCCTCCAAAGCTGCATCCCTGCAAGCAGGGCTGTGCTCAGAACACCTGAAGTGTGGAGGAAACAAAAGGGACAGTCTGCACAAATTCCTATAATAATATAATAAAATAATAATATATTATTAAATAATAATGTATTTATATTATACATAAATATAATAAAATATAATAATAAAATATAATAATAAAATATTCCTGGATAATAATCCAGGAGTATTTCAGAAACGTTCCCAAGGATGGAATCAGTGATTCCCTCACTGGGTGAGGGTCTCAGACAGGTCCAGGTGTGCAACATGTGGAACTCCAGCAGCTTTTCTGCTGAGGGCACCCAGGTCAAACACAGCTCAGCTGCTGAGAAAAGGGAAAAACCAAACCCAGAAAAAAAAATAACGACAATTCAAAATTCATCATCTCCTAAGGGAGAGATTAAATGTGTTACGAGCAGGAAACTCTTTTCCCAAATGGGGAAGGAGACTCAAGTGCAGTGCCTGAGGTTCCAGACTTGTATTTGTTATGCAAAACTAACTAAAACTAACTAAAAACAGACCTAAAAATCAACATGATCACAAAGTCTGGAGTGATTTTTATCTCCTAAACAGTTTTCCAGCTGTTGCATTTGTAATTAACACCAGAACAGCTTTTTGCCTTTCTCAATTCTCCTTCCAGGGGAATAAATGATAAATCAAGAAATGGAGAAAGGGAAGCTTTGCTGGACAATTAAGAACAGCCAAACCAAATAAAACCCCTGGAAATTATTCCCAGCTTAAAATCTTGTCAGTGTCTCAGTGGCTTTAAATCCTATTCAGGTGATTAGTCAGTTCCACTGTCAGAAAGATTAAGAGATTGATCTTTGAGGAGGATTAGAAGAAGATTTTTAGTAATTTTTCTAAGCACAGCGCACGCTTTTATTGGGAATTTCCCCTCCTGGACCTGGCTGTTGTGCCATTAGGAACAATTCTGTTCCTTCTCTCCTTTCTCAGCCTCTCAGTGCAGGATCAGGTGACAGAGCCAGGCTCAGAAAACATCTGAGATAAACACAGCCCTGGGGATGTTGGGGAAAACAAGGAGGAGGAGCTGATCCAGTGGGAACAGCCAGTTCTCCATGACCACAGACCACAGCTCTGGGAGCTCTGTGCTGTGGGGACAAAACCAGGGTTCTCAGAATCTGGTTTGGTGTTTTCCCTGAGATGTGTAAAAGTTCTTGTCTGGCAGTTCCTGTGCCCGAGCTGGAATCAATCTGAGCTCTTTAGTTTTCACTCTCAAGGTTGTTTATTATTTTCTTATCTGTAATATTTCTCTCAGCCCAGCCAGGTCTGTCTGGCAGGGCAGCCAGGGCAGAGTGTGCCACCCTGAGCAGACTGGAGCAGCTCCTCCCCCAGTCCCACACCCTCTGCTCCCTCATCTCTGGATTTTAATTCCTCACCCCATTTCCTTTATGTCTTTTAAATACTGTAATGTTGGATTTTAGAAATTTGGGAGTTTTGAGTTTTTTGTGGTTTTTGGTACTGACATCCTGAAGAGCATTTTTTTTTGTTGGTTTTTTGTTTTGTTTTGTTTTGTTTTTTCCCCAGGGGCCATTGATCCACCCAGACAGGATTTTCTGTCTTTCAGGTTAATGTCAGGGTGGTGAGTGCTTCAGTGACCCCTATTAAAAATTTACTTCTACTTTGGCTCTCTACCATGACAGGACATCTCTTCTTTGTGCCCTGTGAGGACACAAAACCCCTGTTAAACCTCAGAATCAGGACTTCCCTGAAGAAAAAGAAATAACATCAGCAGCTGGAAGTGGAAAAATCCCCAGAGTGCAAAGGAGCTCGGAGAATCCCCAGGTGCTGGTGCAGGGGGAACCAGGAGTTGTGGTGCTGGTCACTCACAGAAAAAGGATGAAAAGAAGGAAGAAGCTGACTGCCATTCAGGGAGGAGAAACTTGTTATCTTCAGGGAAATCTGTAAAAATGGGCACTGGAAGGTCCAGATCTCAGAAGGAGCTCTGGACTAAATAAAGTTAATAATAAAGGACCAGCCTATTAATGTTATCAGAGACCAATTAAAGAATCTTTTAAAATGGGCCCAAGAACAATTTCCAAATGAGGACCCAGATTTCTGAGATCCAGCACTGTAACAAAATGTTTAAGGTTTCATTCTCCATAATTTCAGTATTTCATTCCAAATAACTTCATCTCAATGCATTTGAAGTGTTCTCAGCACCACATTATTTATATTTCCACCCAAGCAGAAGTACCAAGCAAACAGTTTGATTTTCCTGCAACACCCACTGCCTGCTACAGGGCAATTCCAAGCACTGGAAGCTCCAAATGAATGAAACACCACTTTCTTAAGCACCTACTGTGATTAAAAATTCTGCTTAGGACAAAAATCTCATTTATTTCCCACCCAGGGACCTTTACAGAGAGCTGGGAAAGGCCATGGCCTGAAGGGAACCCTCTTCCCACCCTCCCTGCTGAACAGAAACATCACAAAGGAATTGTTCCATTTGATTCCTATAAAAGATCCTTTAACTTTGTTGTAGCATCTGCATGAGGCCTTTGACTTCTGGCTCAGAATTTCCTGGCTCTGCATTTTGTATTTTTTCTTAATTTTGCACTTTCAGAAGCTGAGAGGGATTCCCTGTTTGTTCTTCCAGAGTCTGTGTTTTTTTTTTCTTTCAATTCACTGAATAATGGTTGTATAAAGAGAAGGAAAAAACTGGGTGAGGAGGATCAGAATTGGGATTTTTGAGCTCCCTCCCTGCCCACTGCCTGATCACCACACCAGGCAATAATTTAATTTAGAGCGAGATTGACAAACAACATTCAGACCACAGAGAATTGTCAACTGCAGGCAGAGGAGAGCAGCCAAGTGGGATTTTGGAAATCCCATATTCAATATCTGTAGCAGGATGCTTTGGAACCTTCTGGAGGTGTGGAGAACATTTAATTAAAGCTGATTCACCTCGGAGCTCCCAGATGTAGATCGAGGCAAAAATTGTTAATTATTAAAGGCCCCCTGTCCAGACAGCTTTCATCAGTTTGCCCTCAGAAGAGGAAAACAAACAATAAAGTATTTTTAAAGTATTTTTTAAGTATTTTTTGCAATAAAGTATTTTTATAATGAATTTCCTGGGCATCCCTGGGGAGCAGCAGATTCTGGGGTTCACTGCAGCTTTGGCCCACTGGGNAAAAATGGGAATAATTAAAGGGGGAGCATCAGGAGGCAGAAGTGCTGGGAGTAAACTGAGTCTGGCTCAAAAACTCATCCAGGCCTGGCTCAGGGTTGGGGAGGGGATGGGATGAGCAAGGAGAAATAAATTCCAAATAATCCAAGACTCTGCACTGCATTGAACATCATTGCCAGGGCCTGAGAAGGCACAGCCAGGGTGGGATCATTGAAGGAAAAATGATCCATATCCCTGAGGGAGTGGGAAGGGATGGGAAAATGATCCAGATCCATGAGAAGTGGGAAGGGATGGAAAAATGATCCAGATCCATAAAGGAATGGGAACATGATCCAGATCCATAAAGGAATGGGAAGGGGTGGAAAAATAATCCTCATCCCTGAGGGAATNACCACATTATTTATATTTCCACCCAAGCAGAAGTACCAAGCAAACAGTTTGATTTTCCTGCAACACCCACTGCCTGCTACAGGGCAATTCCAAGCACTGGAAGCTCCAAATGAATGAAACACCACTTTCTTAAGCACCTACTGTGATTAAAAATTCTGCTTAGGACAAAAATCTCATTTATTTCCCACCCAGGGACCTTTACAGAGAGCTGGGAAAGGCCATGGCCTGAAGGGAACCCTCTTCCCACCCTCCCTGCTGAACAGAAACATCACAAAGGAATTGTTCCATTTGATTCCTATAAAAGATCCTTTAACTTTGTTGTAGCATCTGCATGAGGCCTTTGACTTCTGGCTCAGAATTTCCTGGCTCTGCATTTTGTATTTTTTCTTAATTTTGCACTTTCAGAAGCTGAGAGGGATTCCCTGTTTGTTCTTCCAGAGTCTGTGTTTTTTTTTTCTTTCAATTCACTGAATAATGGTTGTATAAAGAGAAGGAAAAAACTGGGTGAGGAGGATCAGAATTGGGATTTTTGAGCTCCCTCCCTGCCCACTGCCTGATCACCACACCAGGCAATAATTTAATTTAGAGCGAGATTGACAAACAACATTCAGACCACAGAGAATTGTCAACTGCAGGCAGAGGAGAGCAGCCAAGTGGGATTTTGGAAATCCCATATTCAATATCTGTAGCAGGATGCTTTGGAACCTTCTGGAGGTGTGGAGAACATTTAATTAAAGCTGATTCACCTCGGAGCTCCCAGATGTAGATCGAGGCAAAAATTGTTAATTATTAAAGGCCCCCTGTCCAGACAGCTTTCATCAGTTTGCCCTCAGAAGAGGAAAACAAACAATAAAGTATTTTTAAAGTATTTTTAAAGTATTTTTTGCAATAAAGTATTTTTATAATTAATTTCCTAGGCATCCCTGGGGAGCAGCAGATTCTGGGGTTCACTGCAGCTTTGGCCCACTGGGTCTAAATCTGGGTCTAAATCTGGATCTAAATCTGGGTCTAAATCTGGATTTAAATCTGGATGCAAAGCTTCTCTCAGTGAGTTCTAGAGAGGAGCAAAGCCTGCTCTGGAGAGGCAGAACCTGTGCAAAGGCAATTCTGGCCCTCCTGGGGGCTGGAAATTCCTGACAGGAATTCTCCCAACTCCCCTTTTAATACTCAAAGAAACCAAAGCCTGATGTACTAAAGGACAATCCAAGGTCGTGAGGTTTTTGTGGAGGTTTTTTATATTTGTTTGTTTGCCTGGANGTGGGAAGGGATGGGAAAATGATCCAGATCCATGAGAAGTGGGAAGGGATGGAAAAATGATCCAGATCCATAAAGGAATGGGAAGGGATGGAAAAATGATCCAGATCCATGAGGGAGTGGGAAGGGATGGAAAAATGATCCAGATCCATGAAGGAATGGGAACATGATCCAGATCCATAAAGGAATGGGAAGGGGTGGAAAAATAATCCTCATCCCTGAGGGAATGGGAAGGGATGGGAAGATGATCCCTATCCATGAGGGAATGGGAAGGGATGGGAAGATGATCCCTATCCATGAGGGAGTGGGAAGGGATGGGGTGGAGCAGTCCCAGCTTGTGTCACCGTGCCCTGTTAAGGGAGGCTGCGGCTCCTCAGGGCTGCTGGAAGTGCTGCACAGGGATCAGGAGCACTGAATTCCCAGGAAAAGCTGAACCCAAACCTCTCCTGTCCTCCTTCCCCTCTCCTGGCTCCGAGATCACAACACAGCACAGCCAGGGAGACTCCTGCAAGGACAGGCTGGCAGAGCTGTGCAGAAGGGAGGTGTGCAATTCCAGCCCCTTTCCTGCAGCCAGGGGACAGCTGAATTCCTCTCCTGAGCAGCCAGGGGAAGGAGCCCCAGGCCAGCCCTGGCCAGCACAGGGAAAATCCTTGGAATTTTGGCTTGTCCCACCCCATTCCAGAGGAGTCCCTGTACTGGGAGGAAGCCCCACCTGGAGAACATTTCCCAGTTCCTGTGAGGAAGCCGTGGATGATGTCCCTGATTTCCAGCCCTTTGTGTCCTGGGTCTCCTCCCAGCCAGCCCAAAGCTTCCAGAGGGTGTCTGGAATAAACACACCTGTGAGGGTGTGGTGATGCACAAGGGGATGGGGTTTGGTGCCTCAGGTGTCCCCCCACATCCCCTCACACGCTCAGGGTGTCCCAGCTGGAATCAGGTGAGGGAAGCACACCCCAACTGCCCAGGGCTGAGGGATGGCTCCTCCTGGCTCTTGATTGTCAGCCCAGCTGGAACAGCTTCGCTCCAGGGAGCACCTCTGAGTGACACCAGTGCCCACTGCACAGAGTGACACCAGTGCCCACTGCACATCTGAGTGACACCAGTGCCCACTGCACAGAGTGACACCAGTGCCCACTGCACATCTGAGTGAAACCAGTGCCCATTGTACAATCTGAGTGAAACCAGTGCCCACTGCACAGAGTGACACCAGTGCCCACTGCACATCTGAGTGACACCAGTGCCCACTGCACAGAGTGACACCAGTGCCCACTGCACATCTGAGTGAAACCAGTGCCCATTGTACAATCTGAGTGAAACCAGTGCCCACTGCACAGAGTGACACCAGTGCCCACTGCACATCTGAGTGACACCAGTGCCCACTGCACAGAGTGACACCAGTGCCCACTGCACATCTGAGTGAAACCAGTGCCCATTGTACAATCTGAGTGAAACCAGTGCCCACTGCACAGAGTGAAACCAGTGCCCATTGCACAATCTGAGTGAAACCAGTGCCCATTGTACAGAGTGAAACCAGTGCCCATTGTACAATCTGAGTTAAATCAATGCCCACCTGCACATCTGAGTGAAACCAGTGCCCATTGTACAATCTGAGTGAAACCAGTGCCCACTGCACATCTGAGTGAAACCAGTGCCCACTGCCCAGTCTGAGTGAAACCAGTGCCCATTGTACAATCTGAGTGAAACCAGTGCCCACTGCACAGAGTGAAACCAGTGTCCATTGTANAGTGCCCACCGCCCAACCTGAGTGAAACCAGTGCCCATTGTACAGAGTGAAACCAGTGCCCATTGCACAACCTGAGTGAAACCAGTGCCCATTGTACAATCTGAGTGAAACCAGTGCCCACCTGCCCCCCTAAAATGAAAATCTCCTCAGCCATTCCCAGCCCCCAGCAGCAGCACATCCATGGATCAGACACCCCCAGATCTCTCCTGGGGATNGTGAGGAAGCCGTGGATGATGTCCCTGATTTCCAGCCCTTTGTGTCCTGGGTCTCCTCCCAGCCAGCCCAAAGCTTCCAGAGGGTGTCTGGAATAAACACACCTGTGAGGGTGTGGTGATGCACAAGGGGATGGGGTTTGGTGCCTCAGGTGTCCCCCCACATCCCCTCACACGCTCAGGGTGTCCCAGCTGGAATCAGGTGAGGGAAGCACACCCCAACTGCCCAGGGCTGAGGGATGGCTCCTCCTGGCTCTTGATTGTCAGCCCAGCTGGAACAGCTTCGCTCCAGGGAGCACCTCTGAGTGACACCAGTGCCCACTGCACAGAGTGACACCAGTGCCCACTGCACATCTGAGTGACACCAGTGCCCACTGCACAGAGTGACACCAGTGCCCACTGCACATCTGAGTGAAACCAGTGCCCATTGTACAATCTGAGTGAAACCAGTGCCCACTGCACAGAGTGAAACCAGTGTCCATTGTAAACCTGAGTGAAACCAGTGCCCATTGTACAATCTGAGTGAAACCAGTGCCCACCTGCCCCCCTAAAATGAAAATCTCCTCAGCCATTCCCAGCCCCCAGCAGCAGCACATCCATGGATCAGACACCCCCAGATCTCTCCTGGGGATCCATGGATCAGACATTCATGGATCTCTCCTGGGGATCCATGGATCAGACACCCCCGGATCTCTCCTGGACAGTGACCTCTCCTCCTTGTTTAAAACACTGAACCTTCACTCTTGCAAAGCACACAGCCTTTGGGACATCACCAGAGCCACAGTAATAATTAAAACTCAGAAAAGAAAAGGGGAAAATGATGAAGATTAAAGTTCCCAACTGCTGCTGAACGTTTAACAGAAGCTCCTGACCACCCAACCAATATGAAGTGATTTTTAATGGACAGATTGGACTGAACTGGAGTGACAGGAGTGGGAATGAACTGTTGTTCAATAGGAAGTGACAGTGAGAACACCCAAGGGTTGCTGCTTTACTCACTTACTGTGATTAACAATGTTGTCCACAAAGATTGAAACTTAATTAACATTTTTAAATTGTGCTTTGACATTTTTAGCTCTTCCTATAAAAGCACTTGTGCAGCTGTGTGGTTACAACAGAGCTTTAACTGTTTGAACCACTCACCCACTGGAGGCTGATTGCGTTTGACTTCTGACAACAAAAACACGGAAATCCAGATGTAACCAGCGCTCAAAGAACTGCTGCGAGCTCCAGGAGCGATTCTGTGCCTGGGATCACAGCCCTCCTCCTCAAACAGGATTTAATCCCCCACAAAGTGTTCCATTAACTCTGGTAAAAGAGTTTTGCTCAAACGGGATCTTGGAGCAGGGGATTACAGTAAGCTTGACCCTGGTGAGTTGATAACACACATATCTTTGGGTGAAAAAAATAAGAAATTCAAGCCTCTGCAAGAAGTCTTTGTTCACTGCTCCCACTGAATTTCCAAAGCGAGCTTCCCCATTAAAACAGGAGCACCACAGAAGATGGAATGGGACAGAATTATTTCATTTCCTTGTGAAAGGGCAGGGCCTGCTGGAGGAAACTCAGAATTATATTTGACTTCGGGGTGCTGAAGTCAGAGTTCCGGGAACATTCCCAGTCTCCCAAGAGTTTGCCCTCTTTTCCAGGTCACTCCTTGGCTGTTTCACAGGTTTGACCCAAGCACAATCAGTATTTCTCTTTGAGTATTAAAAAATAGGACAGAAGGATTCTGGAAAAGAAGGAAATACAATTTTCTGAGGACAGAATTATGGTTCTGTTAAATCAGTAAAAGAAAAGATACAACACCTATATAAAATATGTAGAAAGGTGGGGAAAGAAGGAGAATTTTCTTCTGAGTTCTGTGAGGAAATCCACAGCTCCTTGAAGTCTCCCACATGCACCAGAGAACAGGTCTCACCTTTTGAGTGGGAGCACAATGGATTTAATAAATTCACTCTGCTGGGCAAAGAAATGTAAATATCTGGAGTTACATAAACACTGCAGCAGGGCAATGTGGACATGCCCGGCCAAGCCAGGCTCCAGTAAACAACTCTGCCCTGTTCCACGGAATATTTAACAGCTTCATTTAGAAAGCAGAGCTGTTTCACCTTTTCTATGTGCACCAGATGTCAAGACACAATCACATATCAATCTATTCAAATCAACCCCAAAACAGAGCCTCTTATAGAAAAACACAATGCAATTAGAAGGAAATGGTCAGCTCAATATTGGCCCACTAATGAGAACTGCCTCGATGAAATGACTATATTCATTTAATTAAAAAGCCCATTATGGACCCCATTCAAAGTGCTGCTCACTGAACTCTTTCATATCAATCTCATTTGTGTTTGCAGCATGTTTGGGGCATTATGTTGATTTGCACAAGCAGGTTCTGGAGAACAAAGTCTTGGGGAAAAAGCACTTGGCCCCTCATGAAAGGGTTTTATGAGAGATAAATGCACATATAGATGAATCTGAGCACTAATGGTTATTCTCTAAACTACCTGCAGCTCAGCTCCAGGAGTAGGAGGGATGTAGTAATTCCCAACCTGGAGTACACCTCAACTCCACGTGCAGCAGTTGCTGAATCACCAGGAATCTCACCCAGGTGGTTTTAGCAGCATCCCTGCCATCCTGGAGGGGGGAGCTGCAGACCCCTCCAGCAGCCCTGCCTGCCTGTGGCTCCCCGGGGACGCTGCACTTCTCACCCTGACACACACCCAGACGTCAGGAGAAACGCAGCAGGGCAGAACTAAGGATGGATACAACAGGAAAGGACATTTTCCAGCAGTTGCATGCACAGATTTTGGCCTTCACTGAACAAATAGGAGCTGAAGCTGAAAGATGCTGAAGAATATCAACCACTGCTGTGTGAAAACTTGAGGAAGAGCACTGCAGTTTTTTCAGAGCAAGTGGAAAAGCTTGTAATCAGCCAGATGCACAACTTCTGCTTTGACAAGGCACTGCAGGGATAAGCAGCCTGATTTTTATCCCTTTTACCTCAGAGGCTTAAATACCATGGAGCAAAACCACCTTCAGTATGCAGAACCACTGTTTGGACAGACAAATTCCAAAAGGTAACCCCAGCACAGGCAGAGCTGCAAAATATTTGCATGTTCAGCTCAACCCCATCCCTGAGCTGACCCAGCTGTGAGAAATTTGCTGCAACCTGGGAAATTATTTGGAATCTTGGAGATTATAGCATAAATCTTTGCTTATCACAGGCACAGCCCTGTGTGCTGGGTGATAACCATCCAATATCCTTCCCCCACCAGGCCCCTGGTGCCACCAGTGGAGCAAAGCAGGAAGAAAATCTGATTTGCACATCAGATTTCTGCAGCTTTTTAAGGCTTTGGGGGCAAATATGGCCCGTGCAATGTGTGTCTGAAAATGCCAGGAGTCTGCATTTGGATAATATCTCAACAGAGCACAGAGTTGGGATGGCCTGGGGGTTAGAGAGGGGCTCAGTGCTGAGGCTGAAATAATTCCAGGGTGGAGGGGATCAGTTCCAGGTTGAAATGTTCAGTTCCAGGGCTGAAATACTCAATTCCAGGGCTGAGGTTCTTTGTTCCAGCGCTGAAATACTCAGCTCTAGAGCTGAGGTTCTCAATTCCAGAGCTCTGGGGCTCAGTTCCAGGGATGAAATACTCAATTCCAGGGCTGAAATCCTCAGTTCCAGGGCTGAGTGTCCCAATTCCAGGGCTGAGGGGCTCAAATCCAGGGCTGAAATCCCCAATTATGGGGCTGAAATCCTCAATTCCAGGGCTGAGTGTCTTAGTTCCAGGGCTGAAATCCTCAATTCCAGGGCTGAAATATTGAATTCCAGATCTGAGGGGCTCATTCCAGAGCTCAAGAGCTCAATTCCAGGCCTGAAATCCTCAGTTCCAGGGCTGAACTCTGCTGTTCACATTTTGCTGAGGTCCAGCCGTGCCAACACTTGAATTATTCCACGTGTCAAAAATTAAAACCTAGCAACAAAAATTGTTTTCTTAAATTTCCTGATGGAATCCAAACAAACACGAGTGGGAAAATCTCACCCTTCAACTCACTGAGTAGCACCAGGTCTTAGTTTTCCTCCTGGGTCCAGCACAAAAATGATCAAAAGCTGCAAATCATCCCCTCACTTGTGCAAAAACATGATGGAAGAGGAGAATACATTATATCAGAGCCACCTGAACATCCCTGCTCTGCCAGGAAGGCCATGAAGAGTCATCAAAGCACCTTTCTGAGATAACAGAAGAGGTGAGAAGAGAAAAAATAAAACAAACCCTATTTTTAAGCCACAAAGATTTTATTCTTATCCCCAGCAAGGCCTAACAGGGAGGTCCCAGCAGGCCTGGCTCTGTTCACCCCTTGTCTCTGGGAGACTGGCAGAAGGTTAAACTTTCTGAAAAGCCACCAAGCAACATGAAAAGACTTTTCTTTTTGCACTCTAGGTTATCATTAAAGCTGCACAATCTCTGCTGCCCCAATTTAGGCAGCCTCCACCCCCAATCAGTTGTGACCACTTAGGAAAGGCCAAGCATTAAGCCAAACTTGGCTTCCTCTCTTCATGCACCAGGAAAAAAAATACAATTAATTTAAAATTTCATCAAGCATTTTAAGGGGGCTGTTCAGAGGCAAAGAGCTGCTTAACTCCCAGCTGCACTTTTGAGGGACCATAATTTGACTCCAAAATCAGCCTTTGCTCGAGCAGTTGTTGGGATCAACTCAAACCTCTCGTTCCCCTCAGTGCAGCCTGGACTTGGAAGGTTTCTGAAAGCAGCAGACACTGAGAATAATTGAACAGAGAGGGATGGCAGACAGCTCTGTTTGCCCAGAAACCGCCATCCCTCTGCACACAGGATGCAAAAACAAACAGAAAACACAAACACTGACCCTGGAGATTTGCTTTGAGCTGTTCCAACAGCAGGCAGTGCTCGACCATGAGCAGCACACACCCAAATTCTGCATTTCTGCACATCAAAAACCTGCTGGGGATGGCAGGGAAATGCTGACAAAGGAGCCCAAAATCTCAGGTTTGGTGCTGAGTGATCTGGTTCTGACTTGGTGTTTTCCAGGAGGTTCAAAGCCTGGGATTCAAAAACCCCATCAGGAGTTTTGACACGATGCTTATCAGTCAAAATGAATGTGTGTCAATAGTTTTGACAGAAAAGTGATTGTCTGCATTATATAAACCATGGAATTTCATGAGCATTCCTCAGCATATCATTAAAATACATTGACATTTCGGTTTAAGTCATCTTGGATATTGCTGTGACTCTCCTTTACAGTGCTGCTCACCCTAAAAGGGGGTGTAGAGCAAGGAAAAGCTCTGAGAACTGAGTTCAATTCATGGGCAATTCCTTCCATCCACAGCTCCTGGAAAACTCAGGGAAAATCAGCTCCTGCAAGGATGGGATGTGCTCCTTTCCCTCTGGAGAGAGGAGATGGCAGAAGAGAAGTGTGGGGGAGCAGGGGGTGAGGAACAGGAGCCCTCTGGGTGTGGGATGGTGTCTGGGGTTCCAAAGCAGGCTGTGACCAAAAGTGTGGATTCCATCCCCAGGTGTTCCCCAGGTGTGCAGTGACGCTGATCCCTGTGCAGATATCTGCTGTCCATGGCCAGCTGTTAACCCAGCTGTTGCAGTGTTCTTTATCTGCCCCACAGCCCATCCTCCCTGCAGGAGATCTCTCCTGGCCATGGCCATGCAGTCCCAGGCCATGGCTGATCCAATTCCATCATCCCATGGGGAGATGCTCCAGCCAGGGGGAGGAGCCGAGCATTTCCTACCCGGATCCAAGCTGGCATTGGGAACACCAGAGCAGCCTTTTCCCACTGGATCCCAGAGGAAAACCAGAGCCTTGCACATCATCCCTGGGCCTGGGGAGGAAAACTGCCCCTTCTCCAGGAGCACTGCTGCAGCAGAGCCACATCTGTCACTGCAGGAGGATGGACACCATGGGATGGCGCTGCCCCAGCCCCTGACTGACTGACGGGGCAGCTCGCATTCTCACTCTGCACTGCTTGGGGTTTGTTCTCTGGAATTCTCTATTTCTGTTTGAATTTTCCTGGTAAAGAACTGTTATTCCTATTCCCATATCTTTGCCTGAGAGCCCCTTCATTTCACAATTACAATAATCTGGAGGGAGGGGGTTTACATTCTCCATTTCAAGAGAGGCTCCTGCCTTCCCAACCAAGACAGATATCTGGCTGCAGTCACTCTGAAATCACAGATCCATGGCATGGTTTGGGAAGGGACCTCAAACCCACCCAGTGCCACCCTGCCATGGGCAGGGATACCTCCCACCATCCCAGGCTGCCCCAAAGGGGTGGGACTGGCTGGTCTCAAAGGTCCCTTCCCAGCCAAACCATTCCAATGATTTCCTGATTCCCAAACTTCCCTCCAATGTTGGTTGTTCCTGCTGGGAACAGCTCCACAGCAGTGGCAATTATCCTGCAGGATCTGTCACCTTAATCAACCCCAGAACAGGACAATTTATTCTCAATGGAACTTTAATTTCAGATGGGCTAAAGTGAAACCTTTTAGTTGCTTAATGCAAAAAAAAAAAAAAAAAAAAGGATAAAATACAGATATCCCACTAAACACCAGTAGTTAAGGATAAAAGGGAAAATAGCAGCTATCATAGGATGGAATTCATCCCACCTGCAGGGGAAGAATTACAGACAGAATGCATAGCCAGGAAAAATTAAAAAAAAAAAACCAAAAAAACCCACAATGAACCAAGCAAACAAAACCAACCAAAAAAACCCAGAGCTTGTCTTATCCATGGAATTAAATCCAGATCCTACAGATAACAACATGTACCCCTAGGGGCCAGTTCTGGGTATACAAACACATTAAATACCTGGGCAGGTGGATTTTAAAGCCCTGAGGCTCCTTTAAAGCCACCTGTAACTCAAATAAAGTTTCAGCAGCAGTTTTTTTAAAAAGTAACCCTGTTCTATTTTGACACTTTCAACAGGACGTTTTCAGCTGAGTTGTTTCAGGATGGGTTTTTGGGGATGGATATTTTGGTTTTGCCTTTTGGGTTTCTTGGGAGGCTGAGCTGTCAGAAGTGAGGAACAAACAATCAGAGCATCCATGGAGCAGTGCACTGGAAACCTGGATTTATTCACTGCCACACTCAAAAAAGCACTTTCTCTTATTTTACCCATGGATCAAACATTGGGGCTGGTGTTACTTTATTTCTAACTATTCTTTCAAATATTCTTTAGACTCCCAGGGAGCTTTTCATGGAATTCAAGAAGTTTATACCATTTGGGGTTTCATTCCACGACTTCTTCTCCAACTTGAGGTTGGTATTTCCTAAAAGACACCTGATTCTTGTCCTGGATGAAAAGACTCAGTGAGATTTTCTTCCCTCAGTGAGATTTTCTTCCCTCAGTCAGATTTCCTTCCCTCAGTGAGCTCTGTTGGCAAACTCATTTCTGCTGCTCCATCAGAAATTTTGGCTTCCCTTTCCAAAATGCAAATATCTGAGTGCATGCATTTCATAAAAACCATAATGGGAATTTATTTACACTCCAAACCATCTGACCAGTGCTTGTCACCAGAATGCAAATACCAGATGGAAAACACTCGACCACTTCCCAAAGATCCCACTTGTTCAATATTTTCTTCCCAGAATGCCTCCACAGAGAGTTCAACACATTGCAGCCATTTCTAGCTAGTGAGGGGCCTGGCTGTGGCTCTCACCTGTCCCTGCACACCCAGAAATCCAAGGATTTCCGTGAGATTTGGGCTGTGAGCTGTGGGGAGGAGGAGGTGACACAGCCAGGGTCAGCTGCAGTAACAGGAGTTGATGCTCAGCCACCAGGCACCACTGTCACACACACAGGGGATGGCTTTGAGCTGCTAGAGGGCAGGGGAGATGGGATTTTGGGAAGGAATTCCTGGCTGGGAGGGTGTGAGGGGCTGGGATGGAATTCCCAGAGGAGCTGTGGCTGCCCCTGGATCCCTGGCAGTGCCCAAGGCCAGGCTGGAGCCCCTGGGACAGTGGGAGGTGTCCCTGCCATGGCAGGGGTGGCACTGATGGGATTTAAGTCCCTTCCCACCCAAAGGAATTCAGGATTCCATGTGCTGGTTTCAATGGGATATTGGGAAGAAATCTGGGATGTCCCTGGATCCCTGTTCCAGCCCAGATGGAACAGCCTGGGACAGTGGGAGGTGTCCCTGCCCATGGTGGCATTGGATGGACTTCGAGGTCCCCTCCAAGCCAAATGCATCCAGGATTCCATGGGCAGGGTTAGATGGGATATTGGGAAGGGATTTCTGGCTGGGATGGAATTCCCAGAGGAGCTGTGGCTGCCCCTGGATCCCTGGCAGTGCCCAAGGCCAGGCTGGGATAATCTGGGACAGTGGGAGGTGTCCCTGCCATGGCAGGGGTGGCACTGATGGGATTTAAGGTCCCATCCCACCCAAACCATTCCAGAATTTTGTGATTCCATGATCACCTGGAACTACCAATGATGTCCCCATTGTTTGGGGAGCCAAACACACGAGCATTTACCTCTTGTTTTAACAGCTCCTGTCTCCAGGGGACCCCTCAGCAGATCCAGCTGTGGGAGCTGTTTCAGACCAATCCCACAACCATCCCACCTGGAACTGGAAGAGGAAAAGCTGCTCATTCCAAGGTAAAGATGGAGAGCTCTGTACCAGACAGCCAAGAGTGTGTGCTCTGGGCGTTCCCTCCATCAGGGAAGTCCTTTTAAAAAATACACATTTTTATTTTATCTCTTTTCTGCATTTGCCTCCAGCAGTTCCCGTGGATTCCCTGGGACATCCACAGAGGAGGACAAACAGCTTCCAGAATTACTCTGATCAGCGGTCTTTGGGTCACCTCCCTCCACTCTGTCACTCCAGGATGTGAATGCAGCTGGGGGTAACTTGGAAACTGGCAGAATTCAAACAAATTCAGGATTTGCACTTGTGGGCCCCTAAATCTGAGCGACCTTGTCTGCTCTGGCTTGGAACAGGCACCAACCTGCTCCCAGCAGGGACCAGCCCATGCTCTGCTCCCTCTGGAATGAGAGAGCTGAGGCTGGTGCTGCAGGGAAGGAGTTTTTATCCGGGACTGAGGGATCAGCCAGCACGTGCTGAGTGCTCTGGGAGGTGCCACCGTGTCCCCAGGGACCAGGCAGACAATTCAGAGCAGCCCCTGGAGCACCGAGCCGGCACGGAGGTTATTCCAGGAGCAGCTCTGCTCTCTGCTCTCTCCCTCCCACACAAAAGGCTGAAAGAACAATGCAATTATGTCGTGAATCAGCAGCGCTTCGTTATGAAAATATGAGAGGCTAATGAAAGCAGCTCCTTTCTGTGTCACTGCAGCAGCTACAGCAGGTTTGGAGTTGGGGAGAGTGGAGCTGATATTCAAGATTCTGCTCTCCTTTCCTCTGGAGCAGGCAAGGACCCAGCAGATAACACCAACAGCAGAAATGACAAGGCTGACATTAAATTAACACACTGCAGGGCACACTATTATTTTGTTCAAATATGCTTTTGAAAAATCTTCCTGGAACTCTGAGGATGTGGCACAAACCCAGCAGTGCCTGGGCTACAGGAGCAGCTGTCCCAAAGCCTCCCGAGGACATCTGTCACCGAGTCCAATGTCCATCCTTTCAGTCCTGCAGGCTCTCACCCTGATGGAAGGGAATTTCTTTATCCTGTACCTTTCCTGGGTTTTGCCAGTTGTTTGTTCTGCCTGACAGCAGCAGTGCTGTAAATCTCACGCCAGGGGTGTGACAGGTGAGCGAGGAGCTCAAGGTAAAGGTAAAAACTCGAGTGGTCCCCTGCAAACTGGGCATCAGCACGAGCTGGGCACAGAGGAACTCAGCAACAGCCCAGGAAAACAATTCCACCCCTCCTGTGCAGATGAAAGCCAGCTCTGTTTCTTTACATAAATAACATTATGCTGAGTTCTACCTGCAGATTTGCATCACAATTTCAATAAGAGCTGCCACGCAGACCTTAAGAGTTCTCTTTGCTAATACTGGTTCTTAATTTGTCATTCCTGAGCTCAGCTGAGGTTATTCTCCCCTCAGCCTCGCTTGCTGGAGCTTAATGCCAGCAGTAACTCTTGCATCGACTTAAGTGATGATGTGTTTGTTATAAACAGAAATTAATCCCCAACAAAAGTCAGGAGTGGGTGAAGAGTTAAATCAAAAAGCTCCTGGGAACAACACACACTGGTTTTTTCTGAGCTTCCCCCAAAAAATAAAGCACAAGGCAGGGCTGAAACTGAACCAAGCCTAAGCCTAAATAAATCAAGCTGTTGTTAAGAAGATTCAGACAAGGTCCAGGGGCACAGCCTGTTAATAAATCCATCCCTGACCACACAAAAGGTGTTGTTGAAGCCCAAGATTTTATGATGCTCCAGAATAGAAATGTTTTTCTGTAACAACACCAACAGATTCCACCCTCAACCCACGATCCTGCCAATAAGCAGCTCATTATCAGCCTTGTCCTTATGGCTCATTAATTTTTTTGAAAAGGGGGGAAAAGAAATGGAGAAAACCAGAGAGATCAGTGGGGCCTGATGAGGATTAAAGGGAATGATGGCTCCTTCTGCTTGTCCTTCCTGCTCCAGCCTTGGCATCATTCCTGGCTTGGGGAAGGGAAAACACCAGAAATAAACTGATCCTGGGGCTGAGCTGGATTCCTGTGAAAAAACACTGGGAGTTCTGTGCTGAATCAAAGGGCCAAGGACATAAAAAATGGTGTGAGGAAGGGAATCTGCAGCTGAATTAGTGAGAAAATTGTACCTCCAATTTGTGAACACCTGTATTTAAAATCCCTGTCTCAGTTCTCCTGAGAAAACTCCAGAGCAAAAACCTCTTTGGAAAGGTTTTCAACAGATTTCATCCATTTAATCCCCTTTCATCAACTAAATTTTACCATTTGGTAAAAAAAACATTTGGGGTTTTTCTACCATTTACCCATTTGCTTCCATAGGAGCAAACCTGCTGGAGCAGCAAAGAAATTTCTGGAAATTTCAGCCTGAACATCCAGAATTCCCAAAGCTGCAATGAGTGGGTGCACTGGAGCTGCTCTGCACTCCTGGCAGATCAGATTATCCAGGATTCATCCCCTGGGAGAGCCTGGAGCTGATCCTGGTGAGTTATTGCTGCTTTTTGTGTTACTGTCCAACCCAACCTTTGTTCACAGGGAAGGGAGGAGCTCTGTTTATACAAAAAATTGAAATAATGTGCTCTAAAACAGTGTCCCTCTGAGCCTGGCAGTGGCACTGACAGTGTTGAAAACACAAAATCCAGAATGATTCTGTCCTTTATTGCTTTATTGGAGAGTCTGGCAATCAGGGCTGCAGCCCCAAATCTGACCCCACATGGATCCCAGATGAACATGTTTTTATACCCTTCTCCTTATAGAACTATAGATTAATTATTAAACCCATATTGTTCTATTGTACACATTGATCTGATCCAAGCATGAATTCTTGTCATTTTCATTGGGCCCCCCAAATCTCCTTTCTCATGATTCCTGTTACCATTGCATCGTTTCTCATGATTCTCATTACAATTAAACAATAATTATATTCAATTCCCAAACAATCATTCCATTTAACAATCATATCATTGATCATATGATGATTACACAGGTGGAGCTTCACATGATCTGGAAAAAACAAAGCTCAATATTCGTTCCCAGGGCTTAGTTCCCTTTCCCAGCCCTACCAGACCCAACCTTCCTTTCCACCCTGAATCTCTTGGATGCAATTCCATGATTTTTAAAAACATTTGAACCCTGTGCTATCAGCATTACCAATCCAAATCACCATCCATGACCCCCTCCAGTTTTTCTGGGATTACTAAAACTGAGGCCAGCACAAGAAGTGAGGAGGAAAAATTTAAAACCCACCACAAACCATCAAAAAAACCTCACCAGAAACTCAGGTTTGTGTGTGCTGGCTGCTCCTCCAGCAGAGCCATGGAATTCCTGAGGGTTCCAGGGGATGGAGCTGCTCCCTGGGGACAGGGACCTGGGGACAAGCCAGCCCAGGGTGTCCCTGAGGGCTCTCAGGTGGCCAGAACGAGTCCCCAGGGCCATTTGTCACCAGCCTGGGGCCACTGGGTTTTGTGTGGTGCTCCCCAGAGCTCCACCACTGCAATCTCTGTTTATAAATCTAGGAGAAAAAATACATTTTCCTGAGCTGCAGCTATGGCAACGAGCAGCTCGATATTGAGCTGGGTTGCAGGGGGTGATATCCAAAGGATTTGGGGTTTTTTGTTATTTTTTTTGTTAACTCATGAAATAATTTATTGGAAAATCCGGGACAATTAGAATTGCATTTATTCAGTATGGATGGGTTTCATATTCTGCAATGTTGTCTGGTAAAAACTCAATTTTTTTTCCCAGCTTTGTTTCTCGGAGCTTCTTTTTTTATTGAAAAAGAAAAAATGAAAATAAGAACTCCAAGTGACTCGCTCCAAACTTCAAATTCTGAACTTTTGTTCAGCAAGATTCCTGAAAAATCTGTGATATCACAATTGGCCCTGAAGTTTCCAGGTGAGACACCTGATTCCATAACATTTGGGATTTGGGGATGCCCATAACTGTCTGTTCTTCTGACATCCTTTTTGTCACCATTGTGTGTCAGCAGCTCCTGAATTACAGCAAAGAGGGAGGATAAAGATTTAGGCCTTAAACCTGTGCTTTAATAAAAACAGCTCTGAAAATGCCTATTTTGGGACTAAATATTTGAAATATTCAACTGCTGGCACCAATGTTTCAATTAACCACGTCCTTGGTATTGCCTGTCATGTATTCTTAGGGTGCTGTCATCTGAATTTATCACTTTATGGGAAACCAGTCATTTTTGTGCTGCTTTGAGAGACAAATTAAAGCAACTCTACAAATTTGGTGTCAGTGTTATTTGGCCAAGGAGGGACATTTGATGTTCATGGCTAAAATCAAATCAAATCAATCCATGCCTCAATGTCTTTTTTTTTAAATTTATTTTTTAAAGAAGGAATACAGCAAATCTTTTGTTGTGAAATACTTTGAGATCCACCAGCAAAAGGTGAATAATATTGACAATACCCAGCTGCACCTGAATCCCTGTGAGTGCCTCCTGCAGGTCCAGGAAGCCATAAAATAATTGAGGAACCAATCTGCATACAAATGACCAAATAATGGACTCCAAATCCTTGGATTTCCTTTGATTTACTCCAAAAGCCTCCCAAAAAGTGCAGCTTCCCCTCCTGGAGCCAGCCTGCCCCTCCCCAGCCCCTGCTTGCCCTCGGAGTTGTAGCCACAGCTGGGAACGTCGTTATCAAAGGAGCAGCTCGTCTGAATTATTAAGAAAACAGCACAATTGATGTTCCTCTAATTCACAGAATTCCCCATCCGAGCCTTGAAATCAATTATGGAAAACATCAGGCTCCTCTGTCTGCCTTTGGAGCAATTTCAAGATCCACTATTTTATCCTCATTTGTTCCAGCCTTATAATTGGCCATTGACTTTGATGAAGCTCTTGAGCACCAAGGCTCTGTCTTGCCTCTGCTTCTCTTTGCAGGGGATTCCAGCTCTTCCCCTCACTTTTAATTTTAATCCAGCTGAGCTGGTTATTTCCAAAGTATTTTCTGTGATTTCCCTGCCATAAATCCATTTTCCCCTTTTATTCTCATATTTAGAGATTATTCTTCCTTTCTTTTCCTGCTTGCAAAGTGTTGGAAGCACAACCAAACAAGGAGGTGCTCAGCTGCTGGCCACCAGCTTGTTGAATTTTGGGCAGGATTCCTCTTTCCTTTCACCAAATTGCCACAATCATTGAAATCCTCTGCAAAATGATCACTTGGAAATCAGGAGGTGTCTGCAATGAATTTGGTGTGTTAAATGCAAAGCACCCAAAGTGCCAGCTCATCACTGTGAGCTTTTGTTCCACCTGGATGTCAGGACAAAAGGAGGCTGAGCTGAAAACCAGGCTCCAAAACTCTGGGATCACCTGGGAAGGTTTTTGTCTCTCTTGGTTTCTGCACAAAAATTCCATTTTTATGCCACGAGGAGGGTGTGTTTTAAAAGCATCCCACCTGACAAAAGTGCTGAAACCCCCCAAAATGGTGCTGAGTGTCCCTGATTTCCCTGTTTCCATGGCAAGACAGAGGGAGGAGGATCCAGCAGGTGCTGTGTTTGTTAACAGCTGATCGAGAGGGTTGGTAAATGCTGAATTCTGACCACACCAAGCAGAATTTCCTGACTTTTCCCTTGAATCCCCAGCTCTGAGGAGAGCAGATCACCTCTGTCCATCTGCCCAGCTCCATGCAGCCCCCAGCTCCATTCCTCTGGCTGGATAACCGGGGGTGAGAGCAGTGAACAGTGAAAGCAGAGCCCTTTGCTAACAGAGAAAACAGCCCAGCTGAACCTCCTGAACCCTGACAGGACCCTGGGGCTTTCACCACTTGCCCTGCAAAACGTTTCCTCTCGCCTGGGTGAGCACCAGGAGTCCCCAAAGTCCTGACTGCAGCATCTGCCTGACCTGGCTGCCTCACTCTGCCAGGTATTTAAGCACAAGCTTCAGACTGGGCCCTGGGGGATGTTTGTGCATGGTGAGGAACTGGCTCAGTGACCAGCGCTCTGCCCACACCACAACTCTCCTTTCCAATTAAATCTGTGATTTCAGCAGAATTTCACGGAGGATCAGGAGAGAGGAGGGGAAGGGCAGGTTTGGAGGGTTTGCTGGGTCTGCAGGTGTGGAAAAAGTGAGGTTAGAGCCCAAAACTGGGCTGGTGTGGTGCTGACAGGGCTGGAGTTTGGGATGAATATTGTTTAACTCCCCTAAAAGCCAATCCTTGTGCTGCTGCTGGAATAAATTCTGGCCACTGGGATCAGGGCAGGTTTAAAGTCATTATCACTCGGGCAGAAAGTCCATTATCCATTCAGCCGTTTGAGCCTATTCTTTTTTTTTTTTTTTTTTTATTTTTTTCCCCTTCCCT
>VXBI01002210.1:63551-112384 GCA_013397375.1 Toxostoma redivivum | reverse complement strand
TTTTTTTTTTTTTTTTGAGCTCAAAGCTTGGCTCTGTTCAGGTGTTTTAGTTTATTTTTGTTGCCAGTGTCACAGTGAGTACAAATTGTTGTTGTGTTATCCTATATCCATCGAGGATTCCTGACTCAGAGCCCTGCAAACATTTATTTAATGAATAAAATGGACACCCCTGGGGTCTGGGTGCACTGGAAGGCTCTCCAGTGGGAGGTGGTGGGACTGGATGGGATTTAAGGTCCCTCCAACCCAAACCACTCTGAAATTCCATGTTTCCATCCTACACCATTCCATTCCATTCCTCCCAGTTGGACATTTTGAAGAACTCCAAGCTCACCCATCAGGAGGAACTCCAGGCTTTTCATCCCCAGCTGAGTGATTGATAAAAATCTGCATTTCCAGGGGATGTGTGGGTTCCTCTGCTGGCAGTGCCATTTAGTGTGACATAAACTGCCTGGCATTCCCTGCAATGAACTCCTGCCCAAAAAATCCAGGAGAGGACTGGCTTTGAGCCTCGGATTGTGACTTCAGGATCTGGGATCTGAGCTGAGGAAATGAGCTCTGAGCAGCAGAGAGGAGCCCAGGAGCCCTGGAGCAGGGCAGGTGTAAATGCCAAAGCACAGCCATGGTTAATAAAGGAGGTAACTCCAACACTACTCAACATTTACAACCAGTATTGGACCACTTGTATCTCCCTGACCTTCTGAAAGTCCACAATAAATTTTCCAATACAGTTTCAAAATTCAGAAATTTTCCCCAGTTCTTTGGGAAGTTGGGAATTCTCCTCCTTCCACACCAGGCACGTTGCTGCTGATGCTCCTGAAGAATTTGTGATGCTACAGATGTACAAAGGTGCAAGGGGACAAACCCAGCCACGATACAAACACAGAAAACCCAAATTCCTGGTGGCATTATTTTTATTATTTTATTATTATCATCATCATTATTATTGCTGTTGTTGTCCTTGTATTTGTACACTATTATTACTATAATTACTACTACACTATGACATTATTATTATTATTATTGTTGTTATTATTATTGTTATTGTTATTATTATTATTATTATTACTATTGTTGATTGTTGTTGTTTTCATGCTTTCTCTTTACACCTTATCCCAAGGGCAGAATTGACCTGAACAGCCAAACCCCACAATATAAAATTATATAAAATGAAGCACTTTGCTGGATAATGAAATTGGCCATTCAGGAACCTGGTCAGGGTTTGTCCCAGACAGATCCAGTAATTTCCTTAAGTGCAAGGAGCTCAAGCCAACTCTTTAAAAATTCTGGGGGGTGTTTCTGGTTGTAAGTGGACAGCAATTGAATTTGGGCCATTTCCTGTCTGTGTCTTGGACTCTTCTTCATGAGGAAAGAAAATTATCGAGCCCTTCCCTACAAAGTGCTCTAGGCCTCACCAGCAGCCAGAATGATTTCCATTAAAAGTTTGGAATCTGCAGATACAGCAGCTGTGAGCTGGGGACTGCAGTGCTGGGGCTCTCACGGGTTCACAGCAGGGCTGGGAACAAAGTAATAGAAAAATTGAGATGCCAGGTTGGGATTTGATAAAATCCCAGCTCCAGCTGCCCCAGGGCTCGCTGAGGAGCAGCAATCCCAGCACACAATCATGGAAATGAGGTTGGAAAATCCCTCTGAGATCATCAAATCCACCACCCCAGCACCACCACGGTGTCTTGGGTTCCAAAGCAGGCTGTGACCGGGGTGTGGATTCCATCCCCAGGTGTTCCCCAGGTGTGCAGTGACGCTGATCCCTGTGCAGATATCTGCTGTCCATGGCCAGCTGTTAACCCAGCTGTTGCAGTGTTCTTTATCTGCCCCACAGCCCATCCTCCCTGCAGGAGATCTCTCCTGGCCATGGCCATGCAGTCCCAGGCCATGGCTGATCCAATTCCATCATCCCATGGGGAGATGCTCCAGCCAGGGGGAGGAGCCGAGCATTTCCTACCCGGATCCAAGCTGGCATTGGGAACACCAGAGCAGCCTTTTCCCACTGGATCCCAGAGGAAAACCAGAGCCTTGCACATCATCCCTGGGCCTGGGGAGGAAAACTGCCCCTTCTCCAGGAGCACTGCTGCAGCAGAGCCACATCTGTCACTGCAGGAGGATGGACACCATGGGATGGCGCTGCCCCAGCCCCTGACTGACTGACGGGGCAGCTCGCATTCTCACTCTGCACTGCTTGGGGTTTGTTCTCTGGAATTCTCTATTTCTGTTTGAATTTTCCTAGTAAAGAACTGTTATTCCTATTCCCATATCTTTGCCTGAGAGCCCCTTCATTTCACAATTACAATAATCTGGAGGGAGGGGGTTTACATTCTCCATTTCAGACACCTGGCTTTCCAACCACAATACACGGTCACCACTAACCCATGTCCCCAAATTTCACATCCAGGCGGTTATTTAACAACTCCAGGGACGAGGACTCCACCACATCCAAAGCTTTACAATCCTTTCTGTGACAAACTTTCCCTAAAATCTCATCTGAACCTCCCCTGGCACAGCTGAGGGTGTTTCCTCCCAGGCTGTCCCCTGTCCAAGTGGGCTGCAGGCGATCCTGCAGAGCAAGGGAC
The DNA here is from genome assembly GCA_013397375.1 of Toxostoma redivivum. Classification (NCBI taxonomy): domain Eukaryota; kingdom Metazoa; phylum Chordata; class Aves; order Passeriformes; family Mimidae; genus Toxostoma; species Toxostoma redivivum. The sequence goes on along the minus strand of VXBI01002210.1, from coordinate 109,799 downwards.
AGGGACCAGAGGAAGCCACATTCCCTGCTGGACACTCTTCCAATCCTGCTCATTCTTGTTCTGCAGCCCACAGGGAAAACAACGTGTTCACTTCTCCCATTTTGTATCTGGGACCCAAATTAAGCCTTTTCTTCACCCCAGCATTGTCATAAACAACTAAAACTGCAAAAATGCACTCATTTTATTCCACAATGCTGCACAATTATTGACAAAAGCTCTTTGATTTTCTGGCAGAGAAGAGGATGATTGTGCCCAGTCCAAGCCAAATGCACTTTTTGTCCAGTCTCTGGCTTGCCCACCAACCCTTTGGCACAGTTTGTTCCAGAAAGTTCAATGCTGTTGAGGGTGGAGAGGGATTTCAGGATTTTTCCTCCAGAAGCAAAATCAGCACTGTGCAAAAACTGAGAGGGGACTGCTCCAGTTGGGCTGGGAGTCACCAGAATGTGAGAAAGCAGAAAAAAAAAAGTGGGAGGAGTAGAACAGAGCAGAACCTGTGTCCCAGCAAAGGTGATTTTTGGAAGGGCTCGTGGTGACCTCCTGCATTTCCAGGGGCCTCCTGCTGTGCTTTTTCCTCCCTTGGGAGCAGTTTAAAATTCCATTTACAGAGTTTGTTTATACCTGACAAACCCCTCCTTTCCCAGCTCACAGGGAGCTGAGGAGTTAAAGCTCAGAGATTCCTCCTTGCTCCAGACATTCCCAGAGAAACTCTGCTCTGCAGGGAGAGCAAGGCAAGCTCAGAATCCAAAAGAATGAAAAAAGCTGCATTTTGGGACACAAAGTTTTGGGAGCTTTCCCAATCTCCTTGGTCACTTATTTAATTATGTTATAGTAGTTATTTACTATTAAAACACTAATACTTAGTAGTTGTTTACCATTAGTATTAGGGTTTTCAAGTCCATGGGTTAAAGGGATCAAAGTGGTGTTAAAATATTTCAAAAGAGGCAGTGGATGGGAGTGATCATTATTTTTTTTTGGTGTGGCAAACCTGCCAGGTGAGCCTGATCCAGGGGAGTAATTGGCACCAGGACTGGTTAAACTTCATTAACCCTCAAATAATTCCCTTTTAAACTCAGTTGTTCAGTTCTGTGTTGATTTAAAACACTTTGTGCCAGCCCATTTCATCTCCACGCTGCCAACAGGGAAGGTGGAAGGAGAAAATGGAACTGGACCTGAACCCAGGGTTGTGCTTCAGCTGAGGAGCCACACCCAGCACAAAACACTCCTGAAGTGGGTTGGAAACAGGTTTGGGTTAAAATTTACTGGATATTGTTCTTTTGTGGGCATCCTGACCTCCCAGCCCTGGTCACTCACTTTATGTCCCTGAACTTATATTTTGCATCCCCACTAAAAATCGAGATTTCTTTGAATAACAACCCCAAATATCCTCATTATTCACACACCTGTCCTTTGAAAATACATTCCTGTCCCCTCTTGGTGCTCTGGATCTCGGAGCCACATCAGAGCCACGAGTTCCAAACAATGACTTTATGTTACATAAACTGAAAAAAAAAAAAACAAACCCACAGAAAAGCTTTTGTTTTAAATGTTTCCTGTCAGCTCCTCGAAAGGTGCCATTATTCTTCAGGCTTTGAAGTGAAATTTGAGTTCTCTGGGATGCTTTTCCTGCCCTCCTTGACGAGCAGGGAGTTGTCCTTAATCCAGAGCATCCCAAATTTCCTGCTGACGTTCAGTTCGTGTGAGACCTGACACATTCTCATTTTTAAAGCAAATCAGAGCGTGCAAAGCCTTTGTGGAGCTGTCTGGACTTTGTGCCCCTCTGTGTTGCTGCAGGAATGATTGAGCATCATCACCATGTGGAATTTGTTAAATATTCCACAGGCCAGGAGCGGGAGCTGCTCCTGCTCGCAGCTCGGTGACACTCCAAGGTACAGCAAGGCTCATATTTAATTTATTGCTGACTGGGAATGGCTTTGTGTGCTGGACTGGAAACAAGAAAATTCCCTCATTCCAAATCCATGCCTGAGCTCCAGTCACACAGAACCACTCCCCACCCTTTTTTAAAATTCATTTTATTTTATTTTTTTTCTGGTTTTACCCACAGACATCCCCTTCCTGCTGCTCCTGTGTTCCAGGGGGTGGAAAGGGATCATTCCTGAAGGGACAAATGGCTCCAGCACTGGTAGAACTGGGAACAAACCAGGGCAATGGACTGGAAAGAATTAACTTCAATAATCAGATTATTTCCCTCCAGGCACTGTCTGAAGCCAGACACAACTTCAGGCCCTGCCTAAAAAACTCCAGGTAATTTATTTAAATAACTTAATGAGGGAAAAAAAAAATCCTCTTTGATGCAGGGTTTTGAAGAAGTCAGGAAGATTCCTGCAATCCCACTCCCTGATCATTCACAGGGAATTCTCTCTTCTGGTACCTCTGATCCCTGGGGCTGTCCCTGTGCCACACCAGAGTGGCACAAAGTCCCCTTGTCACCCTCAGCTCCCTCAGGCACCTGTGGAATGCCAGGGAAGCTGTCCTGGAGGGAATTCCCAGTTTAACAACCTCCATTTCTCCACAGGAAGGAATGGTTCATCCACCACCTGGACTTTAAACACAATCCTGCCCCTGCAATTTTGCATATTAAACATAATTAAATGTGTAGCATATATGCTGTAATAGATATAATTTCATATTTATGCAATATAAATAAAATTTCCTACATATAATATATATATTCCTGAATTTTATATATAAATTCCTATATTTTATATATAAATATATTGTCTAAATGCAAGTGTTTGCTCCACTGCCTCCTGTCCTATAAATGCAACCAGGCCAGGAATCTCCCTGGGCATTTTCCCTCTGGATACCCCAGTGAGTGAATTCCAGGACACAGCTCCTTGTGAAACCTCAATCCTCTTCCACTTCCAGAGGCAAATTTCAAAATGCTCTTGGTTCTGCTTCCCTCTGCAGCCCTTCCAGCTCTGAGATGCTTAGATGGGATCTCCTTCAAATTGTTGTTTTGCCAAGGGCTACATCACTCCAGCTGGAATTTCAAAGCTAAAAAAAAGGATTAAAATCTCAAATGGAGCACTCTGGGGATGTTTGTGTGCGGGGTCAGGAGGGGGTGAGGGCAGAAATCCTGCAAAGAAACTTCCTGGGAGCTTTTCCAGCCTGGTGGGCTGCAAGAGCTGCTCATCCCAAACTTTCCCACCTGGAATGAACCTGCTGAGAGCTCCTCAGAGGCAGAATGCTGCAGCTGGAACCTGCNTTAAACTCAGTTGTTCAGTTCTGTGTTGATTTAAAACACTTTGTGCCAGCCCATTTCATCTCCACGCTGCCAACAGGGAAGGTGGAAGGAGAAAATGGAACTGGACCTGAACCCAGGGTTGTGCTTCAGCTGAGGAGCCACACCCAGCACAAAACACTCCTGAAGTGGGTTGGAAACAGGTTTGGGTTAAAATTTACTGGATATTGTTCTTTTGTGGGCATCCTGACCTCCCAGCCCTGGTCACTCACTTTATGTCCCTGAACTTATATTTTGCATCCCCACTAAAAATCGAGATTTCTTTGAATAACAACCCCAAATATCCTCATTATTCACACACCTGTCCTTTGAAAATACATTCCTGTCCCCTCTTGGTGCTCTGGATCTCGGAGCCACATCAGAGCCACGAGTTCCAAACAATGACTTTATGTTACATAAACTGAAAAAAAAAAAACAAACCCACAGAAAAGCTTTTGTTTTAAATGTTTCCTGTCAGCTCCTCGAAAGGTGCCATTATTCTTCAGGCTTTGAAGTGAAATTTGAGTTCTCTGGGATGCTTTTCCTGCCCTCCTTGACGAGCAGGGAGTTGTCCTTAATCCAGAGCATCCCAAATTTCCTGCTGACGTTCAGTTCGTGTGAGACCTGACACATTCTCATTTTTAAAGCAAATCAGAGCGTGCAAAGCCTTTGTGGAGCTGTCTGGACTTTGTGCCCCTCTGTGTTGCTGCAGGAATGATTGAGCATCATCACCATGTGGAATTTGTTAAATATTCCACAGGCCAGGAGCGGGAGCTGCTCCTGCTCGCAGCTCGGTGACACTCCAAGGTACAGCAAGGCTCATATTTAATTTATTGCTGACTGGGAATGGCTTTGTGTGCTGGACTGGAAACAAGAAAATTCCCTCATTCCAAATCCATGCCTGAGCTCCAGTCACACAGAACCACTCCCCACCCTTTTTTAAAATTCATTTTATTTTATTTTTTTTCTGGTTTTACCCACAGACATCCCCTTCCTGCTGCTCCTGTGTTCCAGGGGGTGGAAAGGGATCATTCCTGAAGGGACAAATGGCTCCAGCACTGGTAGAACTGGGAACAAACCAGGGCAATGGACTGGAAAGAATTAACTTCAATAATCAGATTATTTCCCTCCAGGCACTGTCTGAAGCCAGACACAACTTCAGGCCCTGCCTAAAAAACTCCAGGTAATTTATTTAAATAACTTAATGAGGGAAAAAAAAAATCCTCTTTGATGCAGGGTTTTGAAGAAGTCAGGAAGATTCCTGCAATCCCACTCCCTGATCATTCACAGGGAATTCTCTCTTCTGGTACCTCTGATCCCTGGGGCTGTCCCTGTGCCACACCAGAGTGGCACAAAGTCCCCTTGTCACCCTCAGCTCCCTCAGGCACCTGTGGAATGCCAGGGAAGCTGTCCTGGAGGGAATTCCCAGTTTAACAACCTCCATTTCTCCACAGGAAGGAATGGTTCATCCACCACCTGGACTTTAAACACAATCCTGCCCCTGCAATTTTGCATATTAAACATAATTAAATGTGTAGCATATATGCTGTAATAGATATAATTTCATATTTATGCAATATAAATAAAATTTCCTACATATAATATATATATTCCTGAATTTTATATATAAATTCCTATATTTTATATATAAATATATTGTCTAAATGCAAGTGTTTGCTCCACTGCCTCCTGTCCTATAAATGCAACCAGGCCAGGAATCTCCCTGGGCATTTTCCCTCTGGATACCCCAGTGAGTGAATTCCAGGACACAGCTCCTTGTGAAACCTCAATCCTCTTCCACTTCCAGAGGCAAATTTCAAAATGCTCTTGGTTCTGCTTCCCTCTGCAGCCCTTCCAGCTCTGAGATGCTTAGATGGGATCTCCTTCAAATTGTTGTTTTGCCAAGGGCTACATCACTCCAGCTGGAATTTCAAAGCTAAAAAAAAGGATTAAAATCTCAAATGGAGCACTCTGGGGATGTTTGTGTGCGGGGTCAGGAGGGGGTGAGGGCAGAAATCCTGCAAAGAAACTTCCTGGGAGCTTTTCCAGCCTGGTGGGCTGCAAGAGCTGCTCATCCCAAACTTTCCCACCTGGAATGAACCTGCTGAGAGCTCCTCAGAGGCAGAATGCTGCAGCTGGAACCTGCTCTGAGGGTGTGCAGGAAAAACAGGGTGAAAGGGAAAATCAAGGGAAAATCCAGAGAAAATGAAGGGAAAATGAAGGGACAATCCAGGGAAAATTCAGGGAAAATTAAGGGGAAATTAAGGGAAAATCCAAGGAAAATCAAGGGAAAATTCAGGGAAAATTAAGGGAAATTCAAGGAAAAATTCAGAGAAAATTAAAGGAAAATCCAGGGAAAATTCAGAGAAAATCCAGGGAAAATGAAGGGAAAATCCAGGGAAAATTCGGAGAAAATTCAGGGAAAATAAAGGGAAAATTCAGAGATAATTCAGGGAAAATTCACGGAAACTTCAGGGAAAATTAAAGGGAAATCCAGGCAAAATTCAGGGAAAATTCAGAGAAAATCCAGGGAAAATTCGGAGAAAATTCAGGGAAAATTCGGAGAAAATTCAGGGAAAATCCAGGAGAAATTAAGGGGAAATGAAGGGAAAATTCAGGGAAAATCTGGTTTTTTCAGCAGGCACATGGAAGGTGATGCCACAGCTGAGCTCCTCCCCCTCACTGAGCTCTTGGAGCCCCTTCCCATCCCCTCCCCTCATCCTGGTGTGGCACTGCAGGTTGGGATCAGGGAACTGCTCCCACTCTGAGATTTCCTCTCTATTTTCCAGAAATTCACTGCAATCAAATGGGAGATCAGGGGCTCACCAGGAGTATCTGAGAAGGGATAAAAGCTAAAGCTCTCAGAGAATATTCCCTTTTCAAATGTAAAAAAATCGCCCTTAAAAAAACCAAAAAAATCTGAAAAATTGAAAAATCCCAACCCAGCCATTGCCTTGGGAAGAACTTTTTTCCCCTGGATCATTTTATACCCCAGCACTTGGATTATGCCAGATTCAAACAAGGAGCAAACAGCAAAATTCCAATTTGGACAAAAGAATTCCTTGCTGTGGTTGCTCAAATACAAATCAGACAACATCTGCCTCAGAGCATTTTGAAGTGAGTGTCTCTATAAATTGCATTTTCATACCTGCATTCCATTATTTCTCTAATAGGAAGGAAATGAGATTTTTCTTTGGTTTCCCCCTGCAGCTGAGCCCAGAAGTGACTGAATTGCAGCTAAATCTGCACAGTTGGGCCATAATTGGGCTTTTTTTTGGGTTTCCTGCCTTTTTGCAGAGCAGTTCCATGTTCACCACCAACAATTTCTGTCTGTGTCTTGGAATTTATTCATCTGATCCAACTCACCAGTGAATAAATGAAGAAATCCCAATAAAAATAATCTGTTTTATTCCTGAAGCCAACAGATGGAATTCCCATGTGGGATCTCTGACCCTTCTGGACTGATCCTCTCCCACTGACATCAACCCCACCTTTGATTTCAATTCTCTTTGCTGTTCCCATACAAAAAAAAGCAAATTGTATTAATTTGGTTTAATTAACTGGAGCTTGGCAAGTCCAAGCTTTTGAATGCAACACCTGTGGAAAGAGAGAGTTCATGAAACAGCTTTTAAATTCATGATGGGAATAGCAGAAATCAGGTTTACACCTGCTCTGGATTGAAACATCTCATTCCTGGTTCCCCAGTTTAATTCAAAAATCAGGGTGGCAGTGTCACTGTCAGAGGAAATTGTAGCCTGGGAGGGATTTTTGCTCCCATTGCAGAGAATCTGTGCTCATATTTCAGCTGCTTTTCACAGGGGGGAAGGATTGAAGAGGTGAATGCTGCTCACACCAAACCCTTCTTCCATCCCATCAATACTCTGGGTGCTTTGCTGACACAGAGAAATTCCTGGGAATGTGGAGGGAGAGCCCTGAAGTGCTCAGGACATGAAAAAAAAAACGGTGGCAACTTCACATCTGGGAGTTGTGTTGATTTGAATGGCTTTGGGGGTTTTATGGGCTGCACCTAAACACAAAAACTCTGGATTTTGGGGTTAATCATTATTGTGTTTATTCTCCTCTGGGCTGGCAGCTGTGGCTGCCCCTGGATCTCTGGAAGTGCCCAAGGCCAGGCTTGGAGCCCCTGGGATATTGGGAGGTGTCCCTGCCATGGATGGGTGTGGAATTCAATAATTTTTAAGTTCCTTCCAACCCAAACTCTGCTGGAATTCCATGATTTTCCACAGACTGCCCTCCCCATGCTGCAGCTCAGCTTGGCTGTGTTCCCCCATCCCAACCCCAGATCTCCAGCATTTGGGGAATTTGGGGGAATTTTGGGGAATCTTGGGGGATTTTGGGGAATCTCCCCAAACCAGAGAGGATTTCAGGGCCCCTCTGTTGTCCCCATCCCCTGCCAGCACCGGGCTCTTTGTAACTTTAAACATTCATCTGGAACACGATGTTAGAGCAGAGCTGCTGAGGGATGAGAGCCCAGATCCTCCCTGTGGGGAATTAATGGAGAACTTGTGTAAAATGAAATTTTACCCAGCAGCACCTCCAGCCTGGAGGGAAGTGCTGACTCCAACCCTTGCTGCCAGCGTGCAGTGGAGGGGTTGAAGCTCTCTGAAATGTGGATTTCTCATCAGAGCCAAGGGTTCTTCCTGCTGGAATGATCATTAATTTCTAGATTTTCACAGTGAATGAACACCATGAAAAAGGAACATGACATAGACAATTATTTTTATATTTTTAAGAGAAAAATCAAATATTTGTGTGGATTCAGAGAGTAATTCTACCAATTATCAGAAAGCAGCTGGGCTTTTTTCAAGGTAACCCATGGCAGGAATGGCTTTACAGGGAAGCAGGGCAGGGTTGGATGGGAAATGAGGGAGAAATTCCTGCCTGGGAGGGTGGGGAGGGGCAGGAATGGAACCCCCGGGGTTTTGCCCACACAGGGAACTGTAATTAAAATATTTGGAACCACCTCAGATCCCTTAAAAACCTTCTGAGTTTGTTCAATTTTTTTTTTTTTTTTTTTTCAAATACGGTGCAGGAGCAGAGAAAAGAATAAAAAAAAACCCGACTGAGTTTGTTTGATCCTGTTTGTTTGACCCTGTTGCTCTCACAACCTTGGGAAGTGCAAAATTCACCTGTTAATTGTGAGTTAATTGATGCCATCATTCCCTGAATTGGGATTTTCAGATGAGTTGGGATATTCACATTAATTGGAATGTTCAGATGATTTGGGATGTTCAGATGAATTGGGATGTTCAGATAAATTGGGATTTTCAGATGATTTGGGATGTTCAGACAAATTGGAGTATTCAGATGAATTGAGATATTGAGATATATTGGGATGTTCAGATATATTGGGATTTTCAGATGATTTGGGATATTCAGATAAATTGGAATGTTCAGATATTTTGGGATATTCAGATATATTGGGATATTTTTCCCCTCAACATCTTTAGAATCAGTCAGTAGAAGGTACCAAAATAATGCCCTGATTTTTAAATGTTGCCTTTAATAATCCCAAATAATATAACCAGGGAACAAATCCAACCCCACAAAATTAATATTCCAAGGAACATGCAGATACCAGAAGGAAACCAGGCTAAATACAAAACTGAGCCTAAATTATTGATTCTGAGTCAAATTTCTCTGCAGCATTATGGTTTTTTTCCTTCATGGGATTTTATTTTTCATAATTATTCTCTGTTCCAACATTTAAAATATTCAAAATTTCATGAGGTATAAGCTCTTTAGTCTGCAAATGCAGAACTATTTTTTTTTAATAAATAAACATTCTTTCAAGTGAAAAATTATTGTATTATTAAATGCAAATTAAAAATGGGATTTTTGATCCTTTGTTTTGATTTCTGGGTGAGCAAGGCCTGCTGAAAATTCATCTCAGTGGGGGTTTGCTTTTTTCCTAAGAATCAGCATTTCAGAGATGCACCAAGGCTCTCTGTGCCATCCAGTTCCTCTCCCACCTGGAATTCTGGAGCTTTCCAGCCCCTGGTTCTGGTTCTGGTGTGGGGCTGCAGCTGCTAGGTTTGGGTTCATTAACCCTTTAGATGCAGTGGAGAAAAGAGACACAGCTGATAGTGCTGAAAACACAAATCCAGAATGATTCTGTCCTTTATTGCTTTATTGGAGAGTCTGGCAATCAGGGCTGCAGCCCCAAATCTGACCCCACATGGATCCCAGATGAACATGTTTTTATACCCTTCTCCTTATAGAACTATAGATTAATTATTAAACCCATATTGTTCTATTGTACACATTGATCTGATCCAAGCATGAATTCTTGTCATTTTCATTGGGCCCCCAAATCTCCTTTCTCATGATTCCTGTTACCATTACATCCATTGCCAGGTTGATAAACCTGCCTTTAGTAAATCCTGAATCCCAGCTGCTGGCAGTGGGATTCTCTTCCCAGCAACCTGAGAGCAGAGGTGACAAAGTCTGTCCTTTGTACCCTGAGGCCAGAACCCAAGAGAAATCCGTGTCAGAAAACCCCACAAGGTTTCCACCAAAGTCCCAGGGATCACTCCTGGAGCAAACCCAAGTTGTGAAGCACGAGAGAAAAATTTTAGAAGGGGCAGGAGATATCCAAAATCCTTGGAGAACAGGAGATATCCAAAATCCTTGGGAGAGCAGGGGAATTCTTTGGAGCAAGGAAACCCTTCCAGCCTTGCCCCACACTGCAGAGGAGGATGAGGATCCCTGGCACCTGATCCACAAGGAAATATTCATCCTCAACTCTGAATCCAGCAACTGGCTCCATCCTGAGCCCAGGCACAGGCTGGGAAATCACCTCCTAAATGTCTAAATTCCCAAACTCCATCATGGTCCTGCTGGCTGGAAATACTGCAGAGGAGAGGGGGAAAATTAGGAAAGGAAAAAGGAAAGGAAAAGGAAAAGGGAAAGGAAAAGGGAAAGGAAGGGAAAAAGGAAGGGAAAGGAAAGGAAAGGAAAGGAAAGGAAAGGAAAGGAAAGGAAAGGAAAGGAAAGGAAAGGAAAAAGGAAAGGAAAGGATTTTTCCTCTTGGTCTCTGCAGTCATTCAAGAAAAGCCCTGGAGGATGGGATCAGTGCCACACAAACATGGGGCAAAGAGCCAGGAATTTGGATCCCTGGTGAAGGATTCTGTCATTCCAATGCAACGGGTGGCTAAGGGCTTTTATCAGAAATTAATGATTTCTCTCCAGGAATTCTGCTGCTCTGGAAAACCACACTCCAGCAATTCTGAAGCTGTAATTTAACCCCTTCCTTTTAAAGCACCTAATGCATGTCTAAAAATCATAAACACAGTAGCTTTTACCTAAACAAAACAGGGCTTAGCACTGAAAGTGGTGACAGGAAAAGATGGATGAGGGGAAAATGCTTCCCTTAGGAATGGTGGGGGAATCCATTGTTCAGCAGAGACTGCAGCAGCCTGGCTCCACTCCCCAGCCACTTGCTCAGGATTTGTGCTGAAGAGATCCTTAACAGCCCCAAGGAGGTGACACGGAGGCGATGGCAGCTGCTGAGACGGGGCAGGTGTGGTCAGGGATAAGAGGCAATATCTGGGAAAATCAAGGTTGCTTTCTTTCCTGAGCATCAGGGATCTGTGCAGGCTCCAGGACACGTTTCCTTTGCAGGGTAGAAATCAAACCAAGCCCTGGCACTGAGCAGGAAAAGGCTGATTTTAAACAGCCCCAAATTCTGTGTGAGAGCTTTGTGGCTGACAGTGACACCTCAGAGCTCCTTTTGTCCCCTGCCCAGTCCCTCGAGTCAGCTGGAAAATCGGGAAATGGCAGCTCCCGACCTGCAGGGCTGGGGATGGGTCCAGAATTCCCCACCAGTGCTTCCCAACACCTTGGGGAGAGCATCAGCACTGCAAGCTGCCAGCTCAGGGAGATCAGCAAGTAAAAATTTAAACATTTTTAGCCCTTTTGAAGAAGGTCAGACACCCACAGGGCATTATCAGTCCCAAAATACACAGACTTTTCCTCCCCCACTGGATATCTCCAGTGCTGGAAGACATTCCTGAATCACCACATTTCATTCTGAATGCCATCAGAATTCCAAAACTTTCCTGACTTCTTTTTCAGCTGCTCCAGAAAGAGAAGGCTCCTCCCTACACCAGACTCCCAGCTGTGGCAGCACCTTTTTGTCAGTGCTTTGGTTTAATTGGAGCCAGGACTTGACCCTGATGGTCCCTGTGGGTCCCCTCCCACTCAGGACACTCCCTGATTTCCCTGACTAATTACTTCCTCTTGCTTAACTGCATCTCCCATCCCACCTTTTATCTCCATCATTAATTAAGGAGGGCTGAGAGCCTAAATCTGCACCGTGTGGTCAAGACTTGCTCGTGCTTTGATCCATGAGGAAATTCCTTTGATGCTGCAGCACGCTGGCACCACGGGACACCCGTTCTGCAGATCTTCCTCCACATCACATCTTTTTCTTCCTGGGAGGCAAAAGCTGGAATAGAAACCTGCTCTGCTGCTGCTCAGATGGGTTTCTCTGGGGGTGAAGAGGGAAAGGTATTTCTGAGTGATTTAATTCACTTCAGGCTTCAAAAGGACCTCAAGACCCCATGGAAAAAAAATAATTCCTTTGCAATCTGTTAAATGGCATTAAATAAATCACTTTCAGGGCAGCAATGCCTCCTCCTGAATACTCAGTGACACAAAAGAGGCAGTTTGGTGTAAAAAAAAACAAATTATATTGGGCTTAAAGAAGATTCAGGAGTAAAACCCCAACATTTCCAGTGTTTGGTGAGCTTGGATATTCCCAATTAACTGTGATAAATCCTCTCTCAAAAGCCTCTTCCCATTTCCAGAGCTGCCTGAGTCAGAACATATGGGAAGCTCAGCCCATGGAGCTGGAGGATGGTACTGAACAGATTTCTCCAAACCTGTCTGAGGGTTTCTTTCCCCCATCACCAGCAGCACAGAGCTGTGGCAGCAATGATGATGATGATGGTGTTCCCAGTGCCAGCCCCAGGCTGGAACTGCACATCTGCAGCTCCTGGATTGCAGCTTCAGCTCAGATTTACAGAGGCCCTTTCTGGGCTTTTCCTGCTCCTGTTTCTTAAAGAGAAAAGCAATTCTAAGTGCAGGAATTTACAATTCATGTTCTTTTAACAGCTCTCCTCCCCCAGGCTGGGAGAGGGAACTAAATCCAGAGCCTGCACTGGCACAAAACCATCCTCCCAACACCTCCTGCCTCTTCCCTCGTGGAATTCCACTCCACCTTCCTGCTGGCAAAGACCCTGGACCTGTGTGCTGTCCACCAGCTGGGAGTCCTGCAATGTTGATAAACTATCACATAAAATAATAACCATATCAACTGTATCTATAATAAATGATAACACATTGTATTTTTGTGATTTGTGTGTTTTAACCCCTGTGCAGGTTCTTGGGGTCACCAAGGATTGGGAGGGTTGAGGGGAGTTGGCCACAAGTGGCTCTGTTTTTGTCTCTGGGACATCTCTGAATTCTCCAGGTTTGGGGTGCTTTGGGTTCTTTTCTTTCCCCTTGGCTTGTTTGTTTTTTCAAGGTGGCTGATGTAATTAATATAAGGTAATTTGGTTCAAGCTTAGAACCAAACTGTTACCAAAAACCAGCAGAACCCCAGGATGGAAAAGAAATGGGACCACAAAGGACAGAAAGGGATTTAATCCCTCACACCCAATCTGTGCTCCAGAGTTCTGTTTAATTAGCAACTGAGAGAATTAAAATATCTGAGGCCTAAATCCTGCAGCCTCTCTCCCCAAATTCTCGAGGATTTTGGCTTCTGCACTCGACTGAGGTGAAGCTTTGGCTGCAGTCCCTGCTGCCACAGAGGAGCTCAGATAATATCTTATTTATTTATTTATTTTATTCATGTTATTCATTGCCCTCAGCCTCGGAGCTCGGGTTCAGAGCTGGGAAAACAGGATGTTCATCATTATCTTCCTGACAGAACACGAATTTCACGCCTCTTTTTGTCCTGTGTGGGGGACTGCACACAGAGCCAAGGAAACAAGGGATGTGTCCTCCAGCAGATGAGTTTGGGTGGCCTTTAGGGACAGAGAATGACAGCCCTGGGGTCAAGTCTTGAACCCAAATTCTGGTCAAGAAGCAGCAGGAAAAGATGGGAGAAGGGAAAAGCATGAAGTTACTGCTAAAAAATTGTTGTGTAGCTTCACATTCTTTTTAAGTCTAAATAAATTCCCTCAGAGCAGGTTTTGAACTTGGGTTTTTGATCTGGATTAAAGAGAAACCCGAGTCAAGAGAGTTAATGACAAGCACTGGAACACAAATAAGGAATGGCTGAGCAGGGGAACCCCTCATCCCCCTCCTGCCCAGAGCTCCCACGTTTGAGGAGCAGTTCCCCCAATTCCCATTCAAACACTTTTCAAAATCACAGAACCACAGAATGAAAAGGCTGGAAAAGCTCTTTGAGATCATCAAGTCCAACCTATGACCTAAGACCTTCTCAACAGCTAAACCAGGGCACTGAGTTTATCAATAATTAAAACTTATTTTGATAAGTGCTCCGTCCAGGCTTTGTTAAACCCTCCAGGGATGGTGCCTGGACCCCTCCCTGGATGATTCCAGTGCCTGATCACTCTTCAGGGATGAATTTTTTCCTGATATCCAACCTAAACTTCCCCTGGTGCAGTTTAAAGTTGTGCCCTCTTGTCACCTGGGAGAAGAGACTGACCCTCACCTGACCACAACCACCTTTCAGGGAGCTGTGAAGTGAATGAGGTGTCCCCTGAACCTCCTTTTCTCCAGGACAAAGAACCCCAGCTCCCTCAGCTGCTCCTTGTGGACACACACATTGAGAGAGCTGGGAAATCCCAGCTGGAGAATTCTCTGCCAGCCTGGATCTCTCCTGCTCCTCAGCTCCATCCCAGCCTGATGAGCTGTTGGAGCTGCAGACAGGGAGGAACTCTCCCAGGGTGATAATATGGTCAAAGCAGGCTGGAACCTGGTGAAGAACAGAGTGGAATTCCCAATAAAGATTCACACCTGGTGTTTTCCCGTGGGACACAGCCTGAGCTCTCAGGGATGTTTTTCCCAATTGTCCAGTGAGCTCTGTCCTGTCCCAGCTCCACGGAACATGCTTTAAACACGAGCTGTCTGTTCCATAAATTGGGATTTTTTCCCTGCAGAGCTCCCTGTGTGCTGCTGTTCTTGCTCTCTCTCTCTAGGGCAGTGACCACAGCTCCTCACAGGGTTTGTGCTCCAGCCCCTCACCAGCCTTGCTGCTCAAGAATCTCCAGGTCCTCCCTGCACTGAGGGACAGAACCGGGCACAGCACTCGAGGTGTGGCCCCACCTGTGCCAGGTGCAGGTCAGGAATGACCTCCCTGCTCCTGCTGGCCACACCACTGCTGACCCAGGCCAGAGCCACTGGCCTTTGGCCACCAGGGCACTCTGCTGGCTCGTGTCCAGCTGCTGTCCCTCAGTGTCCCCAGGGCCCTTCCTGCTGGGCACTGCCAGCCACGCTGTCCCCAGCCTGGAATGTTCCAGGGGTTATTGTGGCCAAAATGCAGGGCTGGGCACTTGGACTTGCAGAAATTCCCATTGCTGGACTCTGCCCATGGATCCTGCCCAGGGCCCTGCAGAGCCCTGCTGTGCTCCAGCAGATCCACACTTGGTGTCAGCTGCAAACCCGGGAATCAGGGAATCATGGAATCATGGAGTGCTTTGGGTTGGAAAGGACCAGTTCCAACCCCCAGACACCTTCCACTGTCCCAGGCTGCTCCAAGCCCTGTCCAGCCTGGCCTTGGACACTTCCAGGGATGGAGCAGCCCCATCTTCTCTGGGAATCCCATCCCACCACCGCCCCAGGGGAGAATTCCTTCCCAATATTCCGTTTACTCCCTTTCAGATTGAAGCCATTCCCCCTGTCCTGCTCTGTGTGCTCAAACCTCCTGAGTCCTGCTGCTGGTAACAGCTCCAGGGTTATTTTTGTGTTCTGTGATTTGATCTGAGGCAGAGCCCTGCAATGTTAATACAATATCTGCCATAATTTCCCACACAGCAAATGAGAGTCAGCCCGGCTCTCAGCAAGACAAATCTCTTTTGTTGTTGTCACGCACATTATCCGACTCTCTCCCACTTAAGACAGATGCTTTTGTGCTGGTTTGTGCTCTGAGTTTGTAAATGTTCATCTCTTTAGTGATGTTTGCCTGATAACAGAACGATGGAATAAAACAGAATCTGCAATGAAATCAACGGAATGTGAGCTCCAGCAGGCACGGGAACATGCAGAAACGATGCTCTGGCCAATAGCTGCAGTCAGCAATGAGGAATTCTATCCAGGACACATTTTGGGAGGTAAGGATGTTACCTTGCTGCTCCAGCACCCCAAATGTGCCTCGTTCATCACGGGAGCAGCTCCAGAGTTTTGGTGCAGGCACTGCAGGGCTCTCCATGCAAATGATGATTTATGTCCCCAGCCTTGGGCTGCTCCAGTGCCACTTTCAGAGCAGGTTTCAGGGAAATAAAAGAAACTTTTGTGTCTCTTAATCTAAAAGAGGTAAATACAGCTGAACTCTCCCCACAGGTATTGGCTGCTGCTTCAAAACCAGCAAGAATTCTCTCTGAGTCGAGGACAGGCAGGAAATCGATTCCCTTCCACATAAATTCCCTTCACGGAATTCCCTGCTGGACTATTACTGTTCCTCTGCTCACTTCAAATGGAATCCTGGTTCCCTTCAAACCAACAGCAAAACTTCTTGGGTGCCTGATTTTGATTCACCCCTGGCTCCTCCACCCCCAGGGAACACACCCAGGTAAAGCTTTCAAAGGGAAGGGAGCTCCTGGTGAGAATCCTGACATGAAAGGAGGGAGAGGGGTGGGTGAGGGAGGTAAACAACTCCTCCAGCAGCAACAGGAGCTCTGGAAATGAAATCTGAGCTGCAGCCTGAGGAGACACAGCAGGGACCCAGGTACAGCCTTGGTGTCAGCTTAACCTGCTCTGATCTCGGGATTATTTTTGGAGACATCAATCCATGGAAATCTCAAATGTGCAGGCAAAACTACCAAAAAAGTCATAATTAAATCACCAAATCCAGGGGTGAATCAGCCAAGCACAAATGCAGGTGTGACCCACACGCCCCAAAGTGCTGAGGAAACACAAAAATCAGCTTTGGCATCAGCAGAGTCCCAAAATAAGGGAGCAGCCAGGGCAGAGGGGACTCCACGCTCCCAAACCCCTTGGGCTGGGAGGGAACATCACCCCAGGGTCACTCACAGCATCCTGAGCAGCATCTGCTCCTCCCCAGCCAGGAAATCCTTCTCCACAATTAACAGCAGCACCCAGCCTTTCCCTGCCCCTCTTTCTCCTCAACCAAAATGAATTCATTCTCCAGTTTATTTCCCATCCAGCTCTGCCTGCCCTGGATGGGAGCAGAGAGGATTCCAGGGATCACTGAGCCCCTGGAAAAGGTGTCCTGCCAGCACCTCCCTCCTCTGTGCAGCCAGGAGGGGCCAGGCTCCATTCCTGCTCTGGGCACAGCAAATCTCACCAGCTAATTTCAAGGGATTTGGGATTTTAGAGCTGAAAATGCTGAATTTAGCTGGAAATTGGAAATTAGAAAACCAGTCCAGAGCACTGAGTGCCACATCCAGGAGTTCCTTGGACATTTCCAGGGGTGGGGACTCCAAACCTCCCTGGGCAGCCTCTCCCAACCCTTCCCATGAAGAAACTCATCCTGATGGCCAACCTGGATCCTTGATCCCTAAAATTTAAACCTTGATCCCTAAAATTTAAACCTTGATCCTTTAAATTTAACTGGCAATAAGGAAATAATCACTCCTGTGTGATTGCTGTGACACAGAGAGAGATACTCACACTTCTGACTTCAATGACTCATGTAGGAAAAGAGAGAGCTTTATTTACATTACATGACTGTTTATAGAATTTTAACAATTTATAGAATTTTGTCCAATATGGATTGGACAGTGATGATGAGACCTCCTGACTTCATAGGTTCCATCACCAATCCATCAATCTTTTTTTTCTCCCAAAGAAGAATGCAAAACACTCATTGTTTATAAGAACAGAGTGTGAGAAACTCTGTATTAAAAATATACATTAAAAACGTATATTTTATATAAAATATATAAAAAAATTATTAAAAATTTATTAATAATCAGAAAGCTAAACCAGAAAGCAACACTCCTGATCTTGGAAGGTGGACACAGGGTGACACCACCATGAGGTGACGTGTGACAGGAAGATCCATCACCCTTGTGAGGTGGAAACCTTGGGAATGAGCCAAAGGAGAGGGACAGGGTGGACACAGGGAGGGGCAGGAGCTCAGGAAAATTCCAGGCTGAGCTCCCAGGTGCTGGGAAGAGCCACAGCTCCAGGAAGGAGCATCAAGCTCCAGGATATTCTCATATCAATGTCAATATTTGTGTGGTTTAGTAAAGAAAACACTTTAAATTTATCTCAGTGTCCTTTAACAATATTTACCAAAGGGAAGGATTTAGATAAACACATTAAACAATTGAATAAATCCAGTTTCAGGTGCTGAAATTCAAGAGGGATCTCTCTCCAGACACAGCAATGTTCATCCTCCAGTTTGGAGCAGAACAAAACTCCTGCTTTGATTTCTGTCTCTCTCCACCACAAATTCCACTTATTCCAGTAAAACTCCAGGCTCCACCCCCTGAAGCACTGTCTAAAATTAAAATCTGTTGTAATTATGGCTGACTGAAAAATAGAACTTGGTCTGTGGAGAGAATTCAATTTTTTTTTTGCATTTGCCACTTGTTTGGGAACAAGGGCTCAGTATTTTCCTCTGAAGCAGCAGATAATGCAATGGTTGGTGGGCTTATTTATTCTATTTTCATCTTCCAGGGATTATTACTTAAAACCCCTACTTTATGCATTCATTTGTTTTTTTATTGTCATTTTTAGTTTCTGTTCACCAAATATTTAACTGCCTTTTCCTACATTAAACTAAAACATTTATTATCACTTTATTTGTACCTAACCTTCCTCCATTTTCCCCCTTCCAATGAACTAAAAAACTCCATCATTACCCCACCATTCAACAAACCTACACAAGCAGACCCCAAAAACTCCAACATCCCTACCCAATAAATTCACAAAACCAATCAAACTCCACAACAAAATACCTTTTCCTCCCATTCCAAAACAAATCAACCCCAATTAAAAACCAAACAAAAGCACAAACCATCATCACACACCACTAACTAATAAAATCTTTACTTGATGTCCTTGTATCTTACAAAAAGCATGACCTTAATTCCCTGCTCTATCCAAAAACTGCTGCAATTTTTGGGCCAAAAAATCTCATTTTTCTGGCTCTCATCCCAATAAAAGTAACCAGGACTTGGATCCTGAGCCACCACTCTGCTTCATCCCTTGCTTTTCCTGTACTTCAGTTCATCAGAGCCTCACAAACAAACCAACAAATAAAAAACACACACAAAAAGCCATTAAATAGGCAAAGATTACTCCAAAACAAGTTTATGTAAGCAGTCATGAATCACTGAGCAGGATCACCCCCTTTGTGCCACTCCCACAGTGAAAACTTCTCTGTGGAGTAATTTCTTGGGAAATTACTGTACCCGAGTAATTTACAAGCTCAATAATCAAAACTGGGCAGGGGAAGGAAATAAGGAGAGAAAAATGAGTTTTGTTACTGCTGACTTGATGTTTTTAATGTAAGGGTTAAACAATTTGAAAAGAACCAGACTGAAATGAATCCCCAAACCCAGGATTTACAGACATCCCAAATTCCAGCTATTTAGAGACATTACCTTAATATTTCAGTAAGACAGAATAGAAAAAAAATAAATCCTGGATATGATGTTCTCCTTTTTTCTCCATAATTCAGGGCTCTGCCACGAATTTTCTTCAAAAGCCCAGCTTTTTCAGGAGCTCTCATTAGTGCCCATGCCAGATGTGTATAATGGGGAATTTCCATATCTACAAAGAGGAATGAGCACGATCCCTCTCATCTCCCTGCCAGGGAAATGAAACTGCATCCATTCCTTTAATTTAGCTTTGTCAGGAGCAGCCCTTTGTGACATCCCTGGGATCATTTTGGGGCTGCTCCTGCAGGTGAGAGGAAGGAGCCAGGCGTGCCTGTGCATCCCTGTGCACATGAGGAGGATCCAGGCTGGTTTTTATTTGGGATTAATTAGCAGCCACTTGGGTTTGATGGCTCCAAGGAGCACAAAAACACCACGAAGAGAATTTGGGTTTAGACAGGCCTGGAGAGTCAGTGCCAAAGCTGGGGCTCAGTTCTCCAGTGTCCCATTCCCCAGGAAATCTGGCAGCAGGTTATAAACTGTGCTCAATCCTAAAAATATTTATCAATTGACCAATCATTTGTTAGGCTTTGGTTGTCAGGGAAACAGGCATTTAGGAACATCATCTCCAGGGACACGGAGCCAGAGCAGCTGGGACTGGGATGCAGGAGAGTGATGCCTTTTTGGGATTACCTAAAAACACAGCCCAGACAGAATTAAAGAAATAAAAAGCAGTTCTGTTTATTGAAGGTGTTCAGGTACATTTAGGGGCTGCACCCAAAAATGGACAATGGGTCATGGGGTTTCACACTTTGATAAGTTTGGTCCATTTGCACATTGGGGTTAATGTCCCAATTCCAGCTCCAGGTAATGAAGTCACTGACCCCAGGTTTCAAAGATAAAATGTTCATGGTGGCCCCAGCCAAGGCTCTGGCCCTGCCCTGGCACCAAGCACAAAGCCCCTGATGCCTTGGAGTGGCTCCCTAGAGCAGAGGCTAAAAATGAAGATGAAGAGAATAAAGTGGGGATTTATTAAAGGCCTTCAATAAATACACCTTGGGCAGTCAGAGCTCTGAGAGGCTGCACCCAAGATGGACAATGGTCACCAGTTTTTCACCCTTTGATCAGTTTGGTGCATTTGCACATTGGGGTTAATGTCCCAATTCCAGCCCCAGGTAATGAAGTCACTGACCCCAGGTTTGCTCCCCCAATCCCTTTTGTTTCCATCTCTCAGCCTGAGGCAGTGAGGTGTCCTTGATTGCAGCCTGGAGAGGAATTGTTGTGTCTGCCCCAAATGGGGGAGCAGCAGCTCACACTGGGTGAGGGGTTTAGAGTTACACACTCAAGAACTGCAGGGTTACAAAGGGATGGAAAATAGAAAAGCTGGAATCCTGAGGGATCAAGAGCAGCAGCCCCAGGGCAGGGCAGGACCAACCCCAGCCCCCCCAGAGCTCCAGGAAATCTCCCTCAGTGCCCCCCAGTCCCCTGACCCAGGACACCCCATCCCATCACAGCCCCTCTGGCATCACCTCGTGTCCCCAAAGGCCCCTGGGCTGATTTCTCTGTCTCTGGTTTTTGTAGCCAAATCTCACTCTTTGGGCCGCCAAACAGCAAATTTTCCACCCCCAACCCCCAGAGAAAGTGGCCAAAAATGCTCTGGCTCTGAATCATGGGATTAGAATTGAAGAATCATAAAATCAAAGTGGTTTGGGTTGGAAGGGACCTTAAAGCTCATCCAGTTCCAGCCTTGCCATGGGCAGGGGGATTCCAGAGGTTGCTCCTTGTGCTTGGGGAAGGAAAATACCCAGGCACTGCCCCAGCATCACTCACCAGACCCTGCTGACTTCATGCACAAAAGCCACTCTCAGGGTTAAATAATGCCTTTTTTCTTGGAAATTCTTGGGAGATCAGGCAGCCCAGCACACCTGGACAGGCCGAGCACAGATCCTGCAGTCGGATCAGGCAAACTCTTACCTGAGACATGAGTGCTCTTCCTTTTATTTCCTCAGTAAAACCTTTCAACAGCTCTTTTTTCACTGGGACACTGCTAAAACCACTACAAGGAGCAGTTCTGGGAAGCACATTCCAGGCAGGTATTTATAAATTCCCCACTTTTGACAAAAAAAGTGGCATTTTCTGAATCCTGCCTGCGGGGAACACGACCCCCCTGGTTGCTGTGGTTACCTGGAGGATGCTGTGCCCACCACAGTGATCCCAGAGCTTTCCCAGACTAACAGCCTGCATCCAGCCCATATTTGTATTTTCACCTCCTCTTCTCTAGAAGAGAGGAGCAGAAATGGCAGGAGAGGGAATGAGAGACTTCCCTGCAGCTCTTCCCCTCAGCCTTCTGCTCCATCTGCCCCGGGAGATGATGGGGGGAATTTTTAGAGTGTGGCTTTGAGCAGCAGACCAAAATCCGAGCAACTGTTAACAAAAAGTGTGAATATGGCAGACAGGAGAGGAGTTCCATGAGGAGTGCACTCCTAGGGGTGTTTTCTGCAGAGGGAGGGCCTCGTTTCACCCAAAGGAACATTGCAGATCCGGGCACTTCCAGCCCCCTCGGACCAGTGTGGGCAGAGCAGCCAAAAGAGACAGCAAGAGGAGGAAAAATAATTCACCAGCTGAGAAAATCATCCTTTTCCTTATGAGCTGAGGCTGGCCTAAACTCAAAGAATGAAATTTTGTATCATAAATCATCGTTTCATGGAGTGGTTTGAGGTGGAAAGAACTTTAAAGACTCTCTCGTTCCAACCCCTGCCATGGGCACTGAAATCTGGAAATAGTTCTTAAAATATGTCCAGACATTCCATAAAATGTCTGCACATATTCCAGAAATTATCTGTACATGTTTTCTAAAATATCTTCACATATCTTGAAAGCATCACCCAATCCATTTTTAGTTGTTCCTGCCCAGTTCTCTTTAAAGCCAGGAAATCTCAGCCCATGGACATCTCCTGACTGTGACTCCCCCAGATTTATTTCTCCCAATAAAGAAAAGCATTTTTACTTTTTATTTTTTTGCTTCCCACCTTTCAGTTTCACTAATTTCTGAGCAGTGAGACAGAGGAGAAGCTCCAAATAACTCTTGTTGAAATCAGCCATTATTGAGAATTCTTTAATCACGCTTCATCTCAGTCATCTCTTTTCCAAGATTAAACATTTCCAATCTCCCTCATGCTCCCAAAAGTGCTGGGAAAGCAACAATTAAACAGCAAATCTGAATACAGAGACATTTGCCAAAGAAGCAGGGACAGAGTGCACTTTCCTCCTGATAGAAATATATTTATAGATAGATATCTCTATATATAGATAGATATCTATATTATATACAGAGATATTCACAGGTTTTCATTAAATTAAATTCCAATACCACCACCCAGAATGCATTCACTCCTTCACTGGATTTGGGTTTTTTATTCCTTTTTCCTGCATCCATTTCCCTTCCCACCACTTTGCCCTTTCCCTTGATAACAATTTCATGGGGTTATTAAAGTTAGAAAAGAACATTGAACTGAGAATTCACACCCAGGGCAGAGGGGATGTAAAGGGGATGCTTTGGGGGCCTGACTCACCTGAGCCTGGAGAAAATGAGATAAGAGAAGTCCCAAAATAAATAGTAGTTCCAAAATAAATAGTAGTCCCAAAATAAATGATAGTTCCAAAATAAACAATAGTCCCAAAAGAAATAATAGCTCCAAAATAAATAGTAGTCCCAAAATAAATGATAATTCCAAAAGAAACAGTAGTCCTAAAATAAATAATAGTTGCAAAATAAATAATAGTCTCAAAATAAATAATAGTTGCAAAATAAATAATAGTTCCAAAATGAATAATAGCCCCAAACCAGCACTGGGGGTAGGAACTGGATGATCTGTAAAGCCCCTCCCAAGCCATTCAGGGATTCTGGGATCAGACAAAAGGATCCTGGGATGGCACAGAATCCCAAGGACACCTTTCAGTCCCACTGGGGGGGGTGGGGGCAGCTACAGCCACGCCTGGGAATATTTTGCAAACAGATTCATGACAGGAAAAGGGGGGAGAAAAAGCAAAACGTGTTGGATAAATTCTTCTCAATGAATAATTCCTGCAGCTCTGATAGCAATGCATAATTACAGCCCGTGCTGGCCTATTATGCATTAGTTGGGGGTACTAATTAGTTAATGTTTGTACAGCTCCTGGAAGATGTAGTGTGCTCAAGCATTATCATTAACTAAGCTGAGCATTCAGGTTTAAATCCTTTTTACCATAGCTCAGAGCAGGCTCACCCACACCCTCTCAGATCAGGTGAGCGTGGTACCCACTGATCAGGGAGGAAAATTCACAAATTCGGGCCCGGGAGAAGCACTGAGAGCTCCTGGCTGCTGAGCAGATTAAAGGGAGAGGATTTATTCCAGTTTAGAAGATCCAGCTTTGAAACTGAGGCAGGACTGACACACTCAGCTGAAGTTTACCAGGTAAGATCAGTCAGCTTGTTGATTTGACAGAAAATCAGAAGTTCTCTGCACTTCAGAGTATTGCTCAGCACCTCTGAACACCAGATAATAAAGTCCTGAAGCCATGCAGGCACCTTATATCAATATTAATTAGACCAGAAGAGCCAAAAGCCACATCTATGCTTGCCCAAATCTGATCAACTTAGTCTTTCACTACTGCAGAAAGGAAGAAAAAAAACCCCAAACCCTCCAAAAATTGATATTCAAAGCTTCAGTGTGTGCCTGTGAGGCTCAGAAATAAATGATTCTGAGAACCATTAAGGGATTTTAATTAATCCCACCTACACAAAGTCCATACCAGAGGTGAACCAGCTCTGCTCACCTTGCTCTGTTCAAGCCTTGCTGCTTTTTTGTCCCTCAGCTGGGAAGGCAGGAGGGGACACTGCTGGGAATTGGGTGGGAATGGAAAAATGCCTGGAAAAATGGGAATTTCCTCTGTCAGAGCAGCTCACCCTCCTCCAGAACAAAAAGTAAGATAATTAAACCTGAGCATGCCATACCTGCAGTGAAGGTTATTTCAAAGAGCAGAGTTTTAATTTTAAAGCACATTTTTCAATGTTTTCTGACTAACTTCAGTTATTCTGTGAGCCACCTTAGGTGGAACTAAGTAGTTTTGTTGACATCTGACTATATTTTCTTTATTTTGGGTTGGACTCAATGATCTTAAAGTCTCTTCCAACCGAGTGATTTTGTGATTCTGTGATTTTGTGGAGTGCTGGGACTTGGAGCTGTCACCAGCCCAAAGGACATCAATGCCTTCAAACCCATCCACACTTCTATGCTAAAAGAAAGGCAGATTATTTTTCACGAGGAGATTTATCACAACCCGTCTGAGTTGCTTTTAAAACTTCCAACATTTGCATTTTTTAATAGTTCTGGGCTGCAGGTAAATGATCCATGAAAGAAGATGTCGAGCACGTCCCTTTTTTCCTGCAAAAATCCACAGAAAATCCTTGTGAGGCTCCTGCACAAAGGACAAACCTGGGGCTGCTGCCTCTGGAACTCTCCAGAGCTCTGCATCTCTCAGGAGCCTCTGGAGCTCTCTGTGCACCGAGGAAATGTTTAATAAAGGCACTTTGTGTGTATTTTACACACAATATTGTGGTTTTTGCAGGATTCATGCCCCAGCTCCTGGCAGATGCCACAAAGAACATTCCCGACATCCAGTGCAGTGTGGAAATGAAAATTAAATGTTTTATGCTGCACTGAGTCATTGCTGGTGATCTCCTGTGTCTGGGCTCTTCTGGGGCTCCACAAACATCTCCCAGGGTGGGAATTTTAAGGGAAGGGAGAGAAGGGAGGGGCAGGCTGTGCTCTGTGGGCTCAGGCTGGGAGTTTTCAGCACCCTCGTCTGGTGGTCTCTGAAGCCCTTTGCAATCCAGGCCATTCCATGTAGGAATAAATTAATTTATTCAACAATTCATTCATACATTAATTTCTGTTCAGTTAATTTGAAGCAGCAGGTCATGGCACCAGGATGAACTTGAGAGTCAGAATTTCTCCTTTCCCTTGGCCAATTCCTTTGCATCACTCAGGTCCATTTGTGAGCAGATCCCAGCTGTAAAAATCAGGGATCTGGAGAGCACGACACAGAAATTCATTTATGAATCCACTCATTAATCCCTCCCATCAAGGTGCCCCCTTTGGCAGGGGCAGCACAGGGCCTTGCACTCCCTGCTATCCATCAAAAAAACCCAAAATTTGGAGGAAAACCAGAGCTCCCAGCTGGGAATGGGGATGGGCAGGGAGAGCTGAACCGAGCACACCCCCAAAATCTGAATTATTTCATTAAAAACTTCCTTCCCCTCCTTCTCCACACACATCCAGCAAGGCTCAGTAATCCTTACCAGAGAGTATAACACAAAATTAATTAGCTGTTTAATTACTTATCATTTTAGGAGTGAAATCACTGCAGAGTCCCACACAAACACACAGATTTCAGAGTGCCACACCCCCGAGCCACAGCTGCTTCCAGAATTAAACAGAATTAAACAGAATTACATCCAGAGCACCTCCAAGGAGGTTCCTCCCACTGGAACATCACCCTGGACCACCCATCCCAAAATTAAACCTGGAAAACATTCCCCAGGCAGTGGCAGTGACAGGGAAATTCTGTAGGGAAAAGGGAATAATGCAAAATAAGCTCATAAATCAGGAAAAAATAATAAAAAAAAAAAGATTGAGCACAGGTGGGAGAATCTCTGCTCTTGCAGAAGTGCTGATGGAAAATGCAGGAGGACTCTTGGACAATCCCTCCCTGCTGCACTCAGTCTGCCTCAGCCAAAGAAATGATGATCCTCATCCTCATTTGGCATTTTTTTTATTTGCAAACTTGGTTAAAATGTAGGAATATATTGATATATGAGCAATTCCAGCAGCAGTGATTCACAGCATTTGAAATCCAGGACAAAATTCTGTTGCTGTGTGTGTGTGGAAGGGAGAGCTCCTTCCTTGTCCCTCTCAGGATTGTGACGAGGAGAGGAGAGAGTTTCCAAAATAATTAAATTAATATTAAATAAATATTGGAGAATGGACATAAATATCTGTGAGAGCAGCTCAGTCCTGGCCTAAATGTAGAACCAGCTCAAAGACAAAATTCCTGCTGGAGGTCCCAGTCCAAGCTGGGAATTCCTCAGGAATTCCTCAGGTTCTNTATTACAGATAAGAAAAGAATAAACAACCTTGAGAGTGAGAAAACTGAAGAGCTCAGATTGATTCCAGGTCGGGCACACGAACTGCCAGGCAAGAACTTTTACACAGCTCGGGGAAAAAGGAGAGGGACAAGGATGGAGGGACAGGACACAGGGAATGGCTCCCAAGTAATGGAGACCAGGATCTGATGGGATATTGGGATGGAATTCCTGGCTGGGAGGGTGTGAGGGGCTGGGATGGAATTCCCAGAGGAGCTGTGGCTGCCCCTGGATCCCTGGCAGTGCCCAAGGCCAGGCTGGAGCCCCTGGGACAGTGGGAGGTGTCCCTGTCATGGCAGGGGTGGCACTGATGGGATTTGGGGACCTTCCCACCCAAACCATTCCAGGCCAGAGGACAAAACCTGAGCCCAGGACATGGTGACACAAAGCCAGGCTCTGCTGGTGCCCATTTCCCTGGATCAGGGACATCCCAAAGTGGGAAACAGCCTCTGGAACTGAGGCTCAGGCTCAGCAGAGCCTCTGAGCACCACTCTCCAATAAATCCAAACAATTGGTATGGAAAGCAAAAATAGGAGGAAAACTGTGATCAGACCTTTTATGAATAAAGTGATTTTCTGCTCGAGAATTTAAAATCGCCCCATGAACACAAGGAGGGAAAATATCACTTCAAAGTGCCTTTGGAAAGGATAAAAATGGGCAGCACCAGAGATCCTGACAGAGCAGCCTTTGTAAGGATCCTTCCTGCAGAGAAACCTGGCAAGTTCAAGGACCTTCCCTGGAGAAACCAGCTGAGGCTCAGAGGTGAGGAAAAAACTCCTGCCAATGGAACAGAGGAGAGGGAGGATGGAAAAGCTTCAGATAAAGCATCAAATGGATGAAGGGATGGAAATACATTAAATAAAAAGATGAGAATTGCCTATTGGCAGGGAGACAGGTGGCACAGGGAGCTCTGTTTGATGTTCCTGCTGCTGTCTGCTTCCAAGCTGGGGTTGAAACCGTCCCAAGCAAAGGCTTTCCAAAGGAAACAAAGCAATCCTTACATCCACAAAATCAGCAATCAGCACGAGGAGAGGGGAGAGAAAATGCCCACCTGAAAGAAGGGAAATACTGCAGAGCTCTGAACCAAAGGCAGAGCTGATGCCCAGGGCCATGAGCTGGGCTCCAGTGAGATCCAGGGAAGGAAAACAGAGAGAAAAGCGGAATTTTTTTTTGCTGTTCCTCTTTTTGGAAGGTTTGTAAAGTCTCTAGAATTCACAGGACAAGTGGTGCCTGTTGTCTGGGAGCAGCACATCCTGACACAGCCCAAACCCAGAACTCCTCTGGATCTCAGCCACTCACAGCTGGGAATTTGGGGAAAACTCCTTCACCTTCTGCTGCTTTGTGTTTGTTCCACCCGGGACAGCAATGATGGGTTTGCATTGTAAAACTTCAAATTTGCAGTTTGGGGGTGTTTTTATTACTTGGTGGTTTGTTTGGAGTCTCTTCTGTCTTCACTCAGAGTCAGGATTAAAAAATACATGAAGGAAACTGATTTTCTTGTGTTTGGGCTTGGTTGTTTAATACATTTTATCTAAAGTATAGAAAGTTCAGCAACACTTCCAGCTACCAGCTAAAAGTGAGGAAAGTGGAGGTGACCTGGCTAATTACAAGGTCTGTTAAAGCTAAACAGTCCAATATTGAAATAACACCTGTATTATTGATACTTTTGACCCAATAACCAAACTCCTGTGACCCCCAGGGCAGCACTGACTGTCCAACCAAAAACTGCCTGAAATGATGAAGAAGAAGAGCACAGAAAAGGGACACTACCTAAAATCCTTCATCTTGTCCCATACCCATTACTGTATTATAAAAACCTCAAATTCCAAACCTTCACCATGTGAAATCACACACTTCTATTTAACCACACACCCGTGATTTTAACTCCATCACTCAAATTTTGGAAACTTTCTCCAAGGCCTCAGGTCCAAAGCAGTGTTCTCCAGAAAGTACAGAAAGCTCAAAAATCCCAGATTTCTGGGATCCAACATGCAGTGGCTCCATGTTCTTCCATTTCCAGGTCTTCCCCTGTGGAATTCCAGGTTCCTACAAACTCTGCCCCGGTTTTGTGCAGAGAACAATGAGGTTCCCGTGGATTTCAGCGGGGTTTGCACCAGCACGGGGCTCTGACAGCCCAAATTGTCACTCCCACCTTTCTTCTCCAGGACCAAGGAAATCTCCAAAGTGCTCCAAAGAGTGACTTTATGTCCCTGTAGAGGTGGGCACGACCACAAATAGACACACTGTATTCCAGAGGATAATTCCTGTTTATTACAAGCTCGCTGTCCTTTACACCCTCTACACAGTTTACACTTTCTTCATTGGCTACAATTATCAACACGTTAATTGGTGTAAAACAATCTACACCTCTGTTTTCCATAAAACTTTTCTTAAAATACTTTTCCCCTCACAGGTTTCTTCTTGCTTATCTTCTCCTTCTCCTTCTCCTTCTCCTTCTCCTTCTCCTTCTCCTTCTCCTTCTCCTTCTCCTTCTCCTTCTCCTTCTCCTTCTCCTTCTCCTTCTCCTCCTTCTTGGTCTCCAGGCCAACAGCCGTGGCCAGAGAAACTTCTCCAAACAAACCTCCTTCATTAACCCTCTCTAGCCCACAGATCAGCTGTGGGTCCTACTCTAACTTTACAACTCCTAGTAAGGCAAGCCTGTGTTGATGTACAGGGATTCCCTTGTGACTGTGCTGACCTCATTTTTTAAACACTCCTGTGTTTAAAAAAAGTCAGGAATAACCTCAAACATCCCAAATGAGGCAGTTTGGAGCAGCAGCTTCCAGGTGCTGTGGGCACAGAGTTCCCACAGTCCCCACCTGCAATCTCAGCACCCCCTGGGAACAGCCCCACCCGTGTTTGTGCCCTGAGTGGTTCATCCCTGGAGGAGGGAAGTGTTTCTGTGGAATTCTCCCTCCTATCCCAGGCCTTTATTTGCTTTCTGTCTGCAGCTGGTGCCAGGCAGTTCATAAATAGCTCTCCAGAATTAATAAAAAATTAATACACGCTGTAAGAAATGATCAGAAATCACATGTGACCTCTTATTTATGTGCTTATCCTGCTTTAAAATTCATCAATGTTTAACCAGTACTTCTTAAACTACTTACAAAATGTACACACAGCCACTAATTAATTGCTGCTGTAAGTTTGAATTGAGGCCAGCCCCTACTTTGCCTTACCTGGCCACCAGGTCAGGATGAAAAATAACAGCCAGAGATGGACTGTAAAAATGATAAAATTACAAAAAAAGGGTAGGGGATAGGTTATGGGGCTTGAATGGGTTTTGTTTATAATTTATTTTGTTTTCTTTGACTTGAATTCAGCTGGATGCTGCTAATTTGGGTTAATACCAATAATTACAGTGAACATAGAATGGTTAAATCACTCAAAGGCTTTTCCTTTTTTTGAATATTAAAGATTAAACCCATCCTGCACCCCACCCCCAGTGAAGGAGGGATTTAACACTTGCTGGGAATGAAGACAAATCTGTTCCATTTTTTAACCTGACACATTTTCAAAGGGAATAATTTTTTTCCCTTTTAGATCTTGGTTTTTCCCCTTAGTGGTGATTTAACCTGCTGCTCTAGCTCCAGCTAGAAGGTGGATTTCAGGTGAGGATTTCTTTTATAGAAATGTTCTGTCTCTGAAGGATCCATCCCCAAGTGGCAGCAGGAGAAGGAATTTTATCCACTGCTGGAAGGAAGGAGGCAGAGAGAACTCAGCACACCCAGCTCCCTCTTTTAGCCCTGCCTAAAACTGCCATGAATTTATTTACAGTGAAAAAAGCATTTCCTAGGCAGAAACGATCCCCAGGAACACTCCAGGGGTGTGGCTGGTTGGGTTTTCTTGGGAACAAATTCCTTCCAGTTTGCAGGTTTGAGTTTTAATGGGGGTGTCAAAAACCCAGGATGTTTCTGGAAAAAGAGATGTTCTAGAAACAAGATGTTCACAAAACCTGTCTTTTTGTTGGCCCACAGTGACAATAAATCCCCTCAGTCTTCACCTTCAGCTGCTCCTCATCCCAAATTAAAGGAAATAAAACTGGAGCAATTGCTGGGCTCCTCAAGGATCTGTAGTGAACTCCCATAATCAGGAATTTGTTAATTCTGCAGGACAGGACAGGCTGGGGGTCTTTGACAAACACCTTCATTTTTCCCTCACTCCACTGCCAAAATCCTAAATTCACAGAAGCTCTTGAATTTACTTATTCCAGAATAAATCCTTCCAGAGCCTGGTTTTTTATGGATATGGTGTTAAATAATCATCATTACATCCTCACTAGAGCAGGAGACTAATAGGAAAACTACAAAATTCCATGTGGGTGAGGCCAAAACCTCCCCACATTTGGGGTTTGAGTGGTGATAAAGTCTTTTCTTCAGGCTGTTTTTGGACAGCTGATATTTAATAATTTCATTCAATTATTAAATGTTTAGTTAATATTTGGTTAATATTTGGTTAAATTGCTCTGCATGAGAAAGGAAACAAATTTCAGCATTCCCACCAATCTGAGAATGTGATAACAGGATCCTGAGCTTGGTTTGCAGATTTATGCAAGCACGAGGCTCTTGGTGATTTCCAGCTTAATGGGAACGTGGATTGCACCACTTCAAATGGCATTTGAATGGTATTTCACCTTAAATGGTATTTCATAGCACGGAAAAAAATCCATATTTTAATGCTATCCCCTCAAGATTATGGTCAGTGCTCCATGGAGGGAAATGTGGAGATGATGTGGCCTCACAAAGGTTCCTTCTTTTGGTCTAAGAGAGCTGGAAGAGCAAGGCCATGAAAGGAAAACCTGGGAATAGCTCTGTGCTGGTTTTGGTTTGCTAATTTGAAATTTCTTTTTTTGCTCCCACACGGAGCAAGGCAGGACTGAGCCATGGACTGAATCAAAACAGGATGAAAGGAGAGCCAAGCTGGGAATTCCTTATCAGCAGCAGGGATAAATATCATTTTTCCTGGAATGATTCCATTGAAATGGGATTTCTTTGAGGGGCAGGGATGGGGCAGTTTCCATGTGCAAATCTCCACGTGGGTTTGTGGAGCACACACAGCTCTCCTGAGCCACAAATTCAACCCCAGATTCGTCCTCCTCCCAGATGAGCTCAATGCCTCGCTGGAGAAAGGAATGATTTTAGCAGCTGGACAAGTGATTTCGTGCTGTGGAGGTTATTAACCTTTGGAACAAATTATCAGGGAAGTGGAGTTTGCTCTGTGAGTCCTCAGGTGACTCTCTGGAGGCACCTGTCAGTGCAGAGAAATTGCAGGTGGTGGAAACAGCAAAATTTGTCAGGTTGGGTGGCCCTCGATAGACAAGGTGGCAAAGCAGGTGGGGAAGTGCCTCTGCCCCACTTCATTTTTTGTGTAGAATCAGAAAATCCTGAATGGTTTGGGTTGGGAAGGACTTTTAACCCGTCCAGTGCCATTGCCCTGCCACGGCAGGGACACCTTCATTACACTGATAGATTTTTGAGACTCAGGGCAAAATATCAGGGAAATAGGAAACTTTTCCCTGCTTCTTCCTTATGGAAAACCTCCATGGAAAACTCGCTGAGGCAACATTAATTCCAGTCCCTCACCTTTTACAGCAAAACAACAGTGCTCAGACCTCACTCTCGAAAATTAATAGAATAAATTTGGGAGCTAATCATAAATAGAGAGAGGTTAATCAATTCCTCAGATTGTTGAGGAATTTATACACACTGGGACCTTTAATATATTCAACAAAGCAATGGCACCAAAGGAAATGCACATAGATTTTGTTTTCAAATAAAAATTTCTCATAATTCAAAATCGCCAGTGGGCTCCTTCTTTTCCTGATTTGTACAATTTGTGTTCCCACTGCACAGAAACCACGCTCTGCCTTCATTTGCCTTCACAAGTGACATTGATGTGGCTTTTAAAGCCAGCAGCCTAACGTGTGATTTAGAGTTTCTGAGAAAGAAAATTATAACTCTGGGGGAAGAAATGGCTGCGAAATTTCCATTGAAATAGTTCGATTTCACTCTGGGGACGAGGCAGCACCTGAGTGCCTGTAAGCCAGTCTCTGTTGCATCTGAATATAGGATGGAGTTTTAAAAGCACTAAACAGCCTTGTGCTAATGCCTCGCCAAGACAAAGCTGAGCTCTCCAGACTGGCTTTTAAGGCAGGAACAAAACAGGCGCGGCTGGGGGCCCTGGAGGGCCAGACAAAGCTCTTCCCTTTTTATCCTGCAGCAGCAGCCAAACCCCAACTCTGCTCCAGAGCCCCCACAGAGGCAGCAGTGAAAGGCAGGGCACCCCAGTAAGTGGAGGGGAGGGCAGGGACAGCGAGACAGGAGGAATTTTCAAAGGTTCAGGGACTGGTTTCAGCGCTCAGGCTCTAATGAAAGTCAACGTGACCTTGCTTTGCTTTCCTCCTTTGAAGCGCAACAGTTTGTGATGAAGAGATCTCTGCCTGCTCACGATAAATTACAGCGGAGTTTGCAACAGTTCCCAACTCCTGCAGCCTCATCCTGGACCCTCCTGCCTGCCACAGCAAGGAGGGACATCCTCCAGTCTTGGAAAGAAAAGTTGAGTTTCCTGTGGAGGAACTTCTTCCATCACGAGGACACATCCTCAGGTTGCACCAAGGGAGGGTGAGGTTGGATATTTTTTCCCCAAAAGGGTTTTCAGGTATGGAACAAGGCAGTGCTGGAGTCTGAATCCCCAGTGGGATTTAAAATCCGTGTGGATGTGGCACTTGAGGACATGATCAGTGGTGGCCTTGGCAGTGGACTCGATGGCTGAAGAGAGTTTTTCCAAGCTAAGCAATTCCATTCCAATTTCCAACCTTTTTGACTCCACAATGTGCACATCCTTGAATCTTGCAGAGCCCTGGATTGTGCCAACCAGCAGGACACATCCCAGCACTCCAGAGCTCAAGGAACTGGCGTGGTTTCCTTGGATAATTGAAGAGGAAGGAGGATCCAGAGCAGCAGACCAAGCTCTGCAGATTGGAGCTGTAAAGAGCTGCAGACCCCCGTGAAAGGGGAGCAGAGCCTCATTGCCAGTGGGATGGTGCATAATGCCAGAGGAGGGTGTTCCCATTCCCATTCCCATTCCCATTCCCATTCCCATTCCCATTCCCATTCATTCCCATTCCCATTCCCATTCCCATCCCCATTCCCATCCCCATTCCCATTCCCATTCCCATTCCCATTCCCATTCCCATTCCCATTCCCATTCCCATCCCCATTCCCATCCCCATTCCCATTCCCATTCCCATTCCCATTCCCATTCCCATTCCCATTCATTCCCATTCCCATTCCCATTCCCATTCCCATTCATTCCCATTCCCATCCCCATTCCCATTCCCATTCATTCCCATTCAGTCCCATTCCCATTCCCATCCTTCCTGCCTCTTTCCCACACACTCCCAACAGAGCTGCTCGGAAGCTGGGAAGGATCAGAAGCGGAGCAGAGATGGGTACAAAGACCAGGTCAGCTTCAGTGTTTGCAGCAGTTCCTTTTCCATCCTCTGAGCTGTAACTGGATTTGTTTCCAGGCCAGGTGTGATCCCACCAGGCTGTTCTGCCTTTTCCCAGCGACTGCACAGCAAAGCTGAACCTGCCCAGGTGACTCCAACTGCCTTTAATGGCTTTGAGCTGAAGGGTTGGGTGGGATGTTAGAAAGAAATTCCTCCCTGGGAGGGTGGGAGGGGTGGGTTGGAATTCCCAGAGGAGCTGTGGCTGCCCCTGGATCCCTGGGAGTGTCCAAGGCCAGGTTGGAGCACCTGGGACAGTGGGAGGTGTCCCTGCCATGGCACAGCATGGCACTGATGGGATTTTAAATCCTTTCCAACCCAAACCATTGCATGGCAGCAACAGACAAAAATGATATTCAGAGCACCAAGGCTTCTATTTCCACAAAATCCAGGATAGATGGAGGTAAAGTGATGACTAAAATATGTCAGTGTTTATTCAGTGTCCTGTCACGAGTGTGCACATGGAACCTCTGCCCCGACCTCCGCAGCTCCTGACCTCCCATCCCCTGAATTAAAGGGATAACGATGAAAAGCACTTCTCTCCTTGTCCAGTAATGTGAGAAGTGCCTGGCAATTAAGCAGCCTTTGAGGATGACACTGCTGATTATGTCAGGACAATCAAGTCACGGCAGAGAGATGGGGTTGGAATGGGAAGAGCAGTGTCAGAGGCGCAGTTAAACAATGCTGGCTCTCCTGTCATTCCCACCAATTATTGCAGGAGGGGGAGACGGAAAACTATTTATAACCTGTCAGTCTCCAGAAACCACAATTATGATGATTTAATTAACACATGGAGAGGCTTTAGGCAATCACATCGTTCTAAATTTAAGAAGCAGCACATTTCAGGCCCAGGATGATTTAGAACATTAACAAATGCTGGTTGAACCGGGGCAGGAATTTGATGGCCTTGCTGGTTCCTTTTAGAGCATCCATCATGGCCCAAAGATAATCCAGAAGGCTGTGGCAGTGAAGGATGGGAGCAGGGAGGAACCAGCAGAGGCCATCCCACAGAAGAAGCTGATTTTTAATGAGCACTGACTGAAAATGAGCAAAACCACACAACTCAAGTCTCTCCATCAAAGTGTGCTGGAAAAGTCTGGAAAAATGGGGTTTGGGTGGATGGGAGTGCAGGGCATGGAGAGTGAGCCTGACCTTCCCCATGGACACCTCAGAGCTGGCACTCAGTGCCAAACTGGACCTTCCTTGGCCTTGGAGGAGGGATTGAGAGAAATGAGGGATTTGTCTTTACAAACCAGCTCTGGGTTTGCTGGGGGATAAAACCAGCACTGAGAGAGAAAAGGAACAATGGGATGGATTCCATTGATTGATGGATGGAAGGAAAAAAAAAGATATTTGTCTTTACAAACAAACTGTAGGTTTGCTGATAAATTAAATTGGATATTGAAAGGTGAAAGAAGCAATGGGGGAAAACCATGAATTCTGTAAGAATTAAAAATGCAAAGGGAGGGTTGTACATGAGAGGGGAATCTCAGGGATCAGGGGTTGGGAAGTCTGGACCTCTCAGGTACCTCAGCAATGGGGAAAGAGAGAGGGAATTGGGATAAAAAGGGAGATGAGTCCTCCAAAAATCTGAGAGACCCCAGGGGAATGCCCCAAAAATCTGAGAGATCCCAGGGGAATGTCCCAAAAATCTGAGAGATCCCAGGGCAATGCCCCAAAAATCTGAGAGATCCCAGGGGAATGTCCCAAAAATCTGAGAGACCCCAGGGCAATGCCCCAAAAATCTGAGAGACCCCAGGGCAAGGCCCCATGGCCTCTCCCTTTATTCAATAAAGTTCCAGGGCTCCTCTGTCTCCTTTTTGGACACAAACCTCTGGAGTTTGTGGGTTCATTTTCCTGACAGCCTGGAGCTCTGGAGTGAGGTCTAAGCTGAGCTCTCACCTGAGGTCTAACCTTGGGCTGAACTGTTCCATCCCTGGCCTGGGAGCTGGATCATCCAAAGCCAGGATTTTGCCAAAGTGTCCCCAAATCCTTTGGCTGCCCCAGTCCTGGCCAGCTCCTCCCAGGAAATCACTCTTCAGGTCTCATTTCCTCTTTCTGGTTCACATTATTTGCTGTGTCCTGTTCTCCCAGGCACAAAAATTACTCCTTTGGTGTTTCCACACAGTGATTAAACCTGGGAGTTGTCAGCTGCTGCCCAAACACAAATAATTCTTACCTTCTTTCACCAGCTATTGTTCTTTAATTGCATTAACTCTCAAGCAATACAAAGGAAAATCCTACTTCTTCCATATTTCACCATCAATTGCTTCTTGATTGGATCAGCACCCGAGTTACATAAAGGAAATCCCACTTCAAGAACAAAAATCTTGACCAGGGTTTACACGGAGGAAACTAAAAATTACAAAGAACCTCCTGCTCTGTGAGTGGTTCTTTCATTCAGTCCTGTCAGATCTGGGAGCTGCTGATGGCTTTTCCCACTCCAGGAGCAGCTGGAAGCCCTGGCCCCAAAGCTCTGTACCCCAATCCCTGATCCCCTCCACGTTTCACACCCAGCTCCTTTCTCTCCTGATGCAGCCCTTCTGCAGCTGAGATGCCCAGGGAGGAAATGTTCAGCGGTGTTATTTGACTAAAGGACTTGCAAATCTCAGGATGAAATTGAGGATAAAATCAAGGATAAAATCAAGGATAAAACCAGTCTTCCCCATGAATAAAACACTCACCTGTACAAGGACACAACATCAAAGGCCCCCTTGGATCATGGGCAAATTGATCAAATTTTCACCACAGCCTAAACCCACAAATATTATTTTTTCTTTTTGTTCTTCTGCATTTCAGAGGAAACTGAATAAAATTGTGTTGGTGAAAGAACAAGGAAAAAAGGAGCCTTCAGAGCACAGAGATTTTGCTTAAGATCACCAAGTATGTGATGTAGGAGAAATCAGGAGAATGTTCCTTATCTCATGAGTTTTGAGAACTTAAAGTACAAATGGAAGGAAAGTCCCACAAAGGATAGAAAACAAAGCCGAGAAACTCCAGCATCCCCACAAAGCCTTGCTGTAGGAAATTGCCCATGGATGGAAACACAGCCCTGGACCACAGAGCTTTGAGGAGACTCTGCCTTGCCAGCTCCTGTCCCAGCCAATTTTATTCAAATGTATCTAAAGAACCCCAAAATAAATCTATATTTGGGCTAAGAAACCAAGGGGGAGTTTTGCTGTAGCTGGACATGCACAGAAGGTGAGAAATCAGAGATAATCAGCATTTTCTGGCCTTCCCTTCCTTCTCCTTTTTGGAATTCCCAATCCATTGCCCATGACAACACCAGGACTGATCCATCTGCCGGGAAGAGATTCCTTGTAAATTAAATTCCTTGTAAATTAAAAAGGCAAAGGCAAATCAGCCTCTCCTGTCAGCCCTTCCCTGTGTCCTACAGCTCCAACAAAACAGAATTCTGCAGCCTGGGACAGAGCTGACAACTCCCTGGGAGCCCCTCAGCACTGATCCACTCATTTCTGTGGAGCTGGGAAGATGCAGAGGTGATCTGAGCTCATGTGGCTTCACAAGGGGCAGAGGTGATAAAAGCTGAGCAGTGTCAGACGTTTGTGGGCTGGAATTCCTGCCTGGAATGGCAGTCCTGGGGTGCTGGGAGTGCTGTAAACACGGATTTTGGGTTTCTCACACACATTTCTCATGTCACAGCATTTACACCACGGATCACAGGGTGGAGGGATGAACACTCCCAGTGCTGGCAGCTCCTGCTGTACTGACAGAATTCCAGTGGCACCAGGAGCTTCTCCAGGCCTGAATCACAATCCCAAGGGATGTGAAACCTGCAGGTGTCTTCTGGCAGATGGTGCAAAGGAATGTCCAGGAGCAGAGCAAACCATGAACACAGCCCTGGTTATTCCCACTGCAGCCACTGGATTCCAGGGGAAATTCCCAACATCCAGACTCAGGTCAGCTCTGCTGCCCAGTAGAGTCTCAGGAGCATTTCCAGCAGCAAATTGTTTGCCCCTCCCAGCCTGTGTCTTGTATTTTGTGTTCAAAATTCAAAGCCACAGCTGAAGAGACTCCTTCCCCAATTCCACGAGTGCTGTCCCTGCTGGCATGAGCTCCAGGATCTATTCCTTTGTCCTCCTGGAAACACTGGCAGCACATCACAGAGTGCAGGAAAGGGCAAGGAAAAGGGAGATGGAGAGGGAAAAGGGCATCTGTCCCAATTCCAGGAGTGCAGGAATCCCTCACCAGGAATACAACAGGAATAACAAGTGTCCTCCTGCCTTGTACCAAGCTCTTCAGTGCAGCAGCCTCTCCACGTGAGCACAACTTAAACCACGAAGGTTCTGGGAAGTGGCAACATTTGGGGAAAGTAGGGAAAAAGGTGAAGAAGCAGCAGAGGGAGGATGGTCCCAGCTGGACGCTGTGCCTGGGGCTGGGAATCCACAGCGCAATTACAGAGCTCTGTTAATGAGCTGTCAGCCTCAGGACAGACCTAATGGAGCAGATGCAATGCCTAGAATCTGCTCAGGGAAGTTCCCAAGCTCAGGAGAGTTTGGGTTCAGCTCCTTCCCTTGCCTCTGAGCTCTGCATCACTCCCAAGGTCCCAGCAGCACCTGGATCCCAAGCCCCAATTCCTGACGAGCTCCTCTCTCAGCCAGGCACCAGAGGAAGCACCGAGTAAGAGTTTCAGAAGTGTTCCACATCCTCCTGCATTTCCTTTCCAAATCTGCAGCCCTCAATTGCTGCAGGAGGCACAGCTGGCTCAGCTCCGCCGGAAACACGGCCAGTCCATTTTGGGAACGTCTTTGGGAACTCTCACACTTTACAAGTGCTGAGCCCAGGGAAATTTTGCCCCCTGTGCATTTCTTGCTGCATCACTGGTGCCTCTCCAGCACAGCTCCCCTTGGACTGGGGTTATATTTGCAGTGCCAAGGACAAATAAAGGCTCAGAGGGGTAAAATCTGCCCCATCCCTGCAATGTCCAAGGCCAGGTTGCAATGCAGAGCTGGGGAAGGTCCCTGCCCATGGCAGGGGGTGGCACTGGGTGATCTGAAAGGTTCCTTCCATCCATTTTATGAGTCAATGATTTCTAAAATGCCTTCTCTGAGCCCCTCCTGAGCTGCTCCTCCCGTGGGCAGAGCTCTGAGGAGCAGCACTGCCACCTTCGCCTTTCCTGACCCTCCCCATACAAACCAGGGCTTGGGATTTGCCTGGGGCTGATCCACCCTCAGTTCACAGCCCAGCACCAGTTTGGGCTCCACAGTCACAGAGGGCTGGAGGAAGGGAGGAGAGAAGGAGCCCCAGCACAGAAGGAGCAGAAAAGTTAACAGAGCTCATCCCTGAAGGGTCCCTGGAAAGGAACCCCCGGTGCTTTGGCCCTGCAGTGAGCACAAAGGGTTAATGAGGAGTTTCTGCTCCCATTCTCCTCCCTCCTCTCCTCCAGGTCCTGTTTTGCAGTGTCCCACCTGTGGGATCTCCCTTTCCACTCCCCCAAGCTCTGATGGACTCACAGCTCAGCCATGGGGTCCCTGCTCAGCATTTCTCACAAACCCCTCAGGCTGGTGACCAAAGGAAATGCAGCCACTGCTCTTAAAAGAATTATAAAAATGTAAAATTCAGGCAGTGCTTGAGTGATTTCTCCCATGAGGTCACAACATGCCCTGAGCCCCCAGGGCACCCCTTTTAATGCTGAGTTACAGAACTGGAACCTCACCCTAAACCCTCTCTGGAGATGAGATGGAAATATTCTGGTTTATCCTCTTTGCTTCTTGTTCCAAGCAGCACCACGATGTTTAATAAATAAATAATAAAACAGCATGCCAACATTTCCCTTTAAATTAAGCTCAGAAGAAGGTCTGCAGCAGCCCACCAAGGCTGCATATGTTTAATTCCTTTATCAATGCACTTCTTCCCAATGGAAAGAGGGGAAGGAGCAGAATTCCAGCTGAAGGTGATTGTGTGTCTGATTTGAAATGTGTGAACAGCAGTGACAACCAGCCCTGTTTTCACTCCTGTGTCCCTGTGTGTGAGCAGGTGGCTGTTTATCCACGGGGTACAGCCAGACATGGAGAAGGAGAGGTGTAAAAAGCGACCTCACAGCGCTCAGTTCACACAAAAAACCTGTTCACCTGTCTGCCTGGTGTTTGTTTTGTCCCTGCCAGCCTGGGAAAGGGGACAGCAATGACCTTCCAGGAGACAGAAACATTCTCCTTCTCCCCACAGCACCTTCCCAGCCAGCCATTCCCAGATATTCTGTGAGTGTGATATGCATGAAATACAGAATACCATAGCTGGCTTCATGAAATCCCTTTTTACAGCTTCCAGATCTCCAGCAAACGCAGAAATAAACGGGGAAGCGAGAGGGAGGGAGCTGCACAAAGCAAACCCCAGGCTGAGAGAGCAGCACTCTGCTGACTGGATGGCCAGAGCCAAAATCAGGAGCATCCAGTTATTTTAGCAAGCCTTGCCAAGAGACTAAAGAGACGAGCACAGGCCAGGTGTCAGTGATTATAATCCCAGGGCTGCCAAAGCAGCTCCTGTCTGCAGCCAGCCTGCCTTTGGCTCCCTCTCCCCAGCACAAGGAGGAATTCCTGGAGCAGGGACTGGGGAAAGCAGCCCCACAAAGCACAGCTGCACCTGCCCTCACCTGTGAAGGCTCAGAACCTTGTGGAATTTTAAAACAACACCATCCCTGGAGCTGCTGTGGAGGAAAGAACCCATGGAAATAGCTCAGCTCATTATTCAGTTCTGCCATGGAAATGGGTGGTTTATGGGGATGAGCTGGAGGCTTCCACACCCAAAATGATCCCTGGAAGGTCCCAGCTCTGCTCACCTGACCTCAAAAACCTCCCCACCACCCACAGCAGTGTCTGATCAGGCAAATCCTTCCCAGTTCAGATGGAACTGATCCATTGTCCTTTCCCAAAACCACACCATCTGTGGACCCTCAGCTGCCCCCAGGCACGGGGGGTGAACACAAGAGCAGAAAATACTTTGGAAAATATTGCTAAAAGAAATAAACCCCATCAACTGCTGAGCAATGAGTCCTGGAGCCTGCCTGCCCTCACACAGGCATCCAGGCACTCTTTCTCCTCTGAGGGCTTCCTTTTTTGGGGGAAACCTCAGGCTGAGCACAGGGAATGAGCCAGGCAGCCCCGGTGGAGGATGGGCCTGAGCTGCATCACACCTGCACAAAATAATAGTTTTCCACAAGTACAGGTAAATTGGGAAATAAAGAGAGGTCCCATTCCCTATTTTTTTTCACCAAACACAACCTCTTTCCACTGCTGAAGACTCTACAAGGGGTTTTTTTTACCATTTTTAAGTGCTGTACAGTGAATATCTCTCCTTTTACAAGTGGAACCTTGTAGCTATGGAGACGCAGAATGTCAAATCCAAGCTGAAGACAGGATTTCAGTGGGGGCTTTGGGTTGCTACATGTGCCTTCAATGATCTGCTTTCCATCTCCTGAAGTCTTTATTATTCTCTATTATTTATTAGTCTCTAACAGCATGCAAAGAGCCACTGGATGTTAAATAATGGCACAAATACAGAGTGACCTGTCAGACCCAGCTCTGGGCATCCTGCACAGGCTGATTTACACCCGGGGCACCACAGACCCCCCCTCGGTCCTGCAGAGTTGTCATCAGTTTAATTTAACCCAAATAAAACCGTTCTGGTGCTGCCACAGCACCTGGAGCCCAGGTGAGCTGGGGTCCCCTGGTGTTTAGTGCTGTGTGTAACAGCCATGGACACCTGAGGGAATTACACCACACTGCACCTCTTGGACCTTGTGATTGCCTGCTGTAATCCAAATTATCCAAATTCCAGTCTCCCAAACATCATCCCTCCCTTCTGTGATCCAAAATGCATTAGGGATGATGGTGTCATTACCTGGATGCTCAGTTATGATGTGCACACTCATCTGTTTACCACCATGGAGTAAATTAAACAACATTTTAGTCAAGCTAATGAAACCTCAGTGGTGTTAAAGCTGAGTGGGAATGGGACAGAGCCTTCCAATGCTCTTTGTGACAGTCAGGGGAGATTCAAAAGAGCTTGAACATCACTCATTTTCTGCTTGTACTGGTACCAGTGAATAAACCAAACCACACACCTCAATTCTGTGTTTTCTTGGAGCGATGACAGGGACAGGGTAGGTGGTTTTCTGTTCTGAACACAACAGTGCTCCAGAGAAAGCAGCCCCAAACCCCTGCATCTTTCTTCTTTCCCCTTAACTCCACGGTCCAAAACCACCTGGGGATTTCAGCTGCCAAATGTGAAAGCTCTGAAAGGCGCCCCATTGTCAGGGAGTGAAAACATTGGGTTTGGAACAATCTGGATCCCAGAACTGCAGATCCCACTCTGCTCATCTTCACCACACCTCCCACAGCACCAGGGCTCAGAATTCCCACAGCCAACCCCAGCCTGCACAGAGGGGTGGGATAAACTCCAGCAGGCACAGGAAACGCTCTCAGGCAGAACATCCACAGCCAAGGGAGCAAAGTCCCCCTGGTGCCACATCACAGCAGGGTTAGTGACCAGGGCTGCAATGGAATTGTGCAAATCCTCCTTGGCCAGCTCTAAACAAGCAGCAGCACTCCAAGCAAACCCATCCCCTGCATCCACAGCAGTGGAGTCATGGGCAGGAGAGCAACAAAACAATTTGGAATTTCCTCACAAAGCTGGACAGCAGAAGAGAAGCGCTGAGAGCTTTTCCTGACTGTGCTCCCCGTGTTGCTGGGTCAAATCCTGACAGGCCTGAAGATTGTGGAAATCAACTCCAGCAAGGCTGTCTAAGCCTCCACTGATCACTGAAATGAAATCAAACCCTCCAAGAATCCCCTTCTCCCAACCAACACATTTTCAAATGTGCCTTTGACAAAGGCTCACGTCCAGAGGAGCCTCTGTGCTCCTGCTCCAAGGAAAACAACTCCAAGATCCTGCTGCAGTCCTGTTGTCCTCTGGTTTGCTCCTGAACCAGATCAAAAACGCAGGAAATCTTTGGCATTATCATTAAATAGGCCATGAACCCCTCAAGATTTGATGTGGGGTCTAGAGAAAAGAGGTTGCCATACTTAGTTTTAAACCAGAAAAGGCTCTTAAGCTCCTCTGTATCTACCAATCCATTAAAAATAGGATTCTCTTGTAGCCACAGCTCATCAAATGGGTGCAAACAGGAGGAGAACAACACTCCAGATGCCTTTATCACAGTTGTTGACTCCAACTTAATCGCTTTTTTAATAAGTCTTAATTATTCAAAATAATCACCATCCCTTCCCTGCCTGTTGTCATTTAACGCGAGAGAACCTTGCACAGAGCAAACCCCAAAGCAGCAAAAAAAAAAAAAAAAAAAAAAAAAAAAAAAAAAAAAAAAAAAAAAAAAAAAAAAAAAAAAAAAAAAAAAAAAAAAAAAAAAAAAGAACAAAATCTCATTAATCTTTCTAATATTTAGAGATACCTCAAGAGCTTCGAACATTTACCT
Organism: Toxostoma redivivum; assembly: GCA_013397375.1. Classification (NCBI taxonomy): domain Eukaryota; kingdom Metazoa; phylum Chordata; class Aves; order Passeriformes; family Mimidae; genus Toxostoma; species Toxostoma redivivum. The sequence continues at coordinate 66,641 of VXBI01002210.1, read as the reverse complement.
CTCCTTCCCAGCAGCTGAAATGGTTTTAGGAGGATCATGGTTCATACCTCGCATTCCCTGGAGCCAGAGATGGTGTAGGTGCAGGGCCCAGATCCATTAACGGATACATCCATGGTCTCAGAGTTTGTTGGCTTGTAGTCCACGTAATATTCCTGCAAAGGGGAGTTCATTTGCCTCTCCGACTCCCGGGCCTTTTTCCTGCGCCTCTTCATGAGCGTGTGCTGCTGGAGCTGCTTCATGCTGGCAGGGTAACGCTTCCAGGACACGTAGATGACCAGCAGGATCATGGCCACGGAGAGGAAGAGCGCCACGCTCCCCGCGATGATCTTGTGGAAGGACACGTGCTCGTACTCCGGCTCCACCGCGGGCGTCGGGATGTCTGCGGAAGGGCTTGGCGTGGCAGACGTGGGCTGGTGGCTCTCCAGTTTGGAGACGGTGGGTTTGGGGATGAACACGGGTCTCGGGGGGGTTTTGGGAGCCTGGTAGGACCTTTCGGTAGCCACCACCTGGATCTCGGCACAGATGTTGTAGGTTTCCACGGCGTCGCTCACCTTCTCACCCTGGATGTGTTTGGGGCCTGCACAGATCATGGTGCTCTCCTTATTTCCCTTGAAATTCTTAAGCCAATTAAACAGGGGGCAAATGCTTCGAGTACATTCCCACATATTCCCGGACAGAGTGATGGAGATGAGCGAGATCCATGTGTTGATGGTCTCCTGGGAGATGTTGGTGAGTTTGTTGGAATCCAGGTTCAGCTTTTGCAGGTTGGGCAGGCACTGGAAGGTGCCGGGCTCTACCCCTGCGATGTCGTTGCCCGATAAATCCAAGTTGTGCAAGGAACTCCATGTCCACGTCAAGCCCTGGCTGATGGAGCGGATCCTATTCCACTGCAAGTAAATGGAGCGGAGGTTGAAGAGCCGTGGGAAGTGGGCAAAATTGATCTTAGAAAACTGGTTGTGCTCCAAGTGGAGCTCTGTCAACTTCAACAGGCCGGCAAAGGCGTTGCGGGACAGGCTCCGCAGGCGGTTGTAGCCCAGATCCAGGAAGTCGAGGTTGCGGCAGTCCTGGAACACGCGGATGGGGACGGTTTTCAGCGAGTTGGACCTCAGGTGCAGGATCAGGAGCTTGCGCAGGCCCTTGAACTGCTCCGCCTGCAGCACCTGCAGCTTGTTGTAGGACAGGTCCAGGTTGCGCAGGTTGGGCACGGGGTGGAAGGTCTTGTTGTGCAGGTGGGTGATTTTGTTGGAGCTCAGGATCAGCTCCTTCAGCCGGCGGATGCCCTGGAAGGCGTCCTCATCCACGGAGCTGATGTAGTTGTGGTCCAGGTAGAGCCAGATGAGCTGGTTGAGGCCGGCGAACTGGTGGGATTTGAGCTTCTGGATGCTGTTGTAGCGCAGGGACAAGCCCTGGGAGCCGCCGGAGATGTTGTGGGGGATGTCCCGGAAGGCGTGCGACTCGCAGTACACGATCTTGCCGTCGCAGCGGCAGTTCTTGGGGCAGGCACGCTGGGCGCCCGCCAGCCCCAGCAGCAGCGCCAGGGGAAGCAGCCCCAGCAGCGCCCTGGAGCCTCCCCGCTGCTTGATCACATGGAAACCTGCAACATCCCAAAGGAAAAAGGGCCGTTGGAAAGCCTTGCAGATAAACCAGCAATTACTCGTCACTGGGGGCTCGGGGGCAGCCTGAGCCAGGCAGAGGGGATTTAGGAGACAGCCTGTTCTCCTCCTGCCTCGACCCTTTGTGGTGCAAATCGCCGTCCTTGGAGCGCCTGCCTGGCCATCTCTGCTGCCCCCATCGCCTCCGGACTCCCCCAGGAGCACCGGGAGCCTGTTCCCTGCGGGCTGTGCTCCTGTCCCCCGGCTCTCCAGGACCTGGGGTGTCCTCACTCAACGCTCCGTGCCGAGCTTTGAACAATAAACATATTTGTCAAGTCACTGTGCTGGATGCTCCATAGTGCTGGGGAGGAAATGAGCCAGAGCTTCTGCTCCTACGTGCTGCTCAACGTGTTCCTCAAGGAGAGCAACTGCAAGTGCAATCCCCCCAAAATTACCCCAGGAAGAGTGAAATCTACTTCTCCTGAAGTTTGAGCCATCTTTATAATTTGTATTTATTGTAAAAATGAGGCACTAAGTAAAGGTTTTACTCTTTGCACTGAGTGTTTCAGGTTTAAGAGTAGGTTTAAGTCAAACTCATGGGTTTTATGTACCTAAAATATAGAAATAGATGCAGAGAAACAAAGTTCATCCATACAGAGAAGTGTACCAGGAATGCTGGCATGGGACCCCAATGCCAGGTAAAAAAAGGAGATGTATTCCTTTCAAATGAACCACTGCCTTAACCCACGTTCATTTAAACTTACCCACATCTGGCTGTGAATACCTAAACCATTATTAATTTGAATTAATCCAGCAGATGATGAAAATACCCACCCCAACACTTCCAGATAGCAGCAAGCCCAGAAAGTTTAAAGGGGGATACTTCTCTTTCAATTCCTCTCTCCTGGTTGATTTTCAGGGTTTACCTTTAAGATGTCATGTTTGTCATGCAGCAGCAGCGCTGGAAGTGAGGACATATGTAATAATTGAATATATAGAATCCTGAATAATTATGAGAGGGCGTGGAGGGGGTGTCAGAACCCCCAACACCCATCTGCACGCCTGGAATAATTTTAGGGCTGCTGCCTCTGTCCAGAGTTGCAGCCTTGCTGAGAATGAAAATGCATTCTTCCAACAGGAAATATTTCAAGGGCTCATATCTCCTTGATAAATAATCACCTTATTATTTGCCACGCACACACAAAACCAACCCAGCGCTGCAGGTCTTTAATCCAATTTTAAACGAAGGGGCAATCTGCAAAAAATAATTCCTGATCTAGAATGCCCCTGCCTTCCACTTTCCTGGGTAGATTTTGTAATTTAAATCCTCATTTTTTGCTCCGTTCTCTTTGCCAGCAGCAGCCAGCTCTAGATATATGTTCTGCCTGTTACAGACTCGGGGGCTGGGGAGGGGGGAAGGAAGGAGGGGAATAAACCTGTCACACTCAGGAAAAAAAAAAAAAAAAACACGACTGGCAAATGACTCCTGGAAAGGTGG
>VXBI01002210.1:28973-58208 GCA_013397375.1 Toxostoma redivivum | reverse complement strand
CTGGGTTAATGCCCAGCTCACCAGGGCTGGGTTAACTCCCAGCTCACCAGGTCTGGGTTAATGCCCAGATTACCAGGACGGTGTCAGAGGGATGTGGAGCAGGGGTAGGGGCAGCAGGAGCTCCCTGAGCTGGTTCTGGGAGCCTCTTTGCCCAGCATCCAGGATTTGGATGCTCAGGGCACGTCCAGGATCCCACAGGGACCATTTCTGGCTCAGGCATGCTCGGGTTGCTCAGAGGGCAGCTTTAACAACTCCCAAAATTTGGATATTTGTGCCAATTCCATCCTTCCCTGTGCTTAACACCCCCATCAGTTATTTGGGGAACAACTCCCTGCCCAAATCCCACTTCAGTTGCCAAAATGGTGGCAGTGCTTTATAAAGTCAGTCATGAGCCATCTATCGTGCGTTATTTAATTTTTAAATATTTATAATATTTCCCACTGTGGCCCAGGAAACTCTCTGCTCAGCATTCCACAGCCTGGATCTCTGGAGGTGTCTGTGTGCCACTGATGACCCCACTCTGTACCAAAAATGAAAATTGCTCAAATCTCAAGGTCAGATTCCAGCCCTAATTCCATTCTAATTCCTCGTTCCTGGCTCACTGCTTGCCCCTGCAATCCATCCCAGATGGAGTTACCCCTGGCCAGCCCCAGGATCCCTCTGAGGGAGCAGGAAAAAGACTGGGACACAGGATGGGTCAAAAGTTCAACTCCATTGCAAAAAATAAATAATAATCCACAAAACAATCCATAGAAACCAACCTGTCCTCCCCTATATCTGCATCCAGACTGCGTCTGCACCCACACTGCATAAATATTCACTTCTGAATAAAAACCCTTGCTTGGTTTGTTCTGTTATGACAATTTGTCGCTACCTATAGATCAGATATTCATTTGCATATGAAAAATATCATCATTAATCACTATTTTTATTCTGGATTGGACAGCAGCACACACAACTCCCTCAAACAAGATTCAGAACTTAATTATCATAAGTGATGTTGAAAATACCTTTCCCAAATCTCAGTTAACCCCATCTGCATCACAGCCAGGAGCACTGGAGCAGGAATTCATATTTATTATTCCCAATAAATGTAAAAGCTGAAATGTGCAGTTATTTATTCCATCTTGGATTGATAATTCTCCAGGATGGGTCCATTTGAAACTCTGCCAGATCTGGGAGTGAGCAGAGCAATGTCCACAGGAGCTGCACCCATTTCCAGGGATCTTTTCCCAGATCCTGGGATCCCACAAAGGCTGAGGCAGCCCAGCCATGAGCTCACGGGCTGAGCCTCAAAATCCTCACATTCCTACCAAAACGTGGTTTTGCTGCCTTAAAAATCCTGTGATGCTCTAATGGAAAATTTCATAAATTCCAAGGCAGAAAACTTGAGAAGCTGAGCTGAACCAAGGGAGCTTTCACTCTGCAGAACAAATGCCACCCCCTCCTTATTTTTTTTTAATTTTTTTTTTATTTTACATTTCTGATGAAATAGAAAACAAACCCACTTGATTTGCCAAAGGAGAAGAAATGGAGAAGTTTTAATCAGCCTAAATAAGGGACTCTGGGCTAAAAAATACATAGAAGGGAAGAGGATGGAAAGGCTTTTTGTGGTTTGGTTCCATTTCCTTGGAGCAGAGTTCTCTTCCAGGAAAATGGGTCTGGACACAAGTGTTTGATTTGAGTTGTGATTATTTTATATATGAAAGTCTGTGTAAATTTATTTATTTATTTATTTTTCTTTTTTCCACAAATATTATATATGTGCACAAATATTATATGTATTTTTATGTATTTGTGGTTTNAATATAATATATCATATATATATTATATTTCTAACATTTTACATATGCATGGATATATATAAATATACACACACAGTATAAAATATGCTTGGAATTTTCATCCTACCCATTTTTTCCCATGCAAAGTTATTTTAAAATTAGCAATAACTGATATTTCCATGCTCCACCAGCTTTGCACCAGCAGCTCCCACAAGCAAGGGAGAGAAGAACACGTTTGTGTTCCCTGTGTGGGGAAGAGGATTTACTGGGGATTTACAACCCTGAGTAACTTCTCCTCGCAGGATCAGTGCTGGAGCACAAAGAGCTGCTGCTCCTTGGCCAAGTTCCTCCTCCTGCCCCTCTCATATCATCCAGCTCTTTTCTCTCCCTAAATGAGGATATTTTTTCAATGATCCAGCAGAACTTGCCTTGAAAATCAGTTTTTGACTCTGCCTCCCAAGGAGAAAAATCAGGGAGGTTTGGGAAGGGCTGATTTGGGGAGGGGATGATCTGGGAAGAAATGTTTTGGGCACTCCTGTCCTGCCCAGTCTGCTCCAAACACACCTTGGGGAGAAGAACAACCCTGGATGGGGCTTGGAGCAGCCTGGGACAGTGGGAGGGGTCCCTGCCCATGGCAGGGGTGGCACTGGGGGGACTCAAGGTCCTTCCAACCCAAAGGCCTCTGGAATTCTGTGGTGCCAGGCTGGGAGGTGAGTGCACACACAGTGAATTTCTCCAATGTGGTTAATTCTTTCATCCTGAGAGGAATGAGAGATTTGCCTTTAAAACAAATGTAGGGTTGCTGATAAATGAAACTGGATATTGAAAGATGAAAGAAGCAATGGGGAAAAAACATGAATTCTGTAAGAATTAAAAATGCAAAGGGAGGGTTGTACATGAGAGGGGAATCTCAGGGATCAGGGGTTTGGGAAGTCTGGACCTCTCAAGTACCTCAGCAATGGGGAAAGAGAGAGGGAATTGGGATAAAAAGGGAGATGAGTCCTCCAAAAATCTGAGAGACCCCAGGGGAATGCCCCAAAAATCTGAGAGATCCCAGGGGAATGCCCCAAAAATCTGAGAGATCCCAGGGCAATGCCCCAAAAATCTGAGAGATCCCAGGGGAATGTCCCAAAAACCTGAGAGACCCCAGGGAAATGCCCCATGGCCTCTGCCTTTATTCCAGTAAAGTTCCAGGGCTCCTCTGTCTCCTTTTTGGACACAAACCTCTGGAGTTTGTGGATTCATTTTCCTGACAATCCTCAAGTGACAGCATGAGCCAGATCCATCCAGAATCCCACTGGGCAGTTACTGACCCCCAGAATGCCCCACATTTCTGGGGCTTTCTGCTCTGAGGGGCTGTCACAGCCCTGTGAGGTGACACTGGCCTCTCTGGTGACAGGACCACCCTGGTGAGACCTGAACTGATGGAAACCATCGAGGTTTTCACCCACGCTTCCTCACTGGTGGGACAGGAACGCACTGAAAGTCCCCAGGAAATGTCCCCAGGAAATGTCCCCAGGAAATGTCCCCATCCTGCTCCCCTGCTCACAGAGCAGGGTCAGGGCAGGCTTTGGCAATATCTGTGCCTCATCAATGCTTTTTATCTCCTTATGAATGTTTTTACATGTGTCAGGAAAACCCACAAACCCAGAGGATTATGTCCAAAAAGGAGACAGAGGAGTCCTTCAGCTTTATTTGAATAAAGGGAGGGAATCAGCAGGGCACACGCCCAGGGAGAAAAGTTCCTGGGGTTTTGGAGGTTTTGGGGTTTAGGAGGGCCCAGCCCCCCTTTTATCCTAAACTCTCAGCTGCCACATATCCCCCCTTAAACTACTGTTGTACCCCAAGATTCAGAAACTCAGGCTCGTGCAGACCCGTGACTCTTTCAGGAGCCAGAACCTGCTGCCCAAAGTTCATAGAGACATTCAGACCCATTTCAAAGACATTTACACACATGAATTGTCTGTGAGGACACCACATCTTCCCTCTCACAGGGATCAAATTGCTTTTGATACGAGGCTCTGGTGCCACCCCAAATCCCAGGATTAAACACCACCGGCTTGGTGGGGGTTTTCGGGGCAGTGAGAAGGTGTTTCCCCATCCTCACAACCGCAGCAGTGCCTCACTCTGTTAGCATGCAGCTGCAGTGGGTGATTTGTGATAAGCCTGCTTGGAGTCACTTTATCTGGGCTGTGTTCATTTGCTCCCTTTTAATTTGTGCTCGTTCTCCAGGGATGAAACAGATCCACAGCTCAAGGATCAGCTGCTGCCAGCGCAGCCCCTGTGAGCTCTGCTCCAAGGGCTGCACAACTCACACCTTGGGTTTTCCTTTCCCCCCTCTCCCCACCGCTGGTAAATGATGAATAAATTAGCAATTTGCATGTAATGGCTGGAGCAGCTTCATTAATACCCTGTCAGGACGTGCTTGGTACAACTTCTGACATTGAGGCTCTAATGTCCTGTGAATTATTGATGAAAGCGCTCACATCCAAGTTCTTATCTCCAGCTCTTCATGTGCTAAGTGTTTAATTGTCAACAATTCATGACCACTGCCTTGGGCTGGTGCATTAAAACCCGAGTGCAGCAAACCCCTCTGGGTTCCTGGGTGTGTTCGTGCCTTGTCGGTGCTGGTTTGAAAGCAAACCAGTGGGAGATCCCAAGTCAGAAATACAATTTAATAGGAAGATTAAAATAAATGCAATAATACAGAAACACTGCCAGAGTGAGAATGCGAAAGGAAATCCAAGCCATATAAAAATATAAGAGAACACAGAAATGTGGGGATAAAGCCATTTAAAAAATAAACCATCTTATCCAGAAAAGGGAGTCCCAGTGATGCCCATCGCTGTCCTCTCCATGAAGGAAATCCCTGTTATCCCAAATTAAATAATTGACAATTGCATCTCCAGGACAGCCCTCACTCAGCCACCCCTCCTGGCTCGTACAGAAATGGACTGGAGCCAAAACTTCCTGCCCCTTCAGGATTCTGCTGCGTGTGCCCGTTTTGGATAAAATCAAACACAGTCTGAGGGCCTGGCTCTGCTGACCCCTGAAGCAGCCATTTAGCAGAAACCACAAGCAAAAGCAAAAATAAAAGTAATTGATTTAATTTTGGGCTTGCAGGGTGCTAAATAAGCTGTAAGGGCAGTTGCAGCGGCTGGACTTCCTGCCAAGCAGGGAGAACCCCACCTTTCCTTTGTCCCCAAATTCTCTTGTTTGCATGGCAATGTCAGCACTTGGAAACCAGGGCAGGGAGCTCGGGCTGGGCTGGGATGATGATGGGATAATTCGTGTTTGCCAGAGCAGACAAAATCAATTGCAATTGTTTAGGTACTGGGGTGTTTAATGGGGGGGAAAGGTATTTGCTGGACTTTTCCAATGTGGTTTTTTAATCCTGGTGATGGTACAGGATAGATGACAAATCAATCAGGAATTGGACATCTCTCCTCTCCCCAGGGGATGCAGGGAGCTGCTGGATCTGCTGCAGGTGAAGCCAAACTGGGTTTGGACAACACTTAAAAACTTCCAGTGAAGACCCAAAACAATCTGAGAGAGAGAGAGAGAAAAATTGATTGGTTCAGGAAGTCAATCGAATTCTCTGTTATAACAGATTAAATACAGAATTACTCAATTAACTTCAGATTAATTATGCCTTTCAGGTAAACATGGTGATCATCATCTTTGCTAACAGGAGGCACTGACTCTGAGGGGTCACACAACAACTTCAGCAGGGCTCTGAAATCCCAAATCATTCCCTTTTCCAAACCTCCTCCATTGCCAGGATGCACAATTCCCAATTCCTGTCCTGTGCTGAGGGTTTCACTGATCTCCTCCCAAGAGCTCTGCATTCCCAGGGAGGGGTGGGGAGGGGAAAACAAGCCCATCCTTGGTCAAGTTTTAGCCACAGACCAGGTAAACTTTAATTTTTCCTCTCTGCTTGAAACTAGAAGTGTGGATAGAGAATGAGATCAAATCAGGAGCACATCAGGCAAGGAGCGGTGGGAGGATTTAGCCTCAGGAAGAGAAGGCTCAGGGGAATCTCATCCAAGCAAGTGCTCAGAAGGAGCAGAGATGTCCAAGTCAGAGCCCCCGAGCTGCCCAGAGCCGGGTCAGGAGGTGATGGGCACACACTGAAACCTGGAAACGGTGTTTAAACTGAAATAAAAGATTTTTATTGTGAGGGAGCTCAACCAAAGAGGCTGTGGAGAATTCAATTTTTGAAATAGGTGGGAGTCAGGAGGATGGATGCCCTGAATGCTCCAACCCCAGACATTCCCATGGAGAGCTAAGATGCAGAGTTGGGAATCAGCCCCAGACATTCCCATGGAAATTCAGGTGCAGTGCTGGGAATCAGCCCCAGACACTCCCACAGAATTTCAGGTGCAGTATTCAATGTTGGGAATCAGCCCCAGACATTCCAGGTGCAGCTCTGCCTTTGGGAATCAGCCCCAGACATTCCAGGTGCAGCTCTGCCTTTGGGAATCTCCCATCACCCAAATGTGCAGATAATGAAGGAGCTGGAGCTGCCCGAGGAAGGGCAGCTGATAAAAGTTCCCCAGTAATGTGTCTTGGGTTAATTATTGATGGGGATGCTTGATGCTCTCATTACCGGGTCAGCCACGACCTCAGGGCAGTGTCTTCATCTTTCCAGATTAATAAATTATTGTGACACAAACAACTCTGGCAATTACTTCTTTAGGGCCACAAAAATATCTATTTTCTTAGCTGAGGAGAAAGGTTGATTTTAACACAAGCAAATGTCCTTTAGAAACAGACTGTATTTATACTCAAGAGGCCAATTACTCATTTTCAGTCATTTTTTAAAATCCTGGTTTCTGCTTTATAAGACCTGGGCAAGTTGTGAAGGGTTATCTTGACTGAGGCCCTTTCAATGGTGTGCATAAAATGTGTAAAGAGAATTTTAACATGCAAAAAACTTGTCAGGCTGTTGGAAAATGTACCAGGCAGTGCCTAATTTTAATTCTAAGTTGATAAATGAAAATATTTTCTCATTTATCTGCAGAACTCCTCCATTCTGTACAAGTTCAGGTAGATTACAGGACATCCCATCCTAGCAGATTTTTATCCAGCTCATCATTTGGGATTAAATTCTCCCATGGAATGAGAATGATCCAAGATTACTCTCAGCGAGAAAGGCCTTAAGGGGGAAAAACCACAAGGATCCACTATAGGGAATTATCCATAAATATTGGATGTTGATATTCAGCTGTGATGATGAACACCCTAAAAATGCTGACCTACACTTAGATGGAAAAAATAATCAGGAAATAACGGATGGGAAAACACACAGTGAAAAATCAAATCCCGCAGCAGACAGCGTGGGATGAACCTGGAAATTCGGATTCTATTTCTGGCTGTGCTCTGACAAATCCCCTCCTCTGTCTGTGCCCACCTTGCCTCCTCCTGGGACCAGGATTTTCCCTTGGGTTTGGGTTCTGGCAGGGTGGGAGCCTTGGGAGATGTTCCCCAGCTGGAGGAAGTGGCCCCATGACCTTTGTGGCCCCTAGAAATTCTGGTTTATTGGTGAAATCCTTGAATTTAATCACAGCAAGCAAAGAATCGTGGTGAGAAATGTCTAACCTGGGTCTCCTCCTCACGTGGAACTAAACCCAGCACCACTGCAAAAAAAATCCAGGAAAAAGCTCTTTGAACAAAATCCAGTAAGTAAATAATGTTTTCTCACATTTATAAAAATTTCTATTAATTCTATTGAGAAGGCTGCTTTAGTCTATTATTGAAGTGTAATTACAGGTGCTCCAGAGCCTGGAATAAGGAAATATTTCCTGCTACCACATTTATTTACATGAGAGGTTGGATGTGCCCATCACAACTGCAGGGTGTTTGGTGGGCTTTTCATGAAATCAAAAGTAGAACTTTGTCTTTATCTCCATCATCTCTGCACACACTGAAAAGCTCCTCAGGACCTGCTTTGGTCCCTCCCACACAAATTTTTCCAATTTTTCACTTTTTTGGTGTTGTCTCCTAATTTACCCACAACCACTTTGGCAAAATTTGCTTCAGCTCTTTTATTTTCTGACAATAATGATGAAGAATGTCTTTTGAGCTTTCAAATGCAGTCCCAGATCAACCCCCCAGAACTCTGAGGTGCTTCCCTGCATCCCTCCACACGACTCTTCCAATAAATTTGAACAGCTCCATCACCCTGATAACTGAGGAAGGGAGATCTGAAGAAAATGGGATTCCAGCATCATCAAAGATTGGGACAAATCACAGAATCCTGGAATGGTTTGGATGGGAAAGGACCCTAAATCCCATCAGTGCCACCCCTGCCATGGCAGGGACACCTCCCACTGTCCCAGATTATCCCAGCCTGGCCTTGGGCCCTCCCAGGGATCCAGGGGCAGCCACAGCTCCTCTGGATTCCTTGCTTATTTCTGCCTCAACTCAATGGAACAGGGATTTATGGATTCCAAACCTGCTTTTATTGGAGAAGATCCTGATAAACACCTGCTGATGCTCAGCTCCTTGGGGCTGCACCAGCACAAACCTTGGTTTAGGTGCTGTCCTGCATTTCTGAACTTCTCACAGAACCCAAGGAGCTGCTCCAGCTCCATTTCCTCCCCAGCTGCCTCCCTGGAGACCCCAAACCTGAGATCAGGGACCCCTTGAGCTCACAGAGATCATGTTTGTCAGCACACATTGCTTTCCTTTGAGCCCCCACTCAACAAACTGAACTCTGCTTTCCTTTGGGCCCCCACCCAACAAATCAAACTCTGCTTTCCTTGACCTCTGGTTAAACTGAAGCCAACCCAAGCCCACTCCCCACGGTGCTGCCCCAGGAGCAGTGGGAATGGCAGGGATGTGGGGAATGGGTTTTGTTTCCCACAGCAGTGCTCAGTTATCCATCCTCCTGCTGTTAGAACCACAGACAATTCCTTACTGCACCACAACAGACAAAACCTGATCTAAAAACCAATTATTTCCCTCCTAGATCTCCGTGAAGCCTCTGCAGGTTGGTAAAACAGAAATGGATCACAGGAGGCCATACAGAGTGTCAATATTTCCTTTCCATCCCACACAGCTCCCAGAACAGGAGATTTCTTAGGGTTTGGCTGTAAAAACACCAGCAAGAGACACTGGGGTCACAGCAGCCATGAACTGGATCCTGCCAGGACTCACAGGGTCACACCAGCTCAGGAGTGGGTCTGGATTAATTAGGTTTGCTGAGAGACAGAACTAATTAGCCCGTGCACAATGTGGACACAGCTCCAGGAGACTGAAGCCAACGTGGTGAAATATTTGGGGGGACTCATGGGTCTGGCTTGGTGTTAAGAGGTCAATGATGGCCAATCCCAGCAGGTGGGGGAAGAGCAGAAGTGGCCCCACAACAATTAATTCTGCAGGTAACAGCGGCATTGACCCAGGTAGGGAATAATTGTAATTCCAGAGATGGGAATTCCAGCCGGCTGCAGCCTCGCCTCTCCTTCCCCCTCACGTCCCTGCCTGCTCCTGCTGCTGGGTGAGGCTCAGAGCTGCTTGGCTGGACACATGAAAGCTTCATTTGCATGCCTGGAGCAGCTGGAGTGGAATTAATATTGGGCTCATTATCTGCGCTTAGGATGGAGAAGCCCCCGGGTTTGCAGCGCATACTGATGCAGGACAGAGAGGGGGAAAAGCAAAAAAAAAGCTGCTGTTCTCACATGGAAAAGGGCTGAGGAACTCCCAGAAAGGAGAGGGTTAATCTGGAGTAATCCCCTGGAAGTTAATGACACCTAATGCCATTTATTAAAGGAAGGTGTTGGAGCACACAGCCCACACCGTAGCGCTTTTAATTAAAAGGTGGAAGAAAAGTGAAATCATTTATCCAAATCACCCTGCTTAAAGTTAGGGCCCAGTTTTGAAATATCCATTTCCATACATCCCCAGCCTGGGCATTAGCAATTCCAAGATTTAAAAATTCAAGAGACTATTAAAAAAAGGATTTATTGGCTGCTGCTGTTTAATGAGGTGGCAGGATTCAGCCAGGTCAGCTGTGACAAACCTTTGTCCTGCAGCCACACGGAACCAAATCACTGTCCTGGGGCAGGCTGTAATGGCAGCAGGGAGTCTGGATATCCAGAAAGTGATGGAATATCAGGAAACTTCTCCACAAAGTCAGGGAGGGGATTGTGCCCCTGCGCCCTGCTCAGGTGAGACCTCACCTGCAGAGCTGGAGCTGCTGGAGCCAGGCCAGAGGAGGCTCCAGGAGGGATGGAGCAGCTCTGCTGGGAGAAATGGCTGGGAAATTGGGATCTTTCTGATCCCTCAGGATTCCAGCTTTTCTATTTTCCATCCCTTTGTAACCCTGCAGTTCTTGAGTGTGTAACTCTAAACCCCTCACCCAGTGTGAGCTGCTGCTCCCCCATTTGGGGCAGACACAACAATTCCTCTCCAGGCTGCAATCAAGGACACCTCACTGCCTCAGGCTGAGAGATGGAAACAAAAGGGATTGGGGGAGCAAACTTGGGGTCAGTGACTTCATTACCTGGGGCTGGAATTGGGACATTAACCCCAATGTGCAAATGCACCAAACTGATCAAAGGGTGAAAAACTGGTGACCATTGTCCATCTTGGGTGCAGCCTCTCAGAGCTCTGACTGCCCAAGGTGTATTTATTGAAGGCCTTTAATAAATCCCCACTTTATTCTCTTCATCTTCATTTTTAGCCTCTGCTCTAGGGAGCCACTCCAAGGCATCAGGGGCTTTGTGCTTGGTGCCAGGGCAGGGCCAGAGCCTTGGCTGGGGCCACCATGAACATTTTATCTTTGAAACCTGGGGTCAGTGACTTCATTACCTGGAGCTGGAATTGGGACATTAACCCCAATGTGCAAATGAACCAAACTGATCAAAGTGTGAAACCCCGTGACCCATTGTCCATTTTGGGTGCAGCCCCTAAATGTACCTGAACACCTTCAATAAACAGAACTGCTTTTTATTTCTTTAATTCTGTCTGGGCTGTGTTTTTAGGTAGCCCAAAAGGCATCAGTTCAGCCTGGAGAAGAAAAGGTTCCAGGTGACCAAACTGTGCCTTCCAAGGAGACAGGAAAGATGGAGAGAGACTTTGGACATGGGTCTGGAGGGACAGGACACAGGGAATGGCTTGTCACTGCCAGAGGGCAGGGATGGATGGGATTTGGGAAGGGATGAGGGTGGGGAGGGGCTGGGATGGAATTCCCAGAGGAGCTGTGGCTGCCCCTGGATCCCTGGCAGTGCCCAAGGCCAGGTTGGAGCCCCCTGGGACAGTGGGAGGATGGAGAAGGGGCTTTATGGTGCAACCCAAGCCAGTGTGGAATTCTCTGATGCAGACAGGAGGGGAGTGCTTTGCTCACAGATCCCCCAAGTCAGTCCCTCCCTGATTCCCGTGGATCCCAATCCCAGCAGCATGCTGTGAAATGTGGAACAAAACAGGATTTATAGCTGGCTCCACAATGAAGAACTGGACCAATTGTTTAATGATTGATGAGGGAAATGTCAGGTGAATTATTTGCCAAATGATACTGGTCCATCTGTTGCAGAATTTTTCAAGCAATGACAGAGAGAAATTAATTACGTCTCGTTCAGAGATAGAAACATTCCAAATTGTGAATCTCAGCTCTCTTCATCAACAAGCCCAGAACCATTATCTCCATTATCCAAGTTCAAAAATGGAAGCATCAGTGGAAGGGGAGTCACAAGAGAGGAGGAGAGAGGAGGAGCCTAAATCCACAGAAAGTGACCCCAAACTCACTCCTTTCCCAGAGGCTGCAAATCACAGAGGGACCTTCCCTTCTCCAGGTGATTGCCCTGAGATTCAGGGATGTGAGGGCCCCAAAATTCCCTGGACACCCAGCACAACCAGCAGAGTCCAGGTCTGGGAGTCCCTGATGAATCCCAGAAATTTGGGATTTTTGAGCTTTCTGTGCTTTCTGGCACAGACCCCCTGGAGAACACTGCTTTGGACCTGAGCCTTGGAGAAAGCTTCCAAAATTTGGGTGATGGAGTTAAAATCACGGGTGTGTGGTTAAATAGAAGTGTGTGATTTCACATGGTTTAAATTTGAATTTTTTATAATACAGTAATAGGTATGGGGCAAAATGGAGGATTTGGGGTGGTGTCTTTATCTTCTTCCTTCTTCTTCATGATTTCAGGCAGTTTTTGGTTGGACAGTCAGTGCTGCACTGGGGGTCACAGGAGTTTGGTTATTGGATTAAAAGTATAATTAATATCGGTGTTAATTGTCTATTGGACTGTTTAGCTTTAACAGACCTTGTAACCAGCTCCATCCAGCTCCATTCTGCTCACTTTCAGCTGTAGAAATGTTGCAGAACTCTCTGTACTTTAGATAAGATTTAATAAATAACCAAGTCAAAACACAAGAAATTCATCTCCTTCGTGTTTTTAATCCTGACTCTGAGTGAAGACAGAAGAAAATGAGGACAAGGCATTAATTAAGTGGTGCAGTTAACCCTTTACAAGTCCCCTCCCTCCCTCCCCAGCTCTGCCTTGGCCACTGATTTTTCATGCAACTCCAGTGGCCTCAATTCCCAATTCCACTGGTGTGTTACATCAAAGGCACTTGGATTTAACACCATTCACATTTCAGGAACATTGGAACTGCAGCTTTTAATTCTTTTTGCCTCAAAGTTAACTCTCTGCTCGTCCCCATCTTCCTTGAGAGGACACCAAGCACACAAAGTTTTCCTTTACATTTCACACCACGTTCCCCCAAAATATGGATCTTCCAATCCCTTCATCTATTGGGATTTCTCAAACTAAGCATGTTTTGACATTAGGAAAAAAAAAAAAATCTTGCAACAGGAGGAGCATCCCCGTGGCACAGGGTGTAACAGTCTGGATGGTGGCACATATTGACAGTAACTGAGAGGTGCCAAGAGGTAAAATATAAACATTTAACCTCTTTTTGGTTTAGTTTGGCAATGAAAATTTCATTCTGAGCCACATTCTGCCCTGATTTTCAGTTAAAGCCATATTTTACCCCTAATGTTTCACCCAGGGAGGGATTTCCTCATCTCTGTGCAACACTTGGGTTCAGAGATCTTTTACATTCAGGTTCCTCCAGGCGGTCTCAGCCAAATTTCTTTCCTGTATTTCTCACTTCTACACAAATAAACCCCCAAAGCAGCAACTTGACCTATTCTAACCCAACTCCACTCACTCCTCATTTTTAATTCATCTTTCTCCTTTGACTCCAGAAGACAATCCTTCTTTACAGGCCATGAAAAATTCAGGAGATGTAGAAAGGGGAGATTGAGATCAGCGCAGTAAAGAACGATTTGGCAAAGCCGGGGTTTAGTCCAGGATTGAGGATGTCACCAGGCAGGTCTAAAATGCCAAGTCAGGTGAGTGTAAATCACTGGGGAGAGATTTCAGGTAAGAGATTTGGGAGGGGGCTGGGGCAGCTCGAGCTCCAGGTGTGGGAAAAGCTGGAGATAGCCTTGAAACACAAAATCCAGAATGATTCTGTCCTTTACTGCTTTATTGGAGAGTCTGGCAATCAGGGCTGCAGCCCCAAATCTGACCCCACATGGATCCCAGATGAACATGTTTTTATACCCTTCTCCTTATAGAACTATAGATTAATTATTAAACCCATATTGTTCTATTGTACACATTGATCTGATCCAAGCATGAATTCTTGTCATTTTCATTGGGCCCCCCAAATCTCCTTTCTCATGATTCTCATTACAATTAAACAATAATTATATTCAATTCCCAAACAATCATTCCATTTAACAATCATATCATTGATCATATGATGATTACACAGGTGGAGCTTCACATGATCTGGAAAAAACAAAGCTCAATATTCGTTCCCAGGGCTTAGTTCCCTTTCCCAGCCCTACCAGACCCAACCTTCCTTTCCACCCCTGAATCTCTTGGATGCAATTTTTGTGATTTTAGAAACATTTGAACCCTGTGCTATCACTGGGAATTGCTGAGGTGGATGCACTGAAGGGAACAAATCCACCTGATCATCCCAGACTCTTCCAGCCCTCCTGAGGATGCTCTGAATCAGCTGCAGGCTGGGCCCTCTAAGCCTGCTAAGGGGCTTAAGGCTAAGAATGCTTTGGGTTTTGGTTAAGCCTGTCCCAAAAACCTTTTCAAAAAATGATGGAAATAATGAACATTTAGGAAAAATACAGAAATGTGTTTCCAGTTGCACAGGCATGGCCAGAAGGCTCTGGGTTTATTCAGACAAAAAAATACCAGACAAACAAATGTGACAATTAATATCAGATGAAATAAATCTCATCACTGAAGACGAAGATGCCAGAAAAATGGCAATTCAAGAATTTACAGATTTGATCATGAGGTCTGGGAAGGTTTGTACTTTACCAGGAGTGAAGATGAACTCTTAAACACTCAAGACTGAACATCAGCTTGCCCTGCTGCTGGTGCTGCCCCTCCTCAGCCCACGCCTCCAATGCCCAAACACGTTCCAAAGGGGACAGCACAGCGAGGCCAGGCAGGAGCTGTCTGCAGGCACCATCTGCCACAATCCCATCTGCTCCCCAGTCCCCTTCCCCAGCCTGGGCTGCCACAAAGCTCAAGTGACATCCTCTGCTGTCGTGGGTCAGCTGAGTCTGTCCTGGACAGCCAAGATCCCAGCTGGGAAATACCTGTGACAGGTCAGGCAAGCTGCATAAATTCATAAAATATTTCTGTGCAGTTGAAATTATGGGATTTGGGTGATGCTGCCAGCCTTGGTGCACAGAGGAGGATTTGGGTTTGGTTTTGTTTCCTCTGATGAGGAAAGACACGAGGGAAAGACAGGAAGAGCAGCAAGGAGGGAGGTGAGGGAGGGAAGAATGGCACTGTCTGGTCCTGAAATATTGAATCCAGGAGATGTAGCAGCACTGACAAAATACTGCTTTTGTCAACTTAGCTCACATCATCTGAGCAGCTCGGGGAGCCGTGCCAGCACACAAAGTTTCGCTGGCATATGCTGAGGTTCTACAGGGAGGAGCTGCCAGCACGGCTTTGCAGAAATAATTATAAAAGCAAAGACGAGGCTCTGCTACCCCTCAGCTCCTGCTGGGGAGAGCTCACATATGTTCCCCCTGCTCCTTTCCCATTGCCTCCCAGCACAGTCCTGTAGCGAGGCAGGGGGAGGAGGAAAAGCTGAAGGAAGTTTGGTGTTTCCAGCCAATTCTGGGTGCAAATGGGATTACAGAGCACTGAGGGAACCTCAGGCACCGTCTCCAGCAGTAGCTGAGCATCACTAAAACCCTTTCCAGGTGAGTAACTGGATGAGGAAATCTGGTTCCTTGCAACACCCCTGTGCTCAGAGCAAGGCAGGGCACACGGGACAGTCCCTCATTAATAAAACCCCAAGTTATTGCCTCTTCCCATCCCACAAATCTACTGGAATAATTATATTTAGAAATACATTTAATAATAAATAAACTTACAAACCAAGATAGGATGCTTGCTACATTCTAGCCCATTTTTCCCCCCAGAAATCATGCACATATGAGTGCAGGGAATCCCAGCAGCTGGGAGAGGTGCTGAGTGTGAGAGGAGCTGCGTGGAAAACAAACCCCGTCTGATTTTCAGAGCAGGGCACAGGGAGCAGACGAGCAGAGCTCTTTGTTTATGAACTAATCCTGTTGCTGGTAATAGGATTAGCAGCAAGAACAGATGCAAAGCAATTCGTGGTGCCTCTCTCCCAGCCCCAGAGCCGTTCCTGTGCGGTGCCAAGCAGGTAAATGATGTCTGCAGTCACCTGCAGCACAAAGGATCCCTCCATTCCCAGTGCCCACCCTGCTCTCAGCACACTTCAGACATGACAGTGGGACAAAGCAGCTGCAGGCACTGCCACATGACAATGGCAGAAGCACAAGACTGAAATGTTCCCTAAGAAATGCTGGGGTTTTTTTTGAGAAAGGAAGCATATTGTGGAAGTATTTTTGGAGATAATGATAGCCCTGCAGGCTGCTTAAACCTGCAGACAGGCACATTTCCATTAGGGCAGCTTTAACTGACTGCTCCCTGAAACCCACCTGAAACACCCAAATACATTTCCAGGGAACAACAGTCACAGTGATGCCTAGAGGAGCTGGAACAGGGGCTGCACAGAGTTAAGGGGAATAAATGGATATTTATTGAGGATAATATTTATTTGTTTATGGGTATTTATTGAGGAGCCTTCAAAGGCCACACCCTGGCAGTCGTGGTCCTGCCTGGATGGCTCCAGGATGGAAGCAAAAGAGAGCTTGGTCATGAGATCTCACATTTTTATAGGTTTTAGTCCATTTGCACACAACTGTCCAATTAATAGCCTCAAATCATGAAGTTTCATCCTCCTTGCTCACATTTTTATTCTTAGGGCCTGAAGGTTGAAGAGATTGTCCTTGAGTCCCCAGCTGGAATGGGAACTGTTTTTATTTCACCACCCTGTGAGAAGATCCTATAACCCTTAATATAAAACTAAAAGCTGCACACCCAAGCAGAACAGAAAAACTTAAGGCATCAACAAAGGACAGAAATCACAAGTTTCAGAGATCTGGTTTTGCCTCCTGCACAGCCACACGAGTGGAGACCTGCCCAGCTCTGCCCCTACAAACCCCCACTCCTCTGCTATTGATTTAATCATCATTAATTACCTGACACCAGCCTGTGCTGTCTGACTGCACAGGGCTGACTTGGAAATGTGGAAAAATGGGAATTCATCAGGAAATGTGGCAGGGCCAGAGCAGGAACTGATTCCAGAGTGGCTGCAGAGACACCAAGAGCTTGGCCCCAACTTTGGTGGCATCAGAAATCCTGGCAGTGCTGGCCCTTGGCACAGGAAGGTGACAAAGGTCAGACCCCATCTCTCCTCATCAGGAACAAGAACAAGAACACCAGAACAAGAGCCCATCGGCCAAATTCCCTCTTCAAGGAGTC
The DNA here is from genome assembly GCA_013397375.1 of Toxostoma redivivum. Classification (NCBI taxonomy): domain Eukaryota; kingdom Metazoa; phylum Chordata; class Aves; order Passeriformes; family Mimidae; genus Toxostoma; species Toxostoma redivivum. Next base: position 41,515 of record VXBI01002210.1, on the reverse strand, counting down.
TGGAATGGCTCCAGCTCATTAATGGTTCATTAATGATGATGGTGGAGTGTAAAGCCACACCAGCTTTATCCTCTCATTTCCAAACCCAATCTATCCCAAATATCTCTGAGCTGTCCAGCTGATGCTGGAATTGCCTTCCCACGGGGCCCAGCAGTGCCAGCCTGGTGCTGCAGCAGCACCCTGGAGTTCCAGCTGGAAAACTCCAGTTAGAAATTTAGCAGAATTAAACCTGCCCCTAGAACCACTAAAAGGAAGAGGAATGGAGCTGGAAGAGGAATTTCCTTTGGATAATCCACATTCTGATAAAAAATATCCTTCCAGTTTTACCATCAGCCAGAAAGGAACTTTAATTTTGGTTCTTTAATTGAATCTCCCATTTCACACCACAGTGCCTGAGGAGGGTGAGGCAGCCAGACACGCTGTCAACGAGTGGAAATTGAGGTCAAGTTATCTCACAGGGAATTTGAGTTTTCATAGACAAATCCTGTAAATTGGAATCACAAATTCAGGTTATTATCCCCATTTTCACAACAGAAGTAATAAATAATATTTGGTGTTTGCAGCATGCTCCTCAGTGAGCAAGCTCTGTGACACATTCAATGAATTTTAATTAATTAAGCCTTCCATGGGCAGTATTACACACATTTTATGACTTCAATCAGATTGACCATTGCTAATTACACTAAAGAACCTTCCAGAGGACCCCTCTGAAGTCTAAGGCCTGGGTGCTCTGGACTCTGCACAGGGCAATAAATGACAGACCTTGAAGAACCTGGAATTTAAATGAAAATAAAGAGAAAGAAAAGAGAACTTCTCTCCCCAGTATTGTCCTTTTCTAGAGATGGAGAACTGATATAAAGTCATGGAATCAACAGGGTTGGAAAAGACCTCCAAGAGCATCCTTTGAGCAGATCCCACCTCACTAAACCATCATCACCAAGTGCCACATCCACTCATTTTTAACATCTCCAGGATCTGGGACTCCACCTCTGCCCTGGGCAGCCCCTCCCAGTGAAGAAATTGTCCCTAAAATCCAGCCTGAACTTGCCTTGGTGTAACTTGAGGCCATTTCTCCTTGTTCTAGAGGGGAAAAGATGCCAGGATTCTGGGAAAAAAACACAAATTTTCAATCAAAGAGCAGAAATTCGAGTTTCTGACTCAGCATTTAGGATTGTAACAACTCAGAATTCCAAATGTGCTGAGCAAACATCGAATTCCATCAACACCAAGGGCTTGTCAGTCCTGGAAAATGAGGCCATGCATTCCAGTCTTCCTGTGGAAGGTTTTTATTTTTCCATTTTCCTCACCCAAACAGCAGCTCTGAGTCCCTGTGGGGAAGGTTTGGGGGGACAGCACTGATCCCCCACCCCTCTCACCTCAGACCCAGCCTCCAAAGATGGATTTAATGCTCATAATTCAGATTTCCCAACACTCTGGATGGAGCCAACAAGGAACTCCCCCAGAACCCAAAGTGAGGAGCAAACAACCCACCATGGAGAATTTTCACCTGTAAAACTCTGGTCATTCCCCTCCTGTGGAGCCCTCTTTAAAATTCCACTCATTTTGTTAAAAAGCATGAGCTTTGTGGGGAGCTGGCTTCTCCTGCACTGGGATTCTTTGATTCAGAGCTGTGTTTTATTCTCTGGAGGGATGCCACACGTGTTCATTTTTCAGTCATTAATTTCTGCTAACAGTTCAATCTCTGCAAGATCAAAGGTACTTTTGCTATTTAGGTCAGCCATATTTTTTCCCCAAATGAACCAAATGAAAAGTTTATGCACAGCGCTATTTAAAAATAATAATTAAAAAAAATACATATATAAATTTAGCATTTCAGGACATTTGCATGCTCTGTAAGGGAAAAATGAGTAAAATATCATTTGTTATAAAACTTGTTGGAGTAAGAAGAATCCCAAGAAGGCACAACCCAAAAGCAAAGTAGAGGGGGAATGGCTTCCCATTGCCAGAGGGTTGGGCTGGATGGGATTTTGGGAAGGAATTCCTGGCTGGGAGGGTGGGAGGGGCTGGGATGGAATTCCCAGAGGAGCTGTGGCTGCCCCTGGATCCCTGGCAGTGCCCAAGGCCAGGCTGGAGCCCCTGGGACAGTGGGAGGTGTCCCTGCCATGGCAGGGGTGGCTCTGATGGGATTTAAGGTCCTTCCAACCCAAACCATTCCAGGATTCCAGGAAATCCATGGAAATCTTTCTGCCCACCCAGAGCAGCCCTTCAGCTCCTCCAGAGTCCCCAAACCCCAGAAGTTCCACCAGACTCATTTTCCCATTTTAAGGCCAGTCCTTGTCAATATGCAGCAAACTCAACTTTTAACCACAGCTTTTCTTTAATATTTTACGAGCAGCAGATTTACAAATTATTCCCATAAAAGTTCTGCTGGATGGGCTTTCTGATGTCGTAATGCTGTCGATTTATCATCTTGTAAAATTAATTAAAGGGAGCTCAATGCTATGGACTTTTTAAGAAAAAAAAAAACAACAAACCAGGCATGCATTTTCTCAGGGATTTCACATTCTGTCTATATCTAAAAAAANCATTTTTCCAAGGATTTTCCAATTGTCCTCAAACAAAAAAAAAAAAAAAAAAAAAAAAAAAACCACACGGAAAAAACGGAATATGGGGGATGGATATGGATGAGTGGATTGAAGTGGGGGATCTTTAGGGTCCCTTCCAAGCCAAAATATTTTGGGATTTTATGAAATGGGAAAGGAAAGGAAAGGAAAGGAAAGGAAAGGAAAGTTTCAGGAAAGGAAAGGAAAGTTTCAGGAAAGTTTCAGGAAAGGAAAGGAAAGGAAAGGAAAGGAAAGGAAAGGAAAGGAAAGGAAAGGAAAGGAAAGTAAAGGAAAGGAAAGGAAAGGAAAGGAAAGGAAAGGAAAGGTTGGGCTGCTGTCAACAGGCCTGGTCCCAAGTATTTCATTACAGCTCATGCAAAAAAATCATTTTCATCCCCTACCATTTCTCCTTCCCCACCATGAATATTTTTCTGAGAGAATTCTCCTTGCTTTGCATTATTTTAATTAAGGGCAATTCTCCTGCTATCGTTGCAGGAAGGAAAAGGCAATGAGTGTTCACAGCATTAGGAAAGGGAGATATTCTCTTCATTTTTATAAAAATATCAACAGCCAAATGATTGTACTTAGTAAACACTGCTACAGAGATGCTTTTAGGAGCGGAAAAGACTCCAGACTTAATGAAAATATTTAATCTCCAACCCCAGGTGATAACACCAGAGTCACTGCTTCCACTGAGCTACAGACCAGGCAAAGTGCTGTAAATGAATTGTGAGGCTGGGGTGGAATTCCCAGAGGAGCTGTGGCTGCCCCTGGATCCCTGGCAGTACCCAAGGCCAGGTTGGGATAATCTGGGACAGTGGGAGGTGTCCCTGCCATGGCAGGGGTGGCTCTGGATCATCTTAGGGTCCCTTCCAACCCAAACCATTCCCTGATTCCATGAAATGTCCCAGCTTTGGTTCCAATGCAGCGTTCACAGGTTTCTGCCTCTTCCTTCTGCCAAGCTCTGCTTCATCTGCTGGGTGAGAAGGTTCCAGAAGGGCTCCAGGAAATCTGGAAAGGCAGAGCCAGGGCTGGTTGTATTTCTATATTAAAATACACTCATTAAAAAGGCACAAGCACCAATTGAGGGGCCCAAGGCCACAAATCCTGCAGGGAAGCCAGGAGTTGCTGCCAGCCCTCCTGCAGCTCTGCCATTGCCACAGGGCCCTGCTCCTTCACAGCCAAATTCAGCTCTGAAGGAAAGAGAAGGACAGGAGGGGTCCTGTCAGGGGAGCTGCAGGATGGATTTTGAAGTTGTTGTGCAGGAGGAACTTTCCATGGATGCTGGCAGTCAGCTTGGTGTCCTGTCAAGAGACAACAGCTTTTGGTGTCCTGGGAAATGCTGGAAGGGGTTTAGTTTGATTTAGCTCTGGGAGCAGGAAAGGGAATTCCTGCCAGCAGGAGGTTTGGGTGCTCCTTGGAGTGACAGGAGCCACCAGGCAGAGCTGGGCCTGGGCTGGCTGAAGCCTCCCCTGACATCCAGGAGGAAAAGGAAAAGGAGCAGGGGTACAATGGGAACTGCTCTAATAACCTCACAGAATCGTAAAATCATGGAATATCCTGAGCTGGGAGGGAGCCAAAGGGATCTCTGATCCACCCCTGCCCTGCACAGACACCCCAAAATCCCAGCCTGGGCACCCCTGGTGTCCAAACCCTGCTGGAGCTCTGGCAGGCTCGTGGCTGTGCCCATTCCTGGCAGTGCCAGCACCCTCTGGGGAGCCTGACTGATGAGAAGCTGCAGCCCCAGCAGATCTGGGAGTGAGTTTCAGTTACATTCAGGCCCTAAACCCCAGCACAGATCATTTATAACCGTTATTGCCATGTTCCAACAAGGCACTCAAGCCACACAAAGCAGAACCTCCCTGTTGTGGATGTTTCTGGGAGAAAGAGCCACAGGGACAGGGGTTGGGGCAAGCACAGAAAAAAAAGCCCAGATCAGTTTAATAAGCACAGAGTTTGCCCTTCATGGAATTTTTTGGGTGGGAAGGGACCTCAAACACCACCCAGAGCCACCCCTGCCATGGCAGGGACACCTCCCACTGTCCCAGGGGCTCCAGGGGCAGCCCCAGCTCCTCTGGGAATTCCATCTCAGCCTCTCCTCATCCTCCCAGCCAGGAATTCCTTCCCAAAATCCCATCCATCCCTGTCCTTTGTCAGTTTGAAGCCATTCCCTGTGTCCTGTCCCTCCTGCCCAGCAAATTCCCAGAGCCCAGGGCTGTTCCTGCAGCACCCACAGAGAGATGGGAAAATCAAATCAAAGAATTCTGGAATGGTTTGGGTGGGAAGGGACTTAAATCCCATCAGTGCCACCCCTGCCATGGCAGGGACACCTCCCACTGTCCCAGATTATCCCAACCTGGCCTTGGGCACTGCCAGGGATCCAGGGGCAGCCACAGCTCCTCTGGGAATTCCATCCCAGCCCCTCACACCCTCCCAGGGAAGAATTCCTTCCCAATATCCCGCCTAAATTTCCCTTCTTTCATTTCCCCTTTGGAAATTCCACCCCCCCTTGGCTGCCCCTGGCTCTCTCCATTTCCCCCAGTGCTTTTCTCTTACTGGGAGCACTGGGGTGACTCTGCCTGGAGCCTCCTCGTGCCCTCTCCTGCCAGGGGCTCAGAAGGAGTTAAAAGAGAAGAAGAAAAGCAGCTCTGAGCTCAGGGGGCTGCTGCAGCTTGCAGGGCTTTGGCACAGGGGCAGAGTTGAGGCTGCTGAGCCAAATCTCACACAAGCTCCTTTTATTCGTGTGCTGCTCGCTGAGGGGGAAGGAGAGCAACTGTGGCAGAAACAACGTGTGACATGAACACAAAACAAACGCCTGGATTTCAGCTAAATTCCCCAAATTCACGGGGCTTGGGCAGAGGGAGGGACAGGAAGGGTTGGTGTGCCCCATGGGCAGCAGAGAGGAGCTGACAGAGCAGCTCCAGGGTTTGCAGCAGCAATTCTGGGGGGATCCAGCCCAGAGCTCACTGCCATGGATGTGTATCCAGAGTAAATCCACTGCCAGCAAGGGCCATCCATTCCAGGGGAATCGAGAGTGCCCAACCAGCAGCAGCCCCAAAGGAACAAACAGGCCAGTCTGTGCTACAGAGATGGGAACAAATCATGCAAATCCCTATTTTAGCCCCCAAAAAGGGCTAAAAATAATCAAATTCTGTGAGTGTTACTAGCATTTAGTGCTTAATCTGTTTAAAAATTCCAGCTGGGTTACTACAGATCCCTCTGGCACGTGCTGGGGTGTAAAGCATCACTCACAGATGATCATTGCTAAAAAGCCTGATCAATAATTGATGGAATCAAAGGAATATAAAGCATTCCACAGCCCCACTGCCTTCCCTTCAGCCTGTTTTACCCACAAGGAATGGATTTGGCTGTGACCAGGCCACACCAGCCTCACCAAGGATTTGTTTAGGTTGGAAAAGATCATTAAAACCAATGAAGTTTTTTCAAATAGGTGGCAAAAATTCTGGCAAGGCACAATATGAGAAAAACTCACCTCACAGCCCAAAACCTCGTGAATGTTGTGTTCTGAAAATCACCCAAACACAGGGCTCAGGTCAACCTGAAGTGGAGCAAAAGGTGCTTCCCTGACCCCATTTGTACTTTATAACACTTCATAAAATCTATTTTATCAAGCACAAAAGGATTCAGGAGTGACAGCGTTTCAATGGCAGATCAACCTTTCCTCTCGCTTATCTTTCTCAAGCCCAGATTTTAAGATAAAACCTCTCAGGGTGTTCAGAACAGCTGGAAAAGTATTGACATGGTGTCAGAGAAATGAAAAGTACATTTCTGTAATCTCTGAAACCGCTGATCATTACAGACTTGTCATCTTATTACAAACCCAAATCAATGCTGGGGTTTTTTTTTGCTTTTACAGCATAATCTGTGCTGAAGAAGAATTCCACTGATTGCTTTGTCAATGCCTGATATGGAACCAGACAGGGACTTTCATGGGAATCAGCTCCCCCTTTCCCCCCAAAATCTATCAGACCCCCAGATCTGATATTAAATTCTTTGATTCCAGACTCCCTGGCTGGCAGGGACGAGCTCAAACAGCAACTCAGGAATAAAAGCGATTTCTGGATTTGATACAAAACAAGCAGGACTCTTTCTATGGATTTCTTTCTATGGATTTCCATGTCAGTCTGTATTTTCAGTTTTGAGAAATTAGCTCCATCACGCTCAGTTCTATGAGCTACATGGGTAGAAAAATGTCTCAAGTGCTGAGTATAAAAAATCCTTTTGCCACTGTTGAAATTTCCTTCAGTACAAGCCTGGGTCAGGTCTTAAATTTGAGGCCTCTGGAATAGATCACCAAAGTGCAGCAGTGTTGGTAAAAATCAATGAAACTCAGCAAAGCCCTCAAAATTCACAGCCACAACCACAGCAGTGACACCAAGACTTCAGAAATACCTGTGTGAACACACCCAACCTGTGTGTAAAGAGAGGAATATCAGGAATTGTCAGGGATGTCGTTTGTTAAAAATAAAAAAAAAAAGGAGGAAAGACATGAGGAGATACAAAAACTTGAGAATAAATAACATCATGTCACTGAGAGAGTGCATTGGTTTAAAAGATGCAGAACATCACCTTCCCTCAGTCCTGGGCAGATCCCTGGGTTGTCTCACATGGCAGAAGGTCAGGAATAAAATCTGATTTAATTTTCAATTCCTAATTGATAAATGAAAAAAAAAAATCACAAAAATTATCTATTTGTGTTCTGCAGGTCAGATCCTGCACTTGAGAAGGACAGCAAAGATAAAAATCTCCAGTTTCCCATCCAGTGACTTTTGCAATGATTCCCATCCGAGCAGAATCCTTCCGCAGGCACGACATAAACACAGCAGTCAGAAAAGATCATAATTATTGCTGGCTTTTAATGATTTTAATAAGCTGGGAGAATGAAAGGCAGGTTAACCATTCCTCTGTACCTGACAGATTTCATTAAGAGCTCCAAGCCTCTCCATGCTGAAAGGTCTCGTTTGACACATTTTGTCTGCAGGTCACAGCAGCCCTTCCATCTTCTCCAGATGCAATCAGGTTGCATTTGCAGGATCTCTGCTCTCCATAACAAAGGGAGGTTTTAAGAGGCAGACACTGCCTGACAAATGAGCTTCAAGCCAGGCATCGTCCCTGTGGCATCGCTGAGTTATTTGTTTCCCTCACTTTGGCATCAATTGCTTGCACTGCACTGCTGGGGATGGGGAAGGTCCAAAGAGAGGGAAAATAAATCCATAAATAAAAATAATCATCTTTTCACAATGAAACTCTTGCCCTCTTTGTTGTATTGATAAAGCAGGGCAATCTAGAGTAATGCAATAAATATCTTTTATTATTAAAAAACCCTGAGATGAATCACACCCAAAACCCCAAACCAACCCCTCCCTCCCCAATAACTCCACTCCCAGCTTGTTTCTGGCAAATCATGGAAATCAGATCTCATGAAATGGTTTGGGTGGCAAGGGACCTTAAAGTTCCTGTAATTCCCCCCTTGCCATGGGCAGGGACATCATCCACAATCCCAGCGTGCTCCAAACCCATCCAGCCTGGCACTGGGCACTTCCAGGGATCCAGGGGCAGCCACAGCTGCTCTGGGCAGCTGAAAATTGGGCCCAGAAAAGGCCCATCCATGAGGAATTGTGGCAGAGACCAGAGCAGGAGGTTCTGGAGGGGGTGCTCACATTTTGAAAGGTCAGAAATGACCCACGGGGTGACCCCACATGACCCCACACTGGAACTGCAATGAGGGGCCCAGAAATGCATCCCAGAAATCACTTCCCTACTCTATTCCATCATCTCCTTTTCTCCTTCAGTCATTCCAAGTGCAGGAAGTTTGCTGGCAGGGCTGTTTGTTGGTGTTGACTGAGGCAGCACATTCCAGCTCCAGAGGAAAGAACACGATGGATTCCAGGGATGGGAACAAGATGGATTCCAGGAATGGAAATGATTGATTCCAGGGATGGGAACACGATGGATTCCAGGAATGGGAACGATGGATTCCAGGAATGGGAATGATGGATTCCAGGAATGGGAACGATGGATTCCAGGAATGGGAATGATGGATTCCAGGAATGGGAACACGGATACTCCGAGGAGACCCACCAGCAGAAGGTTTTATTGGAGACACTCAGCCCTAGCAGCAGCTCCTTTTCCTTCCAGGAGCACTGCCACAGTCCAGGCAGGACTCTTCCCTTTCTCAGTTCCTACTCACTAAACACTGGAATGGCAGAAGAATTCCATGAGGGAAATGAGCAGCCAAATGGAGATAATGGCAGGGAATGAGCACCATGAAAGGGGATTAGCTGTGCTGAGTTAATGGGATCAGCCAGCACCTCACAGGGAACGTGGGCAAACCCTTCCTCTCCTTCCTCCCCTCCCAAGGCAGCTCCATCCAGCCTTACCCTTGGCATCTCCTCACAATAAATGTGCCCTTCTGAGGCTTCTAGGAAATAATGACTCGCACTAATTACTCTAATGAGGATTCTGCTTTGACTTCCCTCTTGCTGGATTTCTTTTCTCTTCCACATAAAGCCATGCTGTTGGAAGAGCTGAGTTTAATGAGTTTTGTGGTGTCAGTCCAGTTTCTCTTGGAGCAACCTCCATAAGCACCAACCCAATCACACTAATTAGGCCCCTCGTTGCCACTGTCTGCAGTAAAGCCAAGGACAGGAGGGATATTAATCCAGCTCCTTTATGAGAGCAATCTCAGAGTGATCCCCGCAGATTTAAACTGAATTACACTTGCAGAGGGCTGGGGAGAAAAAAAAAATACACTGAGAGCCCTCACCTCAGGTTGAGGACAAATCAAATATTCTGAGGTTTGATGCATCCCTGCCCAATGCAATTACAGCTCTGGTGAAGGTCATCATATTGATCTGAGACAGGGGAGGACAAGGAAAGGTGTTTCTGCCCTGCTCAGACAAAACTTTGAAGGAAAATCTCCCAAGTTTCTGTTGTCTCCAGGAGTGAACTTTCAGCAGAGGGATGGGCAGGAGAGGGATAAATCAGCTTGGCAGGGTGGGGATGTGGGGCTGTTGAAAACATTCCCTCTTGTCCTTATTTGCTTCCTCATGCTGATCCCAGGTCAGGAATGCTCAGGAAGGGAAGGAGAGGGCACAGAGCTTGATTAATGTCTAAATTATCTACAGGGATCTTGGGGAGAGATCAAGATTTGACCTTACCTGGTTTCAGCCACCCACAAATAAACACCGTGGACAGAAAAGTGAGGACAGCCCCAAGTTCAAACCTCACTGCTGTAAATTATTCCAGGCTGGGCTGCCAAACCCAAAATAAAGCCCTGAGATCAGCAGCCCCTTCTGGAAGTGTCACCCCCCACTCCTCAGCTGCACTGAGCATGGCAGGGAACCTAAAATCAATAGGACAATGACAGAGAGTCTTTGCACACGTTGTAGCATCCCCTTTGTCTGAACAGTCCAAAAGAAATCCTGAGAGCTGCCTAACACTACTAATTTTTGCTGGTTCTTTCACAAGAATATTTAGAAAATTAAACACAAGGGTAATGTTGTGATTTAAATCCTGTTTTAAAGAACACTGGCTCTTAGAGGTCATAAAATTTGGAAAACGTACAAGAGGAGTTACACAAGGAGCTGGCGGGATCTTGGAGGATGAACCCAAGGCAGACACGTGCATTTGCATTAATTAACAGTCAGCTGGTGATCACCTTGTCTCTGTCTTTTAAACACCTCAGAAAGTGCCAGCAAAGAGGGACAGGACAGAGCAGAGCAGCACCACAGCCACGCTCTGACCTTTCTCCTCCCTGAAAGCGCCGAGCAAAGAGCACAAACATCCAACCACCCTGCAGGAATCCCAAATCCACAGGTACAGTCGGACCCACAGCTGCTCTGTGGGCTGGAGAGGGTTAATGAATGAGGTTTGGTGAATGAGGTTTGTTTGGAGAAATATTCCCTGACCAAGGCTGTTGGCCTGGAGACCAAGAAGAGAAGGAGAAGATAAGCAAGAAGAAACCTGCAGCTGCAAAAAGTATTTTTAGGAAAGTTTTGTGGAAAACAGAGGTGTAGCTGTTTTACACCAATTAACGTTGTGTTGACTAATTGTAGCCAATGAAAAAAGTGTCAACTGTGTAGAGGGTGTAAAAGACAGCGTGATGCTGTAATAAAGGGATTTTACCCTGCTGAAATACAGTGAGTGTATTTGTGTGTCACACCTGCCTCTACAGGGACACACAGGGACATCCTGGAGCTGCTTTGTGATGAAACAGAGCTGCACTCACTTCATCCCTGCAGTCCTGTGCCCACAGTGGGTCACACCCGGGAACAGGAGGCCCTGATGTGGCTCGAGCTGTGGCTCCTTGGCCTTTTAGGCTGTCAGGTTGTGTTTGAAGGAGGCAAGGAGGAGGGGGAGGTCTGTTCCATAGGATAAAAAGGATTTATTGCTCTGGGAATTCGGGGGGCAAAAGACAAAAATGGAAGGGTGCAACAGCTGGAATATGGGGGAGGTTCGTGGGGAGGGTAAAAATGATCAGCAAATTGGAGAAATTCTGGGGAGGGGTAAAGGCACAGAAGAATTGTCCAGTGAGGGAGGTAAGGGGGGAAATTGGCTTACATGGATTAATGGGACATGGAATTTTAGGACATTTCCAAAGGAGAATTCCAAGCAGGGAGTTGGCACAAAATAGAATTGACAGGAAATTCAGAATAGATTGACAAGGGGGGTGGGAGGGAATGATTTGGACCAAGCCATTAACCTGGGCAATAACAGAACATCCCCTTAACCAGAAACACCCTGCAACAGCTCTACTCCTGCAGAGCAGAGTGAATTGAGGTGCAGCAGAACCCAGGCCAAAGGGTGGGAAAGCTCAACTGATGCTGCTCTGGTACAAATCCTCCTGAAGCCAGAAGGATTTTGCAGCAAGAAAAGGAAGGTGGAGCAGGGAATGCCAGGAAGAGCAGAGATCCAACAGCACAGGTTGGTCAGGGTTAGAATCAACAAGAAAAGGGTATTTGCATTTTTGGTCAGATGTGTTTTGAATCTTCCTTTGAAGAAGCAGATTAAGCTCAAGACTTCTTTGTCTATCAAGGAACTGTGGGGAAAAATCACTTAGAATGTGAGCACCCACCTTGGTTTATGCTGTTTAAAATCTACAGTTGTTAATCTCCTTTCAGAAGATTTAGTTGGATTTAGATGGCAGAAGGCAGAAGGGTGCAATGGGCACGGGAGGAGTGGAAAGAAAGGGAAATCTTTAAATTGCCATCGATGATCAGAGGAGGGGAAGCAGAGGCTGCTGCCCTGGGGGCAGGATTTGTCACAAATCCGGGATGGGAGCAGCTGCATCCTCTGGGGATTGGCAGGGAGAGACGGAGCCTTTCCCCCTTTGGGGGTCTGGTTCAAATCCAGGGCATGGGTGGCTTTAAGCAATCCCAGGGACAGGCTGGGAACTGATTTTCCTTCCTAATCTCCAAGCACCGAGGGATCTGCCCCTCCTGTCCTGCTCCTGGGCACATTCCTTGCATTTTACAGGATATTCTCTGTGCTCCCTAAGACAGAACCTGGCATCTCAGCCCTTGCACTGAGCCACTGTTTAAAGATTTTTTATTTGGTATTTCCATTGGCAAAAAAATCCCAGTTACTCTGAAATCTGCTACACAAGGCTAAACCAAGAACAAAACAAAACCCCTCTTGCTCCAAAGGATGGATTTTTCCATCAGTTCCATGACTGATTATGAAAGCTTTTCATGTGAAACTGGTTCAGTTCTGCTCCTTTTCCCCTCCTCATGCTGCTTTACAGGAAATTCTGATTATTCACTATCATCTGGGACAGGAACTGTTTCAAAATACCAGTTTGCAATGGAACAGGCACAGATCTCCTCAGTTCAGTGGGGAGACAGATAAATTAAGAATTTGGTTCACAGAGGAAGGAATAAGAAAAATCTTGTGGACTTTTGTCCTACTCACATCCCAGTGCAAGTATTTACTATAGATATAGATATAGATATAGAT
>VXBI01002210.1:18587-28892 GCA_013397375.1 Toxostoma redivivum | reverse complement strand
TAGATATAGATATAATTTATTTATATTTATTTATTTTATGTACACTGATATCATTAAAAGGCTCCTCTCACTCAGAACTCCCCAGACCCCTCCCAGTTTCCAGGTAGTGCTGGCTCCTTCCTTCCTTAGCAGGAACTTTTCCTCTGTTTTCTTCCTTCAGGTTGAGAAAGATTTCCCTAAACCCTTGGAGCAGAATTGTCCTTCAGCTGTCCAGAGGAAAATAGACCTAAAACCAAAAACCTACAGCAGCCAAAAGTCATGCACAAGAAATTGTGTGGGATTCTTCTTAATGAGGGACAGAAATTCCCAGCCCTGACTGAGCTCCAGGATGAGGCTGTGCCACATTTCTGAGTGTGGCACTTCCCATTCCTGCAGAAATCCAATCCCTCTGACTGCCAGCTCCAGGAGAATGCCCTCATTCCTTTTTTTCTCAGGCATTTCTATGCTGGAAAAACTCCTTGCAGGAACACAATTATTCAGCAAAACAATTTTCCCCTGGTTTTCTTTACACCCCTTCCCTGCTCTCCTCTGCTCCTGTGTGTTCTGGCAGAAGCAGAAGCGTTTCCAACACTATTTTTCCAGCCTATGTTACACTTTATAAAAGGAGGAATTACCAAACATCCTCAAGAACAGCCCCTAGGGAATGTTCTCTGCATGCTCTCATTAGAGCTGGCTCCAACTTTTATTTTCATTTTGGTTGGGAGTATTTCTTCCAGTTAAAAAGCACCTGTCCAATGGACCAAACAGGGTGTGGAAGCATCCAGAGCTTCCCATTTTTCATGGACACAAAGAGGAAGACAAAGGAGAGGTGGGACAAAGAAAGGAGAAACACACAGAAACCAGGATTAACAAATTTATTTGTGTCCAAGGCCCAGAAGAAGGCAGAGGATCAGATTTAGTCACACAAAACCAGGAGTTCATCCCTTCAGCCAGCAGTGAGGGCCACAGGTGGGGCAGGAATGGCAGTGGCACAATAAAGAGCATTTTGCTGCTGTGTATTTTGAAGAATCCCTCCTGCATGGCTGAAATTTCCAAGCAGGGACTTTGTTAAGTGCAAATCTTTCCCTGCCCACCCCGAGCTGTGGCAGGTAACAAGCACAGCTCACCTTTATCCTGAGTGCAGGCACTGAGCTCCCGTGGGGAGCAGCACCAGGAGCTTCAGGGGGTCCAGGCTGGCCCAGGGTGGGGTGGGAAATTCACATCCAGATTTTTCATGAGCACAGAACTGCAGCAGTTGCAGCCTGGCCCTGTGCTCTGATCACCAGCATCTCCATTAGCTGAGGGATCACTTTCTTATCTCAGCTGTCCCTGTGCTGTTTGTCACGGGGACAGCAACACTCTGAGAATTCATGAAACAGATTTTGGCCACAGCCACTCATTTGTTTCCCACTGGGCAGATCAGGGAGGTTTTATCTCCAAAAACCCTGAACTGGAACATGCCCTGAGCCCTGTAATGATGAACCTGCCCAAGCACAAGGGATTGGATATTCCTGACCACAGAGATCATATAAAGAAACCAGTCCCCAGTGAAAATCCTGGACAATGGCAAAATTTCACATGGACAGATGTGAAGATTGAATTCTTGGACACCCAAACTCTCAGCCTGGATCCCACAGAAAACTGCAGGGTTCCTGTGGGATAACCCAACCTCACAGCTGCTCCCTGCCCACTGAACAGTTCTCTTCTGCAGAACTCCTAATGGCTTCTGAAACCCCAGCTACCCAAACCTTGCTCCTTTTCTGGAGGCCCCACATTAATTCCCCTGCAATTTGCACAGTTTCCTAGGACAGAGAGAATTCCTAATGACAGGCAGGCTTTGTTGAAGGCAGCAGCTCGTTTAGGCCTGGCTCCCCTTAACAAACCAAGGCTCTTCATCTGTCCTTTCAAGTTATCCTCAAAAGGCTTTATTTCAACAGTGAAGATGAAGACTGAGCCTTTTTAAGTAACTGCTTTATGCTCTTTGGGAGGCAATTAAAGAGTGCAAGAAATTACCACCTTCTGTTTCTATTCTTGTCAGGCCTGGATAATTGGTTTGTTTTAAGGGAGGGAAAGCCAGGCATTGCCAACTTCAACATTTCGAGCTGCTTGGAGATGAGCAGGGCAACAACAACTCTGCCAAAGCAAAGGGTATTTGGGAGAGGTGCCCTGAATTCCCCTGAATTCCTCAATTTCAGGCAGGTGAGCTCTGTCAGCTCTGGGATCATCTTCAGCAAAGCAAGGAATTCCCTCATCCATGTCCTGCCATCCTCTCCCCATCCCTGCTCTGTCTGGGACACACACACAGAGTCACAGAGCACACTCAGGTGAGTTTTTGGATGACCAGGACCCAGGTGAGCTCTCCCTGCCCTGCCCCGCTGCTTTCCCTGCCTCCCCTCAGGGCTGGGAGATGCCAAAGAAAGCCCTGCAGAGCCTCTGGATCCCAGACCCCAAACTGAGCTGATGCCAAGGGAGCTGGAACAGAGGCTACACACAGAGTTCAGGGGAATAAAATGGGGATTGATTGAGAGGCCCCACCCTGGCAGTGCCAGTGCCACAGTGCCCTGCCTGGATGGCTCCAGGATGGAAGCTAAGGAGGGTTTGGTCACAAAATCTCACACTTTTATAGGTTTTGGTTCATTTGCATGAAACCACCCTCCTCTCTCCACGTTGTTTATGCTTAGGGCCTGAAGTTTGAAGAAACTGTCCTTGAGTTTTTTTTTTTTTTTTTTTGGGAATAGGACTGTTTTGTCTTCATCACCCTAGCACATCAGAAAAGCACATCCGAGCAGAAGAGAAAAACTTAAAACTCAAGAGCAATCTCCATGTTCCAAAGTCAGCCCTGCTGATCGAAGTGAGTTCCAGTGAACACACAGCGATTAACACACACATTAATATATTAACATACACATTAATATACACAAATAATTAATTCATATACACGAATTACAGGGGAAAGGCTGCATTAGCAATTCCAGGAGCCCCTGTTTCCCTGCCCAGCCCACTCCAGGAGCAGGGAATGACTTCCCCATGGCACAGGCAGCTCTGCAGGCTCTGGCAGCAGCAATTAGCAGCCTGACCCACGTTAGCTGTTTGCCAATAATGCAGCTCCTGCAGCTGCTGCTCTTTAACTACAGGCTGGGAATCAACAAATCCATACAATCACTAAAATTGATCAAGAGTGGCTGAGGGAATGGCAGGAAGTTTCTGGGCTGGATGTATCCACAGCACACGCCTCAACTTGAAAGGTTTGAAATTCAATTACAGAAACTGAAATAAATGACCATAATGTTTTCTATTATCAGATACATACAAATCATCTTCCCTTCTCTGCCCTGCCCCAATAAAACAAATTTCAATTACTTTTTCATAATCAACAAGCTTGACCTTCTATCAAAGTCCTTTGGCAGTGCAGAACTTTGGAAGTAAAATCATAGATCAGTGATAGGACAAACACAGCAGAGGATCTGCAGCTTCCAAGTGTAGAATCTTGGTTAAAAAAACAAAGATCAAGTGCTTAAAATGCAGCTGGGGCAAGCAGAGGAAAAGCTGAGCATGGCACATGCTATGGAACACCAAAATCCTGCAGAATTAATGGGTATATACAGAATTTCTCGTGTTTATTCAGTCTTTGTGTGAGACTTCAAAACTCTGGGGTGTCCAGGAGAAATCCCCATCTTTGCCAGTCAGCTAAAAATTCATGGATGTGATTCCTCCTTGGAATCTGCAACTGTCAAAATGGAAAAATATTTATCAGGTGGCTGAAGGTTAAAACACAGCCTTAATGGAGTTAATGAACAGCCTGTGGAACAAGTGCTTGGTGCAGATATTTGAGCTGGGTTTAGGGCAGGGATTGAGCTGGTCCTACAAACCCCCTCACACTCAAATCAAAGAAGTTCATTTACACTTTTCAATAATCTGCAGCCAGAAATGGCAGAGCTAAAAATAAGATTTTTCCTCTGCCATTCAACCCAACCCCTCAGAAATCAGTTGTTTGCTGTGCCTGACCCTTCTGGGGGTGATTTTGATTTTCTGGGGGTTCTGAGGTTCACAGCTCATTCCCCTCAGCCTGGAGTAGCCAAGGAGTGAGAAGGGGCTGTGATGGATTCAGGTAAGTGTGGATTCAGCAGGAAAAGCTCTGTCCTGACACAGAAACTGCCCAGAACTCATTTCTGAGACATTCTCAGCAAACTTTCCATTTCTGAGGCAGCTTCTGAGCTCTGGAGCCTTCTGCTGTGTTTTGAAGAACAAAGCTGACACCTGAACTTTTCAGGGCTGGATTTGTTTTAGCTGAGGAACCTCCACATTAAAGGAGGTTCAACTTCCCCCACTTCACTGGTCACTTCTCCTCCTTTTGATGGCAGGAACCTCCCCCAGACCTCTGCTCCTTTTTTTTTATTTCAGTGGCATTTTAGATGGAATTAAAATCCCCACACAGCAAGATCTATTGACAAAATAAACCTGGTGAAAACATTGCAATCACATCTCAGCTGTCTCAGCTACCCCTCAGCTTGCAGATACATAAAATTTGCATTAAAAAATCATCCCGAGCCTTTTCCTCCCTCTGCCTCCTTTAACATGATGTGATTTGGGCTCTGGTTTTACATCACCACAAAATATAATAATAACAAAAGGGAATTTTAGTTGTCACAGGAGAAGAAAACAAAAAAACAAACTTGGAGTTGCCAAGGTTACTGACACTCCTGGCTGAGATGAATGGAATTGGCAGGGAGGAGACTGAGACAAACTCCATTTTCACAGACCTCCTATCTCACATGGGACCAGCCCTTATAATTTATCTTTTTTTCTTTCTCTTGGGAAATTCAAATCAATTTGTATCCAGCAGAATTCTTAGGTGCTGCCTTGAAACTGTGAGGCTACAGGAGCACAGGTGGGATTGCCCTGGCCTCGAAATGTTGGTCTGCTAAAGCCCCCAGAACCCACCTCACACTCAAATCAAAGAGCTGCATTTACTCTGTCTCAATAATCTGCAGCCAGAAATAGCAGAGCTAAAAATAAAGTTTTCCCCCTTCTATCCCAGCCCCTCAGAAATCAAAGGGTTGATGTGCCTGAGCCTTATGAGGGTGATTTTCTGAACTGTCTCTATGAAATTCACCCTCATCAAACAAGTTCCTCGAGTCTCAGAGCAGCTGTTTAGAACAGGAAGGTGAAAGTTTTCCCTGTCCTGGTTTTGATCTAAACCTGTCTTGGAATATCCAATCAAAACTGGAATCAGCTTTCTGATCTGCTGGTAAAATTAATGAAATTTCCCTTTCAACAAGTGATGGAATTCTGGGGGTGTCCAGGTACAGGATCTGCTTCGTGGTACAGCAGTCCTGAGGAGAGGGATCAGAAAGGGACCAAAACCTCACCCAGGGATGAGGGAGCTCAGCTGCAATTTCTGTCTTCACATCCCCAGAGGCTCACAGCTCTGCTGAGACAATAGTTTTGGTATTGCTGGTGGATTGGAGAATCCTGGGATGGTTTGGGTTGGAAAGGACCCTAAATCCCATCCAGCTCCAGCCCTGCCACGGGCAGGTGTTGTGCTTGTGTTTTGGTTTTTTGATGTTGATACATTTCTTTTACACTTTCTCACACTCTTTTCTGGTGAACAAGAATTGTTTACATTCCTCTTTGGAAAAAGAGAGCCCTGACTGACTTGTGATGGACCAATGAAGTCGAGAAGTCTCACCATCCCTGTCCAATCCGTGCTCATTGTTAAATTCCTTTAAACAAACATGTTTTGTAAATAAAGCTCTCTGTTTTCCAACATAAATCACTAAAGTCAAGTGTGTATCTCTCTCTGTCTCTCTGTGTGTGCATCACAGCCCCACAGGCAGGGACATTTCCACTGTCCCAGGCTGCTCCAGCCCTGTCCAGCCTGGCCTGGGGCACTGCCAGGGACGGGGCAGCCCCAGCAGGGGATGGGCACAGGGGATGGAGCCCTGGACATCTGGGTGTGCCCTGGCCTCAGCCAGGGAAGGCTCTCCAAGCTAGACAGGGAATTTCATTTTCCCATTTCCCATTCCATTCCATTCCATTTCCCATTCCATTCCATTCCATTCCATTCCATTCCATTCCATTCCACCTCTCCCATTCAAGGACTCTTCCATTGCCCAAGTCCTCAGTTCAGTGGCCCCTGCAGTGACAGGAAGCTGTAGCAGAGGATGAAGAGCACGTACCTGAATCCATCATTAATTCCAGGAACAAGTCACCTCTTAAAAGAATGAAGATTTTAAGATCACTGAGCTGAGCTCTCCAGACTCTCTTTTGTTACCAAAGGATGATTACTCTCAGCATCAAACAAACTCCAGTTCCTTCCTCTGGAGAGTTTTATACCCAAAATCAGAAGCTTCTGATTGAAACCAGGCTTGGAGTTGTGCACTGGAGCATGTTAAAAGGCAGGTAGACCCCAGCACTGTTGGGGAACTGGGAATTTTTGCCAAATAAACAGGAATTCTTTCATCCCATATCCAATGCTTGACCTATTTCTCTGCTTTTGAGGAATTTTTGCTCTCCCAGGGTCACCTCAATTTCCCCTTCTCTGGTGGAACTGTTGTACCCTTGGCTCACATCATCCAAGCTCATATTCCATGTGACCTTTGCAGTCTTTCCCTCTGAATTTATTTTGGGACACTTTCAGACCTTTCTGCTGGCGTCAGAGTGTGAAGGAGCAGAATAAATGCTGATTACAGAGGACGAGGTGTTGCAAAAGAGAAAAAAAAAAATTACAATTTTCCTCTAAGGACTGAGGAACCTGAAGCAGCCACAGCAATCCTGGGCACCTCCTCTTCATTCCACGATTTTCTGGTGGCACCACAGCCTCTTCTCAAGGCTGCTGGCTGTTTGTTTTCTCCACTTTTACTGATTTAAAACTCCTTGTAGTGCCTTCAATGCTACAAAAAATAAGAAAGCCAAGGATGTGCTGGGTGATTATTTGCTGTCAGAATAAGGAACAGTGAGGACTGACAGAGACCAAGCTCTGGAATAAAGGGAATGGGAGAAATTCAGTGTGTGGGGGGAGCAGCTTTGCCTTGTGCCTCCCTCTGATCTGAAATTCCCATCTCCAAGCCATGACTCAGCATCCAGCTCTCAGATTCCTCTGACTCAGCTGCCTGGGAGCGAGAACACTTGGAATTGGATTCCTGTTTTCTGCCAAGTGTCAGTGGGGGAGAACACTGTCCAACAGCAAGATGAAGCTGTTACTTTTTTTATTTTTGTTATTTTTCCCATTTCCAGTGCCATTGCTGCAATTCACACACAAGGACCTTGAGCTTCAGTTTTCATTCCTCTCTCCTAATGTGTGCTCATTTCTGGAAAAACTCTTTTTTTTTTTTNNNNTTTTTTGGCCTGTTTAACTCGCGCATTAATCTCCATTGAACTCTTCAAAAATGAATTTCAATCTTCATGGTATTAAAAAAAAAAAAATCATTTTTGATTCACACCCTCCTTGATTTTCATCAATCAACCTCTGCTGCTCAAGTACTGTTTAATCAAAAAAAAGAAAAAAAAATTCCCAGATGGCTCCTAAGATTTATCATTGGAATGGAAAATGCTGCGTCTCAGCTCCCTCATGCAGTTGCTCCTGAGACCAACTTAACTAATCAAAAATATAGAAAAAGAAATAAAAGCCCCACCAAAACAGGAAAAACCCCCACACCTGTGTGTACCAGACTATGGAATATTTCTATTTTTCTGGATGGATTTGACAGTGACACCAGTGTGCCCAGCAGCATCAAAAGCTGCTCCCAGTTAAACCTGGGCTCACACATTGCTTTAAAAATTTCAGGAACTGCGAATTCCAGGCATTTCCCAAAGTTCAGTGGAGTCCTGGAGCTCATCCCTTCTCCAGGTCCGTGGGGTTGAGTCATTACAAATGATCAGAAATCCAAACTGGCAGCTTTAATAGTGCCCAGGGGATTTGGGCACCCAGCTGCCTTAAATCTCAATTTAACTCGGTTATCTGAGATCTTGCTGAAAATTGTGGCATAAACAAGGTCTGGGGTGAGGTAAAGCCAACAGGAAACCCAGATAGAGAATAAATGAATTCCCAGGTAATTAATTTATACAGCAATAGTTACAGGACTTGGGGAAATGATTCCCACTGCCAGAGGGCAGGGATGGATGGGATTTGGGAAGGAATTCCTGGCTGGGAGGGTGTGAGGGGCTGGGATGGAATTCCCAGAGGAGCTGTGGCTGCCCCTGGATCCCTGGCAGTGCCCAAGGCCAGGCTGGGATAATCTGGGACAGTGGGAGGTGTCCCTGCCATGGCAGGGGTGAAAAAAATGATCTTTTAAAATGATCTTCCCACCCAAACCATCCCACGATTCCATGAGTTTGTTCCTGAAATTGGAACATCTGGGATCGTTTTCTCCTCCTCACTTCATGCAGAACACACTGGTGAGGCAGCAGAACCTGTCTCTAGCCAGAGATGTGCTTTTAAAAAGTCCCTTTGTTCGTATTTTCCTTGAAGTTTACCACTGAGAATTTCAATTTAAAAATGAAAACCATGTTAAATTGACAGCAAATGCAGCACTGAGAGAATTAGAATGAAAAAAAACCCAATAATCCTGCAGCTCCAAATGCTGCACAGTAAATAAATGTGTCCATATGCCACAGGACTGTGCCCAGGTCAGGATATTTACTGCAGGGGTTGCAGGTGCTGAAGACAAACGGCCTTTGGGAGCCCCTGAATTTCATCCCAGGACTGGCTGAAGATTCCAGAGGCCCATCCAGGCACTCACAGATGGACACACACACAAATGTTCCTCCTGGGGCAGCTCTGATGGCCAAAACACATCCTGCAGAAGCAGAAATTTTGCCTGTCTGAGTTAAAAACAGGGGAAAAGAGCCAGCAAGATATCTTAAATCTATCCTGGGAGTCTCCACACTTTAAAATAAATGCAAATGGATGTTAACATGCAATACCTGCCATTAAATCAGAATAAAAATGTATTTGTTATTGTCTACACCTGATCTGCAAATCCCCTTCCTATGGGAGATTTTCTCCCTGATTGTGTCCCTGGTGAAATCCTGTCCTTACAGCAATATCAAAATGTTGGGAATTTCCATATTCCTTAACTCACAGTGAAATAAAGGTGAAAGCTGAAATAAAGTTAATTTTTACTCCAATTCCTGTACCCTTAATGAGGGAATTGAACCCAAACCCTGTGTGGGAAGGGAACAGCGAAGAACAAACTGCTCTGCCCGAGGTTCCCCTGCTTCCCAAAAGCTCCTTTCCCCCAAAAACTGTAAATGTTTTATTGCTGGACTTTCCATGGAATCATTATAATATCCATGAGAAGCAATATCTGACTCAGCAATCTGAATCCATTTCATTCAGTTAATCTGAATAAAATATTGCAGGTTTGGGCATAGAAAGGTAATAATTCACCAAGTTTTACTCATTCCTTACTAAGCTCTAAAGCTGCCTTTTTTTTCCTTTTTTAAAAATATTTAAATAAATACCAATTCCCAAGGACTGACCTCTCCATCAGTTTTGCCCAGCTTACTCTGAAATAACTTCCTGCCATCTCCTGGCAATGAGAATTATTAAAGCTGGGAAGAGAAGAGCTGATTGCAGCTCACAGCTTTCCCCACCCTGTCCCTACCAGCGTGGAAAACCCCAGGAATTGGGAGAAAATCAGGGCAGGGCCTGGATGTTTTGGGTTCCAGTCCANAATAATAATAATATAAACAATAATAACAAAGATGATGATGAAGATAATGATAATAATAATCTAATTCCTGCCATACCTTCCCACTTGGGTAGGGGTGGCCAGGTTAATTGTCACCAGCAGGTCACCACTGGTGCTTGAAGTGGAGAAAAAGCAGCAGCACTTCTGCAGCTCCCAGGTGATTCCCAGCCTGCCTTCCCTATGGATAACCCTGTGGAAATCACTCCCCAAAACAATCATTCACTGCTCCAGGTCATTCAGCTTCCAGAACTGAGGATGGGGCAGCTCCAACTCGATAAAGGGTTGGGGCAGCCTTAATGAAATCCAGGATGAGAACCATGATCAAAACAAAAGCAGGAGCTTTTCAGCTTTGCACAAACCTGGGATGTGGAGTAAATCCAGCAANTTTCCCACTGGATCCCAGAGGAAAACCAGAGCCTTGCACATCATCCCTGGGCCTGGGGAGGAAAACTGCCCCTTCTCCAGGAGCACTGCTGCAGCTGGACCAGAGACAGGGGGTTGTGTCACTCATCCATTAATGTGCAAATCACTGGGGGCATCCCCAGGTCATCCTGGCAAATCAGCCCCTGCATTCCCAGTATTATAATTATAATTATAATTATAATTATTATTATTATTATTATTATTAGTA
>VXBI01002210.1:0-18573 GCA_013397375.1 Toxostoma redivivum | reverse complement strand
TAATAATAATCTAATTCCTGCCATACCTTCCCACTTGGGTAGGGGTGGCCAGGTTAATTGTCACCAGCAGGTCACCACTGGTGCTTGAAGTGGAGAAAAAGCAGCAGCACTTCTGCAGCTCCCAGGTGATTCCCAGCCTGCGTTCCCTATGGATAACCCTGTGGAAATCACTCCCCAAAACAATCATTCACTGCACCCAGGTGATTCCCAGCCTGCCTTCCCTATGGATAACCCTGTGGAAATCACTCCCCAAAACAATCATTCACTGCTCCAGGTCATTCAGCTTCCAGAACTGAGGATGGGGCAGCTCCAACTCGATAAAGGGTTGGGGCAGCCTTAATGAAATCCAGGATGAGAACCATGATCAAAACAAAAGCAGGAGCTTTTCAGCTTTGCACAAACCTGGGATGTGGAGTAAATCCAGCAAAATTCTCTTTCCACAGCGAGGCACCCCACTGGCAGCACCCACTTCAGATGGTTTCCTAAAAAAAAAATCAAATTCACAGTTTTGTCTCCTTCCTTGTGTGCCGAGCCTGTTGTGTCCCAGAAAATCCTCAGAAATTTGCATGTACCCAGATCAGAGCTCTAAAAGCCATCTCATTAAGTGATATGAAATAAAGAATTCCATTATCAGCACCACGTTCCAGCAGGAGAAAGGAATGCAGAGGAGAACCATGAACCCTGACCATGAGGAAGCATTGAGATTATTGGTGCTGATTAATTTAGAGGGAAAATGACTGAAGCAAGACATGATAATCACCTTTAAATATGAAAAAGATTTCTGCAAGGAGAAAGAGAATTTATTCTCTAGCACAAGTTTATATTGAATTAATGGAGATGTAAATGAGGCACTGGGAAAAAACTTTTAATTGCTCTGACACTGGCACTGAAATAGCCCCTGGATGAAATGTGGGGGAGACAATGAGCACACACATCCATGAGAAATGTCAGGAATAGCACGTGGGCACCACTGATCACAGGATCAGGGCATGGCTGAGTAATCCCCCACACCCCAGCACCTCAGTTCTCCCTGATTTTGCAACAGGATCTGCACAATTTCCCTCCAGAGGAGCTCTGGGGTTGCTTTCCCTGGGGAATTGGAGTGGGGGAGGTGGATGGCCAAAAGCAGGGAAGGATTTTGTGGAGAGAAGATTTTGGTTCCTGCTGCCCTTGGAGCCTTTCCTAAACTTCATTAATAACCTGAGCTACAGAAATCAGTTGTGAATTTGCCTCCACACAGCCCACGACCATGGAGTGATGCTGAGCTGCCAGGCACGGGGCACACTGAGAAAATGACAACTGAGTGGCATTGAGGGAAGGTTTGGGATCTCTGCACTCTTCCTTCCCTCAATGTTGAACCCCTGTGGGTCACTGAAGTGCTGACACTTCCATTTGCTTTAGGAAATGCTGAACACCTGCCTGTAGTGTGGATACAGCTCATTTTAAATGTTAGAGCCTACAGATAATCCAGGATTTATTCCAGTTATCTGAGCACAATATTTCTCCTGACTTCTTTCATCTGACTCTGAGGAACTTCCCATCTGTACTAACAAATTATATCAAAAACTTGAGTGAATTCCCCAAAGTAAATTATTAACATGGCAATGTGATCAATTGATCAACTGGGAATTCTCTTTTCTAGCAGAACTCACCTGCCTATCACACACTCAATAAATGTGACACCAGGAAGCACAAAAAGAGGCAAGAGCCTTTCTGAGCTTCTGCAGGGGGGGGTTTGTGCAAGAAAATCCAGGGGCTTCCTTCAGGTTCCAGGGTTTCCCAAGCAAAGCTGGAAAAATACAATTTTTATTGACTGGACTCTTCCCCCAGACCTGGCAGGTGAAATGCCAGTGATGCCTGAGGTTTGTTAGCCCAGCTGGATGAGTCGGGGTTGAAAAAACAGAGGACTGAGAATGTCCCTTCAGAGGAACTCAGCATCTTCCCAGGATCCTCTCTCTGCTCCAACCAGGAATTCTCCTGGAATGCCACCTGCATTGCTCCTCNAAGGCATCAGGGGCTTTGTGCTTGGTGCCAGGGCAGGGCCAGAGCCTTGGCTGGGGCCACCATGAACATTTTATCTTTGAAACCTGGGGTCAGTGACTTCATTACCTGGAGCTGGAATTGGGACATTAACCCCAATGTGCAAATGGACCAAACTTATCAAAGTGTGAAACCCCGTGACCCATTGTCCATTTTTGGGTGCAGCCCCTAAATGTACCTGAACACCTTCAATAAACAGAACTGCTTTTTATTTCTTTAATTCTGTCTGGGCTGTGTTTTTAGGTAGCCCAAAGAGGCATCAGAAAAAATCAGAATTCAATCATTCCTGCATTATTTCACAGGTGGCACAGCCAGAATCCGCAGGAGCAGGAACAGAGCAGGGTAACTCACTCTGGAATGTTCCTCCTCCAGCCCAATTCCCCTGGCACCACAAAGCACCAGGAGCACTCCCTGGGATTGTTAAATAAACACTGGGGGGGGCTGGATGTGTCAGGATGCAGGAGCCTGGAAAATCCACAGCTCCCCTGAGACAGCATCCAGAGCTGAGCCTCCCAACCTATTCAGGACTTTCTTTTGAACCTCGGTGAGTTTTTCAGCCTTATCTGATGAGCATAATGATATGAAAGTGTTTTTCATTACCCATTAAAAATGAACAAAAAGGATAAAGCTGCTCCAGACTGAGGCTGTTTGAAAGGAATCAATAGTCTGATTCCCTCAGTAGATCCTGCTCGGAAAAGAAAGCATTTGCTTGAAAATAAAAGGAATTATTTGGATGTGAGAAGCGAGTTTCACCAAAAGTACCTTTGGGAAAAATAAAAATCCTAGGAAGATTTAAGAAACAAATGGAAAAAAGCTTAGATAAACAGTTAGTTGTTGGGATATTCATGGATATTCCTGTTTGTATGTGTGCAACAAAAATCTCTGTGTTGAGAGGCATAAAACCCCCAAATTCACCACCCTGGAAGATGTTTGGAGCCAAACAGGTTTTAGGTGGAACTGATGGAAATCTGATGGAGTTAAAAAAGGGCAGAAAAGGATACTCTGAGCCTGAGGCACAAGGCAAACAAAAAAAACCTGCTTTGTACCTAAAAAACTAAAAAAAAAAAACCCCAAAAATCCTTAAATCCTCTATGTTCATATTGCTGCCAGGCAAACCCAGGATCCCAGGGGGGAATGTCTCAGTCAGGAACAAGACCCAGGAGCAGCACTAACTGTGAATTTTCCAGTCTTTTGTTGTTGGTGGTGGTTGTTGTTGAAAATATATTGATTTTTGGAGCTGCAGCTTTTCACAGGGATGTCTCCACTTCAAGGAACACTTGTCACAAAAATTTGTTCGCACCTGACAAATTCTGGGTGAAATGTGAGAGGGGAGGTTTGTCACAACGAGTCCTTGTTTGGAGAATTGTGGATTCCACATCCCTGGAGGTGCCCAAGGCCAGGTTGGAGCACCTGGGACAGTGGGAGGTGTCCCTGCCATGGCAGGGGTGGCACTGGGTGGGGTTTAAGGTCCTTCCCAACCCAAACCAACTTAGAATTAATTCTGTGATACTTTTCAGGTAATTTCTCTAAAGAAATCAGACTCTAAACTCTGCTGCTGTCTATTTTTCACATTATTTTCCCACCTTTAGGCTTTAAGAATGGGTTCGGAGTCCTGGGAACCTTCTGGTCTCAGCTTTCCTGAAATAAATGTTTCTCTTTGTTTACAGCAGGACTGGAGTGGATTAATTGAATTTTAATTCAGCATGGGGAAGAAACATTTTTCCTGAAGAGAACCAGTGGTTATGTCCCATCATAACCAGAGGTGTCACCTTTGTTGTGACATGGCCACGCTCTGCATCCATGGAGTATGGAAATAGGGACAGGCCAATGTGGGAACTCAGGACATTCCTTTGGGAGTCCAGAGTTGCCAGGACCCTTTTAGGGGGCTTTAAAATCCAGGCAGGCAGCCAAANCCTTCTCCTTCTCCTTCTCCTCCACTTTCTGCTGTGATGTGGACATTTTGGGTTGGTCAGGATAGAAGGTGCACTGTTAACATAGGTGATAGGTATTGGAAAATAATTGTAAACATAGAATACGTAATTTGTAGGTTAAAAGATAACACCGCCCTGAGGGGACAGCCAGTGTGCCATGGTCACCTTGCTGAGCAGACCTCAGCTGGGCTGCGAGAAAATTTTGTAGATAAGATTTAATAAATACTCCCTGAAGAACGAAAACCTGAGAAGCTGGGATTTATTCTCCAATGCTGAGGCTGCGGGCGAAACCTCGAACACATCTCGGGGCAGAAAAATCCCAAAAGGGACCCCGAGAGGCCAAGAGGCAATTAGGGAAAAAATGAAACCTGTGAGACTTGCAAAGGGTCTGTGCTGCTCCAGCTCCCACTTTAAAACTACTGAGCATCTCCACTTGGAAACAAACACACCCCGTTAGCCACTGAATAATTAATATCCCTCCTTTGATAAAGAACTTGTCTGTGTTAATTGAAGACACCCAGATCTGAGCACGGAGAGGATTAATCCTCCCGTGGTGACAGTAAAGCTGAGCCCTCTCAAGCGGACTGAGCCAATTTACAGCAGCTCAGGATCAATCCTGGCTGCCCCCAAAGCTCAATTAACCCCAGGCACGGTGGCTGGCAGGGAATGCTGTCCCAAGGTCCGTGTGGAGCTGCTGTCACCCGTGGGATGTGCTGCAGGAACAGGATTTTATTCTGTTTATAGCCCTGGCGTGGCCTCCCAGACATAGCATGAGCTTTCCTTGGGAGGAGCAGCAGGAATTATTGTATTTATGTGTTCAGTTTAATAAACAAGCACAAAAAAATAAATAAAAATCACTGAGGAGCCAGCCTGCCCCTGGGTAGTCCTCCCAGCTGAAGCACTTCTGGGGAAAAATAATTCCAGCTTCAAGCTTACAAATCCAACTCAAAAACAAAAAAGAAAAAAGTTTGCTCACACACTATTGGAAATAGCCATAATGAGTAATTTTGCTGGAAGATGGGGGAGAAAAGCAACAGCAAATGCAGTAGTGGCACATTTTTTATCCCAGGTTAGGGGATGGAATTGAAGGAGATAATTATTAATTTTTAGTTATCAATACAAGTTATTGAAAAGCTCGAGTTCATCAAGGCCTTTATTCAGCCCTGGGTGTCCCTGCCAGTGCCACAGTCTGGAAGAGCTCTGGAGCTTCTGTCCTGCTTTGAAAGGGTTTTTATTGCTCCCATCCCTGGTTAATTCTGGAATATTGTCTCATTAATGAGGGAAACCACCCTGTCCTTGCCAGGCTGGGTAATAAATGCCCATCCCCTCCTCCTGCAGATAGATTTATAAACTAATTAATAATAATTAAGCACAGCAATCTCTGAAGCACTGCTCGTGTCTGAAGAGTCTGGGATCAAGCAGCTGAGGAATTCCTGTGGATAAAACCCCAAAATTATTCCAGGGGAACGCTCCAGAACCAGCCCCAAATTCTTTTGACTGATATAAACCAACCCATGTTCAAGGCTCCTCCCAAGGGATTAAATCTCTTGATTTGGGAACAAAACCCCTTGGAAATGTTCTTTTCCCTCCCCCTGTCCCTGTCAGCTCTTGGATTTTCTAATTCTGCCACAGTGAAGTTGCTCCAGCCAGCAAGAAGTGGCACTTCCCCCTCCCAGATCTGGGATATTTTTTAGGCTGGGATGGTTGGGTACAAAGAGCAGCTCAGACTATTTTTATTCCTGTCTCTGTTATTTCTGCCCCGTGCAGGAACACAACAATCTCTGTTTGTTGCCTGTTTGCTCCCGTGTCTCACACGGATTTTCTGCCTCCTCAATCACTTCAATTTGCTTGTTCTTCGCACAAAAATTCCATAGCAACCTGTATGGAAGGAATTCTTTCTCCTCCTACGATTTTAGTGTAAACAGGCATTGAAACAAAAGTTTAAAATCACACTTGGCTGATGAGCAAACAGCTCAAACTTAGTTTTTCCTGTTGTTTTTCCAGCATTCAAAACAGTCTTTTATGATCCCCTGTTGCAGGCTTTGATTGTAAGCAATTTTCCCAAGGGGAAAAGTTGTTTTCTCCATAGAATTGAATATTATTGACTATTTGGATATTATTGAATATTATTGAAAATCATTGAATATTATTGAAGATTATTGAATATTATTGACTATTTGAATATTATTGAATTGTATTGAATATCATTGAATATTATTGAATATTTGAATAGTATTGAATAGTATTGAATATCATTGAATATTATTGAATATTATTGCTGTGGGTGTCTGGGAAAATCCAGAGATTTCTGAAGCCCCACATTGAAAATTTGCCCAAATTCTGCCCAAAGCTGCCCTGAAAGCCTCCCCTGAGCCTCGGGAGGGCAAAAATCCCTGGATTTGTGGGGAGTTGGTCCAAGTGTCTCTTCCTGCTTCCAGTGCATGACTCAGCAAATATTGATAAGCATGACTCAGTCAATATTGATAATCATGACTCAGTAAATATTGATAAGCATGACTCAGTAAATATTGAGAAATGTGACTCAGCAAATATTCATAAGCGTGGCTCAGTAATTATATATAAGCGTGATTCAGTCAATAGTGATAAATATGACTCAGCAAATATTGATTAGCATGACTCAGTAATTATATATAAGCGTGATTCAGTCAATAGTGATAAATATGACTCAGTAAATATTGATATGTGTGACTCAGTAAATACTGATAAGCATGACTCAGTAAATATTGATAAACTTGAGTCAGTAAATATTGATTAACATGACTCAGTAAATATTGATAAGTGTGATTCAATCAATATTGATAAACATGGCTCAGTAAATATTGAGAAACTTAGTAAATATTAAGAAGCATGACTCAATTGATATTGATAAGCGTGACTCAGTAAATATTGATAAGTGTGACTCAATAAATATTGATAAGCATGACTCAGTCAATACTGATAAATATGACTCAGCAAATATTGATAAGCGTGACTCAGTTAATATTGATAAATGTGACTCAGCAAATATAAATGTGACTCAGTAAATATTGATAAGCATGACTCAGTAAATATTAATAAATGTGACTCAGTAAATATTGATAAGCATGACTCAGTAAATATTAAGAAGCATGACTCAATCAATATTGATAAGCGTGACTCAGTTTATATCCATTTATTTCCGTTATTTCAGTTAATTTTGGTTTAAATCAGTTTATTTCAGGGTTTTTTTCAGTTTTTTTCAGTTTTTTTTCAGTTTATTTCACTTAGATCAATTTATCTCAGTCCAGGGGAGCATCTGACCCCACACCCAGGTGTTTCAGGGTGATGAGTGTGGGCACAAGGCCTGGTTTATCACAGAGGGATAATTGAAAGACAGAATCCTTTTCTCCCAGGTAAAGCATTCAGCACAGGGACAGGAGAAGGCCAGGGCTGCTTCAAATTCCCAGACTGATTGGATCTGCTATATTTAGAGAGCTTGCCTGGATTTATTTGCTGGAGGAGAACAGAATTTGTCCCAGAGTATCTCAGACTCAAATAATTAGATGATGATCTAACATCTGCCCTCTTCCCCAAAACCCTCACCTGGTTATTTCAAGCCAATAAATGGAATAATGCACAACCATAATATTTAATTGCTGGGCACTTGTTTATTATAAATCTGCTTGGATGATCATTTCCTATCCCTCCAGTGGAGTTTCCAAGCTCACATTCTTAGGGCAGAGAGTTCTGCATCCTGCCCTCCCTCAAGGTCATCTCTCACTCCTGAAATGTGACCACAAATCAGACACTCTGCAAAAAAACTTTTGAATTTTGAAGAGGAGGTTGGCTCTAAGCAGGTATTTGGATTTCCTGCTCTCAGCACTCTCAGGAAACCTGGGGATTGGGAAGCAGATGGGCAACTAAATTCATTGTGAACTTCCAGAAGCCATTTTGGGCAAGGTTGAAGTGTTTAAAGTAAAGTAATTGATCATCATTTCATCTCACCCATTGCTGAAATGAGTTTTAAATAATCTTATTAAGAAAGGGTCTTAAAGGCTTTTGGGTTTGGGGGTTTTCATTTTATTTTTTATTCTTTGGGGGGACATGGGGAAGAATTTTGAGTTTAATTCTTCTCCTCCACTTTTCTTTTCCCCCCTCTAATTAACATAAAAAATTTATTATATTAGAAGAGATTGGGAATTGCTCACAGAGCACTCACTTCTTCCAGCAGTGAAAAAACTATTTTTCTTTTCTCCCTGCTAATTCTCAGTTAAAAAAAAAAAAAGTCTTTGAGTATTTCTATTTTTTTCAAGAGTGAATCCATGAAGAAAGAGTGAGAGCAGAAAACTCCTGAATTTGCTCATCTGGGCACTTTCCCTCCATCCATCTCCAGGACTAATTTAATCAACTCCCCCACATCTGCAGTATTTATCATAAGCTTGCCTACTTTAAGCTAAAGACTCTAAAAAAGACTTAAAATCATGGCATTACATTAATCAGAAATAAAGCTTATTTAAGCCCAAACACTTGGGATTTAAATCCTAATGAGCTCCAGAGTGGCAGAATGGGAGCAGGAGCACCCCAGTGGCCCTGGGGAGGAACTGGGAGCCTGAAATGAGCCCTGAAAAGGATCTTTGGTGTTGTTTAACCACCAGTGTCCCTCAGAAATGGGCTCAAATCAATTCCTAAACTCCAGTGTTACCCTACAGATTAATATTATAAATTTATCTTATTTTTAAGCACTTATCAAGATTTATTTCATTTTTCCCAGATGAGGTTTGATGGTCCCCAAAGGAAGAATTCTAAACACTAAAAGCTGAGGATATTTTAAGGCTGTGACACCAACACCAACATTCCCATGTTTTTCCTAACTCTGTAATTTATTTTTTGTTCTCTTGAGCTTGTTAATTGAATAATTTCTTTTAAATCTTGCTTTTGAGAAGGCCTAAAGGCTTTGGTGAGGGACTGGAAGCCAAAGTGCAGCAGGCAAGATCACATCACCCCAAAGGGCTTCCAGTGTCAGTGAGAAACCCACACAGCAAAACCAGAAGTCATAATGAATGGCCTAACTCTGAAAAATAAGGAAAGAATTTTTAATGTTCTGAAAAATTTTCTTTGCAAACAAAATCTCTTGGTTGGAAAACAAAATCAGAATGGGAAATGTGAGGGGAAAGTAATACTGGTTTTCCTGTTTTATCACTATTTCTTCTGGAAATTCCTAGGTTCCCCTGCCATTTATCCCCTGTTTTTAAAAATACATTTTTAATTAAAATACATTAATTAAATACATTTAATTAAAATACATTTTAAAAATACATTTTCCAACCACCAAAAGCCAGTGCACAGAACCCTGGAATCCTTGAGTCTGGAAAAGACATCCAAGGTCACCAATCCAACCCTGACCCAACTGTGCCATTCAGTTTGGTTTGAGACCCTTTAGTGAACATTTCCCTGCCCCTAAAACTGCATTTTTGGGAATAATTTACTGAAAAATAAAAAATTAACTCCAGGTACAGCTGAACAAAAAGACAGTGGAGGCACAGGTGGAAATATTCAAAGGCTTGAAAAGTCGAAGCTTTCAAATTGCAGATATTTTTTTTAAGAAGTAATTCCAGGTTCATGGATGTTTGATTCCTGAAAAGCATCTCCAGGTCCCAGTGATCCCCCCTGAGTTTCATGAATCTGTCAACAAGCAGGGCTGGGGCTGCAACTGGTGCTGCCTTCAAAGGGAAAAACGTCTCCTCTTGGCAATGGAAATAAAAGAGGGACTGAAAACACAAACAGAGACCACTGGAAACGTAAAGAAAAACTGAAAACACAAACAGAGACCAATGGAAACGTAAAGAAAAACTGAAAACACAAACAGAGACTCAGCTCCAGCAGATCACACCGGGGGAATTCTGTACACAGTGCTGGAAAAGGATGAAGTTGAATTTCAGGCACAGCCAAACCCAAGCTGCCCTGCACAGTTTGGTGTTTAATTAGTAATAAACACCCTTTGGTGACCCTGGCAGGCAACTTCACCTCCATTAGGCTTTTAAAGGCTGCAAGAGTGTTTTAAATTGAGAGCTCCAAGCCTTTGGTCTCCTCCCTGACCTCCTCCTCCAGTTCTTCCAGAGCATCTCCCCTGTGCTCACCTCTGCCCTGTCCCTTCAGCCCTGCTGCTCAATGTCTGTGTCACCTGCAGCCCGGGGCTTAAATCAGAGCAGAGCCCTGCGGAGGGAACTCCCATAAAAACCTGGAACAGCCCTTAATTGGCCAGGTAATGATGGTGGTGTAACGTGGTGAGACAAAAAGCGCTGCTGGGAGGAGGGAAAGCTCTTTAACCCAGCACTAATGAACACAGAGCTCCGGGGAGGTCCCAGACCTCAGGTGCACACGGGATCAGAGTGCAGGGCTCCTCCCTGCTCACCAAAATACACGGCCAGGCTGATGGTTCTGTGTTGGGTTTTCCCGGGATACTTTTAATTTATATTTACATCCATCTGTGTACACAAACAACAGGATGGGAATGCTGGAACAGCTGTCTTGAAGCCTTTATTCCATCCTTTTACCCTTTATTCCACCCTTTTATTCTTTCCTCCATCCTTTTTAATCTTTATTCCATCACAATCATCAGTCTCATTTATAGAACCAAGCAAGGGAGATGGAAACAGCTTCAGCTGCTGGCACAGCACACCAAATTCTCTTTGTTGCAAAACCTTTTAACAACCTTCTAACATTAAAAGGTGACAAGTGTTTGCTCAGACCAATTAATAAAGCCACATGTACATCTTGTTTTGAACAATGCTTGCTTGTAATAGCTTAAAATAATGGATAAAGTTCATTATTAAGCTCACATATTTCTACTGTCTTGCTTAATTTTCCTGAGCCCTATCTCTACACAGCTCCCAGCCCTTTTGTTTCTTGTCCTTGCACCTTCAGCATTTTTGCATTTCTCCATCCTGAGATTTCTGAGAGTTCTGTGCCTTTCCTGTTTCCCACAATTTTTTTTCCATCAAATGTGCATCTCCCCAGGAATCCCACCAGGCTCTCAGGACCTGCGACTGGTGGGATGGGGCACAGGACACATGGAAAGGTTCAGGACCGAGATCCCTGTGCCATGTGAAGATCTCGATCTTCCACAGGTTTTCTTCTTTATAAATTTGGGCTATCCCTTAGTTATGTGGAGTTTTGTTTAACAAAACTCAATCCAAATTTTGGCAGGCAAAGTGAAGAGATAAACAAAGTGCACAAAGGCAGAATGGATTGGAGACAAAACTGCTCAACTCTCATTTGAAACCAAAACAGAGCAAATAAAATGAAAGTACAAATAAAGTGAAAGTACAAATAAAGTGAAAGTACCTGGGAACAGAATTTATGGGGCAGGCTGGAAAAAACCTGCCCTGTGTGGGGGTGATGACAGCAATAACTCCTGACCTTCCCAACAGACCCTCTTGTGGCAAAAGCTGGGGTTGAAAAAGCAAGGTGAGGGTCAGTACATGTGAATCAGCTTAGTGGGACTGAGAATTTGATGCTTTTTACCTGCTAATGGTAATTAATAGCTATTAATTGTTTTTCATAGCAGTCACATGCCTCTACATGGCCATGGAAAATGCTTTGTCCACACAGATCTCTGTGGATTCCTGTAAGAATTCCTGTGTATCCTTATTGGACAAACTGCTTAATTAATTTTCTGATTACTGTTATTCTGTTTCTAACAAGTACATTTACTTTTTTAATTACAAAAATAATCTTCATTTATGCCTGTTAAATAGAACTAATATTATTTCTGTCGGAATCCTAGAAAATGAATAATTTCTCTTAAAAGAGTGAACCTGTACTTCATTCTACTTAAAGAATAAAAGTTAAAATGGTGTGAATTCAGAAACTATATTTGGATTGAAGAGATTAGACCATTTCTGAGTGTCAGCTGGCCTGGAGGGAAGCAGGGATGCTGCAGGGGCTGTGTGTAAAGGAGCACCTTGGCACCAGAAAAAGGGACAATGTTATCTGCACAAACACAGCCTCAGCCAGGAAATGGGGCAGCACCAGGGAAATAATGGAACGGGCAGCAAAAGACATCTGGACACAAATCCTGCCATTCCTGCATTCAGGGCAGGGCTGATCCCAAGGTTTCCTGCACCCTGCACTTCATCCCCCAGGCCAGAATAGAAAAATCCCTCCCTTGGAAATCTGCAGGCTCGCTTCATTTATTCTTCCTTGCTCCTTATTTTATTTAATCTAAGTTCCTTGCTGTCCTGAGGAATTCCTGATCTTCCTCCTCAGTGCTGGCAAAGCTGGACAGGAGCAGCAATGGGTTCCAAGGAATTCAATTTCAGCTGGAGCTGCTCTTAGGTGAGGCCCAGACTCAGCTCTCAAACAAAAAGCAATGCCAGATATTAAGATTCAATTGCTCCTTAAGATGTTCTTGCTCTGCATTTAAATATTCTCATCCTCTGGATCCCTTTTTCCTGTCCTTCCCTTTCACATCATCCATCCCATTACAGAGATGAAATTCAAATGATCCCAAAATCAATACAGGGAGTTCTCTGCTGCTTTCCAGCTATTTTCAGGCACACTGCCCCCATCCAACTCTTCCTTACTTGTCTTTCCCAGGAAATTCCCCTATCAGATTCAGCTGAATAACAAAATAGATGAACCCATCTAAATGTATTTATGCTCTAATAATACTTGAAAATAAAACTCAGACACTCTCTGCTTTACACCAGCCTTTCCTTGGTGTTAATTTCCCATATTTGGGGAAAAAAAGTAAAAAATCCCAGCTCTGAACACCTTGAGGGGAGGAAAAATTTCTATTTCATGCTTTATTAATATATTTGAAATTCATGGGAATTACACTGCTCAGGGTGGATGAGTAAAGTGGGCTACTGAGATCTGTATTTATGGAAAAACGAAGTACTGAGGTAATCTTTACAAGTTAAATTTCCTTGCAGTCAATGGTTTCTTTTCTAAGCAGGTGACACAATGGCTTTGAGACTTTACCACAGAAAATCTGACCCCAGAGTCACTCAGAGACACCTGGAGCACCTCTAAGAACCCAACAATCCCCTGCAGGATGTGTTTGATTTCAGATAAAACTTTATCTGAGCAGCCTGATCAAATAAAAGCGTCCCTTGGAATCCCAGGGGGCGAATCAGCTGAAGAAAGGAGAAACCCTTGATCCCAAAATGTCTTTTTTTTTTCCTGATTTGCTCAGATCTGAAGCCCAGGCACGTGGCAGCCTGGGCTGTTGGTGAATGACTCCCTGATAAATGGGATGGCAGCCCCTGGCTGGCAGCAGGAGCAGCCTGGCCTTGCAGGAACAGCTGGATTTGGACATTTGGCTCCTTCCTTCTCTCCAGGCAATTAGAAGCCAACATTGCATTGCCTGGCACAAAGCCCAAGGGATTATTTCTCCTTCATGGTGCTGGAATGGATTTATTTCTTCTCAAGGTTATATTGTGTTTATACTGATTTTATTGGTTCTGCACAGCACCGAGATGGGACACTTTTATGAACACACTGATTTTTGGGGCTATTTTTTATGGCAGTGATTGGTTGGGACCTTTTTTTCCCCTCCCCCTTTGATTTGCATTTTATTAATTCCAGGCTACTTTTTTTAAGGTCATGTAAGAATGGGACAAAGAGCAGCGTTTGCACAGTGGACACTCACAGGGAGCTTTGAAAACTGCCATCATTTTCCCCTTAAAATAGATTTATTTGAATTTATTCCAGAGCTAACCATCCTGGTGGAAGCCAAAATCTCTAAACTTCCTTTTCTCAGCCCCAGAGAGTGACAGGAACAGGGATTGTGCCCCTGGATGAAGGTTTTTGGCATCAAGGAGCAAAAACCCCTTTAAATCATGCCCAGCTCCCCACTGAGAACATTCCCCTTCCCTTTTCCCTCCCCAGGTCAGGGGGATGCTGAAAAAATCCCTTCTCTATTAATAAGGGCATTGGGAGTTCAGTCCAGAATTGATGGCTCCTGTTTTAAAGCATTGGGAAAGATGTTCCCTCCTTCATCACCAAATGGGTTTGATGGAAAACCTCCAGGAAGATTTTCCTCACATTGCTGATAAACCAAAGAGCTCCAAATGCTGAGCCACGAGTGGAAATCATGACAGAGCCAGAGAGCTCTTCATGCCAAAAGCCCAGAAATTAGACAAATTATGAAACTTTAGGGAATTAAATAGGGAATGAGAATGAACTTTCCTTTTCTTTATCCCGAGGTGTTAATGCTGCTGCAAAATGCCCTGAGGGCACAAAAGAGCTGAAAAAAACCCCCAGTTTTATTTGTACAATATCTGGTGCATATTTGGAAACGGGACAGGCAAGAAAATTGATATTTCTTTATCAGCCACTCCCTCAGCCCTGCTTTAATTATGTGTAAGGAACCAGAGTCAGCTCAAATGCATCAAGTGATGTTATTTTTATGCTATTTTTAATAAATATTTACAGCAAAGCTGTAAAAACATTTCAGTCTTTTCAGCACAGACCAAGCAACAAGTTGAAATTTCTTTTAGAATTTAAATTTATTTTTTGTAAGGTTTTTAGGATCACATGTCTTGAAAATTTTCTGAAAAAGGCCAAAACTGTAAATGCCTTCTTTCTTTTGTAAACTGGGGCTGCCACAGAAATCCTTGCAAATTTGGGAAAAACACACAGGGAAATGATGCTCCTATTAAGGAGAAGCTGAAGCAATGAAAATTATCTTGATTTTTGAAATTGTAATTAAAACAAGCTTGGATCTAACACAGTTCTACTCAATCACAAAGTGATCCCAGTGCAGAACTGGCTGCAGCTCTCCCCAGTTTTCCTTTGGGGAATCTCTGAGCAAAGCCATGGGCACAAGGATCCCGTGCAAGTCTGGAAGTGAGTGGCAAGAATAGGGATGAGACTTGGATTGTTGGGAAAAAATCCCAACTCTTCCCCTTGTGTGCAAGATTCCAAACTATGGAGAACACTGGACTGTAAATGTCATATAAATGTCATATATAAATGTCATATATAAATGTCATATACAAATATAATATATAAATGTCATCCCAGCTGCAGGGGAGTGTCCTGAACCCATCCAGGGCTGCTCTGGCAATGGAATTCTGGAATGGTTTGGGTTGGAAGGATCTTAAATCCCATCAGAGCCACCCCTGCCATGGCAGGGACACCTCCCACTGTCCCAGATTATCCCAACCTGGCCTTGGGCACTGCCAGGGATCCAGGGGCAGCCACAGCTCCTCTGGGAATTCCATCCCAGCTCCTCCCCACCCTCACAGGGAGGAATTCCTTCCCAATTTTCCATCTAAACCTTTCCTCTTTCACCTTAGGGCCATTCCCCCTTGTCCTGTCACTCCATCCCTGCTGAAAAGGACCAGGGAGGGTTGGTTTTATACACTTGGCAAACATCAGTCCTTAATCTGGGAAAATAAAATCTCCTCTTGAATGATCATTCCCACCAACTGCTGGATGAAGGATCATCTCCCTTTTCCTTCCAACCAGTTCCCTCCATCACACCTCTTCTGTCCCTCAGAACTTCACAGGGAAACATTCCAATGGCACAAGGAAAGGCTCAGTTTGGGCTCCTCCAGAAGGAAAATCCCCCTGGTGTCAGGCTGAGGTTAAGAACAATCATTCTCAGGTGTTCTTTGGAGAAAAAGTAGGATGGAGGGGAAAAAAGGCTCCATTAGGATCGTTGATCCACATTTTGATGAAAGCTTAAAATGCAAATGAAAAGAGAGAGAATGGGGATGAAGCATCTTTAAACTTACAACAAATCATTTTATATTGATAGAGTCCTGGGCTTAAATCCAAGCCCAGCTATTGCCTTAATGCAGACTGATTTCAGGAGACTTAAAAATAGCCAAGATCCTCTGGTGATTGGCAGCCATTGTGGAGACACCTGCCAAAGTCAAATTGTTGGGTTTTTTTCCCTTTTGAAGGACTCCACATAATTTAAGCAAAGCTGCAAATCAAAGCACACACACACAGAGATGACTCCTGGAGGATTTAAAGCACACAGGCCCCAGAAGGGATCCACTCCTCCAGCCTCACCTTTGAGGAGCACAGGGAAATTTGGATAAACTGACCCCAAAGTGCTGGGGAAGGCCCAAATGGGGGATTTTGCTGTGCCCAAATCAGCTGCCAGGCTGAGCTCTGACAAGGCTGAACTCCAGGGCTTCAACAGGCAGCAATTCCAATTATTCCTCACTGTTAAGAGCTCAGTGTTTCACAAAACCTCAATTAAACCTGAACCTGCTCAAGGCAGAGCTGAGGTCACAGAGGCCACACACAAAGAGCAGCTCAGGGCAGGGAAAACTCCAAAAACTGGGGCTGAACTGGGGAAATCCTGAGAGCAGCAGAAGGGACAGCAAGGTGTGCTGGCTCTGGCCTCGAGTTCAGGTGTGAAGGTTTGGCTTTTCCTTGAGTTCAGGTGTGAAGGTTTGGCTTTTCCTTGAGTTCAGGTGTGGAGGTTTGGCTTTTCCTTGAGTTCAGGTGTGCTGGGTTTGGCTTTTCCTTGAGTTCAGGTGTGAAGGTTTGGCTTTTCCTTGAGTTCAGGTGTGCTGGGTTTGGCTTTTCCTTGAGTTCAGGTGTGAAGGTTTGGCTTTTCCTTGAGTTCAGGTGTGGAGGTTTGGCTTTTCCTTGAGTTCAGGTGTGAAGGTTTGGCTTTTCCTTTAGTTCAGGTGTTTGGTTTGGCCTTTCCTCGAGTTAAGCTGTGCTGGATTTGATCTCGAGTTTATGGTGGGATTTTTACTTTCCTCCTGTTCAGGTGTGCTGGATTTTGGCCTTTCCTTGAGTTCAGGTGTGCTGGGTTTGGCCTTTCCTCAAGTTAAGCTTGAGTTTGTGGAGAGATTTTTTTACTTTCCTCCAGTTCAGGTGTGGTGGGCTTGGCCCTTCCTTGAGCTTTGGCCTTTTTTGGGATTTTTACTTTCCTCCTGTTCAGGTGTGGAGGTTTGGCCTTTCCTTGAATTCAGGTGTGATGCATTTTGTCCTTTCCATGAGTTCAGGTGTGATGGATTTTGTCCTTTCCTCCAGTTCAGGTGTGATGGATTTTGTCCTTTCCATGAGTTCAGGTGTGATGGATTTTGGCTTTTCCTCCAGTTCAGGTGTGATGGATTTTGTTCTTTCCATGAGTTCAGGTGTTTGGTTTGTCCTTTCCTTGGGTTCAGGTGTGCTGGATTTGGCCTTTCCTCAAATTAAGCTTGAGTTTGTGGAGAGATTTTTTACTTTCCTCTTGTTCAGGTGTGGTGGGCTTGGCCTTTCCTCCAGTTCAGGTGTGCTGGATTTTGTCCTTTCCATGAGTTCAGGTGTGCTGGATTTTGTCCTTTCCGTGAGTTCAGGTGTGATGGATTTTGGCTTTTCCTCCAGTTCAGGTGTGCTGGATTTTGTCCTTTCCATGAGTTCAGGTGTGATGGATTGTGTCCTTTCCATGAGTTCAGGTGTGCTGGATTTTGTCCTTTCCTTGGGTTCAGGTGTGATGGATTTTGTCCTTTCCTCCAGCTCAGGTGTGCTGGATTTTGTCCTTTCCTTGGGTTCAGGTGTGAAGGTTTTCTTTGTTCCAACCTCAGGCCCTCACTCCCCTGGGCCTGCATTTCCCTTTGCAGCCCAAGCCCAGACTCTTTATTCCAGAATTCCCTTTTTATCCAAACCCTTACCCAGGGCAGGTGAGGAAAGAGCTGCTGCTCCCCATTATAAATCATAAATTATAAATTCCCCAATGCTAACACAACCAAGTAAATGGGATCCCTATTAAAAATCCCTTTTTCCAGCCCTCCAAGACCATTAAACCCAAATATCCATTCCCAGCCCATTCTCAATATTCAGGTTTTGACAAAAGAATCCATCAGCATTTAACTCATGGAACATCATTAGCTCTCTTATCAATTTGAAAATTATCATTTAGAGGGATTATTTTTTTTTAATTAGCCCAAACTGCATCTCACCAAGTTTGAAATCTCTCATTTTTGTCAGATGAGAAATTTAGACAAGTATTGCCTAAAAAAAATAAGTGTTTGAAATGGCTGAAACCTTTCATTTACAAATTTATAAGTGATGAAAAATTTTTCTTTTTATTTGGAAAAATCTGTTCCTGTGAAAATTGAAATACAATTCTTTAAAAAACCTCTTTAAAAATAGGGAAGAACCAGATTGGTTTGATTTCTGCTGTCAAACTGCATCCATGATTTTTTAGCCAGAATTCCCTGGATTCTGTCCTCTAAAAATCCTAAATTTTACTTATTAACAAACAACTTTTTAACCATTATTTGCTCTGCTTTGTTCAGCCAGAAAATATCAGGCATCATTTAAAAAAGAATAAGAATATTCAGAAGTTTTTTTTTCCATATAAACCAGGAAAAATCCCAGATTAAATGGCCTTGGTTGATTAATTGATATTTTCTATCCTTTGACAGAAAATCCAAGATTTTGGACTGGATGCCAGGGGAAGAGAGGTCATTATTAATTTTTTAATATCTTAATAATTCTTAAAAGACAAATTCAACATCAGAGTCCAGCTCAGGATTATTCCAGAGCCTGCCAATCCCAGCTGGAGCTTGGAGTGGGAACAAGGGGAGCAATTGAAATAGGAAAAAATTCTAGAAATAGGGAAAAAATATATAGAAATATATTAAAATACATTTGAAATATA
>VXBI01002205.1:0-22465 GCA_013397375.1 Toxostoma redivivum | reverse complement strand
ATACAGTCACTCCAAGACAGCCTGTTATGCTTTCATCCTAATAAATCTTCTTTAATAATCTAGGATACAACTGAAGAGATATGGATCTTTTTCCAGTTTACACATTTTGTCTGCCCGGATTCAGAAAAATTGATAGTTTCCACATCACCTGTTACTGTATAGAAAATTTTACTCACTTTTCAAATGGAAAGCTGTATACACCCTTTATTCATCTGCATGCAGTGATTCACAGCTGCTGCTGTGTTTCTTAATAGCTTATTGCAAGTCATTTTATGAAATCATCATTAGCAAATGCTCAACAAATATTAGGAGAAGAAACTAGGAAATTCTCTATTACTGGGCATATGTGCGATACAGGCAGAGATCAAGAGCTGCCTGTGCATTATATTTGGCAAGAGACTGAATGAAAAGGACAGATGGCTGGTGAGATTTCTGATGAGCACTGGTAGATGCTGACATGACTTTAAAGCCTGTCAGGGGCTTAACGTGGGAACTGTGCTTCAGGAAATATAGCATTATGATGGCTTTTGAGGAGTGGCTGAAAATTTATTTTGTAATGGGTATCTTCTGGGTCACCAAATAGACCTGCCTTGTTGTTTACCTGTGTTGTGGAGACGGGGAGACTTAGTGTGGAATAGAGTGGAAGGTCATTATTTTGCTAAGTGGCCATTACTGGAAGGTCACGTACACTTATCATCTTCTGATGTCAGGTCATGCAGCTCAGTGCTCAGCTATCAGCTGCTTTGAACATGTGCAATATTGAGTGCCATTGTTTTATCCTGGATGCAGACCACATGCAGATCATCCACTAGTGTCTAACATAGGCATAGTTATGGTTCCACCTATCCATGTCTAATCTGAAACACTCATTACTGTTTTGACATGACACACAATAATAATCATCTCACTGCCTCTAATGTGTGATGATTCAGTGTCTTAACACATCCCTTTTGGGTTTTCCTTGGTGAAGGCAAATGTTGAGGCATGTTTTGGGGCTCTAAACTGCAATTTCCTGATTCATTTTTTTAAGTACCTTTATATTGCAAAAGCATTTGTGTTCCATAAAGCCTAGCTGTTTATATTCAGGATGTAATCTGTGGTTTTTTTTAACTGGTGGTTAAAGCTGAATTGGCTTATCTGGGACCTTTGTCCCTGAGCTAAACTGCTGTCACTGCCTGTGGGGGAATGCAGGAATCCCTGTGGAGATGGATGTTGGGCAGCTAGTGGCAGCTTAGTCCTTTCCAGTAAACAACTGTACTTGGGGGGGAAGTTTTCCAAAGTACCTAAGTGATTTAGGATATAAAAATCTCTGTTTCATTATTTCCATGCTCTGGAGTGACATAAACATTTTTCAAAGTGTGATTCTGTCCTGCTTTTTGCAATGCTATCT
Source organism: Toxostoma redivivum (assembly GCA_013397375.1). NCBI lineage: Eukaryota > Metazoa > Chordata > Aves > Passeriformes > Mimidae > Toxostoma > Toxostoma redivivum. Next base: position 21,075 of record VXBI01002205.1, on the reverse strand, counting down.
GCCACAAAGACACCCTCTTTTTTTACCTATCTTGTTCCTCTTTTCCAGGTTGGCCTTCCTTTTATGATGTGATCAGTCCTGATGCAATTACTTTCAATGATGATTTTTCCTATGGGATGCATCGGATTGAAATATCCTGCAGTCAGGTTAGTTTACAGCACAGACAGACCATCCCGATGGCAAAGGCTGCAAAAACCATTACAGTGTGCTGTACTTTCCTTGAGATTTGCAAACCTTTCAGTTCTATTAAATAGTAATAATTGTGAGAGAGGAGAGTGTGTTGTAGGTATAAAAGCTGGGTGGAATGAACTGAAGGCACAAAGGGATTGTTGGAATGCACATTGTTGTCTCGTGAGATTTAACAGAGCAGATGTAAATGGTTGGCCTTGGTGCTGAGTTTGCAAAAATAGTCTTCCTGAAGAGGGTCCCTTCAAAGGAGCTCCTGAGTCTGAGCCTGTCAGACTGACTCCACGTGTGAGCAGCTGAGAGAAGTCAAAAGCAGTGGAGCAATTGTCTGTGTGCTGATTCCATCACTCTACATTATTGTGCATCCATGCTAACTCATTCCCAACACTCATTTCCAGCAATCCTAATGGCTGCCTCAAATATTCCCATCTGCCACAATAATGAAGTCAGTACTCATTCAAAACATGCCCAAATTTTCCGTTATCTGTCTTGTTCTACTTTCTCTCATCCTTTGTGCCGCCCTCCTTTCTGTGAAGGGAATGGCATAATCATTACCTAGCAAAGGGAGAAGATGCTGCATTGGTGTTCAGCAGCTGTAGCCAGCAGCTTGCAGTCCTCTAGCTCCACATTCTCAAACTGCTCCTGAGAGAAGCAGCAGCTTTGATTGGGCAGTGATAATTTGCTGTTCTTCCAGCATTGTTGGGGAGATAACTGATTTTATCCCTGACAATATGCATCCTTACTAGTCCTCATTATATAAGGCTCAGAGTGAGTTGAGAAACTTCTCAAGAGTATCCGTTAACTTCAGTCTGTGTAGAACATTTGGCCCAATATGTTAATGACCAAATTAGCGTGTCTGCTAGTTTGTCATGTGTACTACATAATTCTGAAATTTTTACATGGATGATATGCCGTAGAAGATCCATTCAACGCTTTGTGGGAATATCCACTTCCCTAAATTCACTAGCAAGGTAGCAATGAGACTGCAGATTGGGAAGCTCATGCTTCACCAGTGGTTACTGGCATAATCAAAAATTCAGTCCAGTCTCTTTAGCTCTGCTTTGTAGGCCTGAATAGTGCTAAAATCTGCTTACTGCCAACCTGCTGAGCCTGTATCTGCTGACACACTTCAGGAGATGGTCAGAGCTCCTGGAAAAGCCCAAGAAAGCCTGTAGTCAGGCCAAGGAATCTGGGAATGTCATTTACCTGTTAGCAAACAAAATAATGTTAGCAGACCCAAGACTGGTAATATTAGCAGCAGTCACATGCAGACACCATAAAATCAAAGCAAAACTAAAATCTGAATTTGAAGGAAAAAATATGACCAAGGTTGCTGTATAATTCAATAGCAACTTCTTACCAGCTCTTCCAACTTCCTGGGGCAATAACTCCACAGATGATCAAGTCACACAGGAAAATAGCTTGAGGAGTGGTGGGCATCTTTGCAGCCAGTGTTCAGCATAGCTAATAGTGTTCTGTTGTGTATAAGCCCCTGGAGCGTGAATCACACATGCAGCTGCAAAAAATACAGTTTTACTGCAGCTTGCGAAGCAGTGGGATTGATATGGCAGACCTTGGTAGAACCAAAGGGAAATACCATCTCCCACACCCAAAACCTTATTAATCCTTGCAGATGAAAAAGTAGTTGATTTTTCTTTAAAAATCCTTCCCACGTCTCTGAGAGAAGAAGAGAAATTTTTTTAATATTCTTCATTATAGAAAGCAAACACAGGGGAAAAATCACTGTAATATTAATCAAATACATCCATGGGGTTATCCTAGAAAAAACTTTCACAGTTTTTGGAACACACCCTGGATGTATTTGAAATGTCAGTCATTAGTGACATGTAGAAGTTAATACAAATGCAGTTGAAGAATACCGTAAAACTGGTTGCATCTCTTTTTCTCCTCTGTCCTGTTCAAGAGTCCTTTTCCCAGTGGTTTCCCTACCTACTAGTTTTACCTGTACAAATCAATAAAGTTCCGTAGTCACAAGAGTGGTGTTTGCACACCAATAGCTTGCACTCTCAACTGAAACAGCTGTCTGCAAGCTGCTTTCCATGCCTTCCAGCAGCACATTAGAACCAGGAGGCTTGGGAGATCCAAGCACACTGACCCCCCTTTCCTGCTCCCAAGCACATACTTGGAACGCTTTAACCATTTCTCTGTCCCATTTCATTCTGCCAAATATATTTATGTGCAAGGCTAACAGATAATTGTTTCTTTTTCAGAGGCTCTGCAGGCATGTATATATGTTCTAGAAAAATGGTCAGCACCTATTATGTGTGGAGAGGACAGTAAAGTCAATTCAACCTTTTTACTCTTAGCTGAGTGCAGGTTTCTTATACTGTGATACGAAGGGCTGAAATACATTTCTGTTTAGGGCAGATGAGTTATAGAGTCCTCTGTACAGAGAATTGCCACAAATTTTTGGTGAGGGGTAATCTCAAAAGGTAACAAATTTTGCAGTAATTCAATTCTGGAGTGATTCTGCCATCACAAAAAGGTGTAATGAGACTACCTTGGACTCTCACACAGCTTCTCAGATTTAGTGAGGAAAACTTTTTTGATAGATAGTCTTTGTAGTCTGTGTGTGAATATATTACTTCTACAGACCATTTCTCTCTGCAGTTTCTCTTGTTCTGTTTCTGTCCAGTAGAGAGGGAATGATTTATCTTTCGTTAAATGTTAGTTTGGAAAAGATCTGTTTAACACTTCTAGCCAGGAGGTTTTGAAGCACTCTTAGTTAAGATGAGATTATTTAATTAGGATGCTGAGCATTTAGAAAAGTACTTTCTCTGGATACTTACTCTTTTTTCCCCCCCAAAGGTGTGGTTTTAGTCAGGTGAAATGTTTCATTGTTAGATATCCCACTTTCAGAAACAGCTCAGGTTTTTTGCACACACTAACCTAAGAGGCCTTTAGTATAAAGGAAAGTTATAAAAAGAATAAGCAGTGGATAATGGAAGAAAGGATGGCAAAACAGCAATCTTTCAGGAAGACTTAAAGCTTAGTTTTCTCTATGTCCCATTCAACTTATTTTTACTTATTTCCCATGTTTTATCTTCCTTCCTTACAAGGCTGAGCAACTTGCTGCTTAACCCAGTCATGCATCCCATTTTCCATTGCCTGTAGGAGCCCATTCTGCTGATACCATAGGCTAGCAGCCCGCAGTTGTTATTGGGATCCTTGCAGGACTGTCATGGCTGTCTCAGTGACACTTCTTCAGGAGCAAGGAGCCTACTGTGGGATGTGGAATGTGGAATGTGTCTGCATGTTGGTGCAACCAACAGGTGGGAGCACTGAAGCTTCACATCTACTTGCTCTGCTCCTGAAGGCAGTGAAGATTATTGTTTCAGCTATCATTAAATGAGCTGAGTTTCTGTCCCATCTAGCTGGTGTGAGAGCCTCCCCTAGTCTATTGTGAAAGTTTAACGTGGAGGTGAGACTATACCTGCTTCTACAGACACCTTTCCTGCTGCTTTGGTGAATTAAAGGCCATAATAGCAGGAGAACATTAGCAACACATTAACTGCAGGGTAGAGATTTGCCATCACTAATTCATTCAGAGTTTGGAATAGTCACTATTGCCTCTATGTATTTGGAATACTATGAATTAATTAAATTTTAAGAATAATTTGCGGTCTGACTGTGAGCCCATGAGCAGGTCTGTGATCTCAATTACATCATTCCACATCTCACTGAGATCTGCTATTGTCTTGAAAGGCCGAGGCTCTTTGGTAAAGCAGCATGACTTTCCTGTTCAAGATATATATTTCTCCAGTGCAAGGTTTTATTTTTCTGTTTCTCATGGCAGGCTGTAAAAATGAACTTGTGGAATTCAATTGACTAATTACAAGAAGTTCTTATTTTCCAGATAAATTGTCAGCCATAATGTGCACTGATAGTAATCTTAATTTTTGAATAAGGATCAGCAGGGTTAGCTTCTTCAAAATATTGTACTTGTAAAGCAGTCCTTGTAAAGCAAAGAACTGCTACCTTTCTTACAGACAGGATCAGTTGTGTTCACCCTGAATAGATCTGAAAGTATTTGGGTTTGATTCATACAGAGCAAAAGTGGCAAACAGACTGTTTTCATATTTCATACAAAAAGCAAAATTCAGCATTATTTATTATTACTGCCAGATAAAGAGTATTAGTTAAGAAATATTTTACATGTCTGCACTGCAGGTCTTTTTCAGTCACCTGTACCTACCTTGTATATACTATAGAAATTATTATGAGGTAAGTAGGCTGAGCTCCATCCCCTCCAGGGACAAGAAGTTCACCCAGAAGGACCTTGATGCTCAGAAGAGTGCCAGGCTATAGAAAAGGAAAAAACAACNAAAAAAAAAAAAAAAAAAAGAAGTGTGAGAGCACACGCCAAAGAATATCTTTAGTGCTTTAGGTCCTTGCCAGGATCACCAAAGGGTTTAATGTTTTTTTGCCAAAGGGTGTAGCAAATGGTTGCAGACTGAGGAGAGCCCAAAGCTGAGGCTGTCCCTTTCTTACACAGATATCCTTACAGCAGTAAGTGAAATATGGGCAGTGCTGTCCTCACCACCATGTTTTTAGCTGTGCTCCTGCCATGAAATCATTACAGAAATATGCAGCTTCTCAGAGATGGTGGTCCAACCAAGCAAACACAGTGGTATGACAGGAAACACCCAAGAAATTTGGGCTTGGAGTCTTAGGCATGTGAGGTACCTGTGGTATCTCAGAAGATCATCTTCCTGGATCACTCCTGCAAATAAATGTTGATTGTAAATCCCACTTGAAAGGGCGATGTAGGCACCAATGTGCTTCCTTGGAAGCAGCTGCTACTTATTGCTTAACACGGCAGTGATGCCATGAGCGGCACAGAGACACAGTGATACTCTATTGTGTTTTGTTTCAGTGTGGTGCTCACCTGGGGCATATTTTTGATGATGGACCTCGCCCAACTGGCAAACGGTACTGCACAAACTCTGCTTCATTGTCTTTCAAGCCAGCAGACAAGAACAACGCTGGAGAAGGCAGTGGTAATGCCAGTCCTGCCCAAACAGACAAAGCTGAGCTGTAGGATGAAGCAAGGCCTGCAGAAAACTGCATTGATCCCACACAGCTTACAAGGAATGTTTTCTAGTTTTCAAGTTGCCTGCTCTCTTATATCCTAAGAATGTTCAAATGTATGAAAGCATTTTGCACCATTCTTCTTCCTCCTCACCTTTTCAGAACTGAGGCCTTGCCTACCAGTGCATTTACTCTGTAATTGGATTGAAAAATTCATTTACTGAGTCCACAGGTTTTCTTTTTTCTTCTTTTCTTTGAGATTGCATTGGGGAATCGTTAATTTGAGAGGCTTTGACATTATTTGTTATTAGTTTTTTCTTAATACTGTATTACTCTAGGTTTACACACTATTCCTTTTTGTGTGGGAAATGGGACTTGTGTTTAACTCCAGTCTATAGGAAACTTCTGGGCATAAGAAAATCCTGAATTCCTAGCACATCTCTGCTTTGTTCTGACTTGTGAGGCATGCAGCCTTTTTGGTTGATGTATGTATTCAACCACCTCCCAGCATCAGCCGCACCTTGCAAAAACTTGTAGTTATGGCTGTTCCTTCCCAACTGAAAGAGATGGATAAGATGTTGAAACCATCTTTGGCTAATTTACTGCCAAAATTTCAAGGGTGTGATTGAAAGGATGCAAACATTGTCTCAGCATCTGTGTTTCCCCTTTGTTTGGTATTTAAATCAAGGTTTTAACTAGTAAGGCTCACTTTTGCAGGCTGCTAATGAGGCTTTGTCTGTTTACCAGGCCTGTTCAACAAGTGTGAGGTCTGTTCAACAAGTGTAATGCAAATCTGAATTAAAGTTGAAATCTGCAGGAGGTAATTATATAGACAAGTGCAGAGATAAACTTGCAAAGTGAAGTAGATGAAGGATGACACTAGGCTTTTATCTACAAGGTTGCTACAAGGATTCAGAAACATGACAGTTTCTGCTAGAGGGAAGTTTAGGAATGAATGCAGTAGAAAGAGGGAGACCCTTCTGACATACTCAGTTTTAAAGATTAGCTGGTCTGGATGGATACTGCATACAAGATCCAGTCTTTAACTTGTGCAAATTATTGTAGGACATGAGTGACAGTGTTGGTATAAGATATTAATTTGAAAAAAAGCCTGTGATGGTTCCAGAAATTTTCATGTAGCAAAATTCACTATCCCATAGGATGTTTTTCACAGCTGCTTTTTGATTTTGTTAAATAACACTTAGAATTGTGCATAATATGGCTCTTTAAGCTATACTGTGCAGTATTTGCTAACACCATGTTGCCTTTAAACACTGAGAGACTTAATGAATACAATATTTACTTCTACTAGCAAACTTTGTGACTAACATGTTTGGATCCAATTTTATTTTTAGTAGGAACAAAGCAACCACTGATTTTTATGGAAGCAGGATTGAGTTTTTATGTCAGTGATAATAAACATATTATCTAAAGTTCAAACATCCTCCAGTTAAAATACAGCTACTGTGAAAGCATATGGAATGGTCATAATTGCCTTTTTTTAAGCAACATTAGAAAGACATGAAAAACCATTAAAAAGGCAGCATCTATAAAAATGTGGTACATATATGTGGTTTAATTCCAGATTGCTGTTCGATTTAAGTATTATCAAATTTCAGTATATTCCTGCCTTATGTTAAAGAAATATATTACTTAGGCTTCAGAACACAGTAATGTATGCTGTCCTACAGGAGATTTATTTTTGCAGCATATGGAATGCAATGAAATGAATCAATATGGTGAGGTGTATGTGATATTTGAGAGTTAGATCATTTAATATAGGAAATGCATTGTTCTCATGCACAAGCTATGCCACAGCGGAGTGCAAGGTAAGACAGATTTCCTTTTATTGCTCTGAGAAGATGCTAGTAAGGGCTAGTATTGAACTCTCCAAATTTGGTTCAGTCTGGTGATGATCATGACAGAGGAAACTTTGGAGCTGAGCACAATGTATAGAATAAAAGAATATTTCTGTATGTTTAAATTTTGCACTGTCTAGATGCTTATAAAAACTGAATGCAAACTGTTCAGAAATAGCAAACTATATTTTCTAATATCTCTATTTTAGTCAGATGTTTAAATAAGATACCTTAAAAATCATATGTCACACGTTATTTATATATACTATATATATATATAAAATTGCACATGTTTTTTATATATATATATGTACACACACATATATTATTTGAGTATAATTTTAGCCTTCTGTACCTTTTTAATAACTAAAATCTTTCCATCAGAGGGTTCAATACTTCTAAGAAATCAAATATACATTTTTCAAGTCAAATTTGTTTTCATATATTTGCTCTACACAAATATAAAATAAATTTCTTTATAAATACTGTTGTTCTACTTCCTTATTTATCTGGTTTTATGTCACATTTCTCCATCCTTCGCTGCAAGATGTCTTAGGGAACTGTTTTTAGTTTGCTTTCCCCTAACTTACTGTAAATATTATAGTGCCTTATCTCCAGCCAGTTTCTGGGAGGGACACAGCACTGCAGGGTACCAGATGTTGTTGCACCTACCAGCTCTCAAGAGACTATCACAAACACCCAGTCCTCAGCAGAGCAAGGAAATATTTAGAGAAAGGCTCAGCTTTAACTTAGCAGAAGTTTCAGCCTCTTCCAAAAGATTCAGTGTGGGATGTGGTAAGTTGCAGGCGAGCATGTCTTAGGAGCCCTGCAGTGCCCAGGCTCCATCTGCAGTGGAGAAATGTAGCTGGCAAGTTGGTTTCTGCCAAAGTTTTATCTCCAAGGATGCAGGTTTGGAGTACTGCACAGGCAGCAGGTTATTGCCACTTGCTAAATCAGCCGTGCAGGGGGTTTTAAAAGATAGGTGTAAGGGAAGGGTAGGAATTGCAGGCTGGTTTTAAGCTGGCTTCCATGTTTATGCTTGTGAGAACCAGAGAGTTACATCGAAATTAAATCCCTTGCTAATCGTTCTCAAACATTACCAAGTGTTTAGATGATATATTGCACACTTGTTTACAAGTTTAGTATGATCCCTGTTAGTCCAAAAATCAATCCCTTGGGACTCTCTGTCCCACCTATCCGCTGTAATTTCCTCTCAAAACTGTAGTAGTTTGATATTTCTTAAATGAGGTACTAACTTGTACCCACTAAAAAGAGATGCAGAGCTGGATGTCCTGTGGTGGTTTTGCTCCCAGCACAACCCGACCAGTCTGTCAGCACCCAGAGGTGTTGTGCTAAGGCAGATCTTCATGGGCATTCAGTCCTTTTGCTGGTGCTGCCCTGGCAGCAGACACAGGGGTTGGCTCTAGGCTCCAGTCTAGCTCAAGGCAGTCTGCATCTTGCTGTGCATGGCATGCAATTTTTCTTAACACACATGTGTACCCCACCACTTCAAAACCAGAGAAATTTCTAGTAAGAAACACTCTCCCAGCTGCTCCTGGTGTTCCCCAGGGTGCCCCAGCCACAGGATGGGAGAAGCAGTGGTGTCAGGATCAGCCACATGAGGCCAGTTAACCATCTGCTTTGAGGTTCTCCTATTGTTGTAGCTTTATGCCTTCCATATATAACAGAAACTTGAATCGTAAGCTTTTTTCACAAACTCTATCAGGTCTCATACACTAAAACAAAACTGCAGTGTGTGTATATGAAGTACTTAAAACTGAGGCCTTACCACAGTGACTATAGCTCATAAGTAAGACATCATAAGTCAGGGTTTCTGTTGGGGTGGCAGCAAAGAATGCATTGTTCCAAACATGATGCCAAGGAATGGATGCGAATGTTGGTACTCAGTTGTACTGAATGGTCTCAGTCTTATTTCAGTTAACCATGTTTTGCAGTCCATTTACCCAATAGAATTTGTGTTAGACCTCTAACAGAATTTGTGATACCTATTCATTTTTTCTTACTGTTCATTCTGTTACCAAATATCTGTGGTTAATGCCACTGCATAGCCAGCAGTCATTTTGTCCTTTACCCAGGGTCTTGGAGGGAATGGGAAATACACAACACAGGCTATTTTCTGGCCTGTACTCAGCATTTCAAAATCATTCTCTCTCTTTTCCTACCCCTGAAAGAATTTAAGGATGAAAATAAAACAGATGTTTGCACTTTCTGCATTACAATCAGTGTGTTCTATACCCATTTGTTTATAGAATGAATGGCAGAGTATTCAACGGCACCAGAAGCAAATTTGTCGGCTTCCAACTTCAGTACAACAAAATTGCTTAGCACATGGGGAAACTGGACTAATACTTCTTGTTTTATTGACTATTAAAATGAGGCCACCTACAGGTCCCACAATAAACCTGCAAAAATATCGAATCCTGCATGTGTGAAGACCTGCATTCCAGTCTGGCTTGCTCCCACTTAGTTGGAAAGAGAAGTCATACACCACAAGGCCTGGCTGGGCTTTCCAGATCAAAGTCATGACAGCAGCCAACAACTGTCTTCCTTTTACAGTCACTTAAAAAAAACCAAAAAAACAAAGGTGAGATAATACTTGCAAACATGCTTCAGTGAAATCACTGGAATAGCCAAACCGCAAGCAGTGTCAGCAAATGACACTCTGAAATCCCTATATACAGGCTACCAGTGTATTATTAAGTGCACTAAATAAAAAGGGCTCCATTATGTCCACATATTTTTGGGATTGGGACCCACTTGAGCAGCCCAAAGTAAGCAGGAAAAATACAGAAGCTTTCCCCAAAGACCTCCTAGGACTTGTAGCCAATCTTCTCGGACATTTTGCTGAGCCAATATAGACAGTAGAAAAGAGAAACTGTTCCAGAAAAGAAAAGACAACAGGCTTCCATTTTCAAGGTCCTGTTTTACTCTTGTTAGACAGCTTGCAAACAGTTAAGACATTTCACTCTGTGGTTGTCTTACCCAGTGCACTCTCAGTCCTTGCTCTCTGTAGTTTTCCACATTTGGCACATTATTCTTTTCTTTTCATGGTGGAATAAAAACTGTCTAAACTGTGGCTTCATCTTGTCTTAGACCTTGTACTTCTCCCTTTTTTTATGCCCAAGTGAAGAGAGTATCTGTTCCCCAAATACAAACAATTGCCTTGTTAGCAATGTAAGAACTATAACAAGTTGTATGTACCCACCTGCTGGGAAAAGTAGCAGTTCTTTGGAAAAGAAAATAAAAGACATCTTTGTTGGCCTCTTAAAGAGGAAAAGTTGATTTCGTGTGTGGGCTAGTTAATAGTAATGTTTTTCCAGGCTGCCCTAAAGCCCTTGTTCTTACATTTCTAGTATTGTCCAGTTTACAACCTTATTATTGTGTGTTTCATAGAAACACAAACATCTGGAGAACATCCTCAGGTATAAATGCTGGGCAGTGCAGAAAATATCTGGTGTGATCTGAAACAGCTTTTTCTTCCCATGAAAGTACACCTCTGGGACTGGGAAATTTCAAAGGTCCGTAATGGTGTAGAGATACTTTCACCTCCAGAACTCCCCATTTGCCCTAGGTCTGTAACAGCCAGCATCCCTGGTGATTTCTTAGCTGTTCACTGGTTTTCTTCTTGGCAAAATTAGTTAGTGTTGGGACTAGTTTACAGAAATCACTGCGGCAACGATGTTGCAACTGGAGAGGAGATTGAATTCCTCGCTGTAAGAACAGTTGGTTTCCATCTAGAGATCAGTCAGGAGATGGAAGGTACGTGGAGGGTGGGAAAAGGGACAGAGGAACTTGCATTTTGCCCCATGCTGTTTGCACCTCTGATTTATCTTATACTGCATGGATTTCCATCATGGCTCTTTTAAGATCAAATTTAACTCAGGACAATTAAAATAACACAGACTTGTGAAACACTGCAAAAATAGGTCCTAATTCTTAACATTATTCTGGTATGTGTCTAACATCACTGACTTTAGTGAAACAGACCTTCTGTAAATCTGAAGTGATAGAACTGCTTTGAAAGGTTTCTCAACATACTTGAGATAAAATATTTTCAAGAATCCTTAAAATCTTTGACAGGAAGACAAGGCCTTTGGACAGTCCTGCTTCCTGAAGTAACTAGTACATGTAAGTCCTAAAAGCCATGGACCATATTCTCAAAAGAGAGGTCTGTACCACCAAAGCCCAGCACTGCTGACTTCTCAGTGAGCCAGTGCCCTGGCTGCCTCTCTACATGCACCCCCACTTGCTCTGTTTTCATGCGTTCCTTTACATGCTGCAAAAGGTAGTTGCAGTCACAGTATTTTCATACACTTTTGCTTCTTGAGCCCTGTCATACTGGATTTTGAGAAAGGTGATCATTTTATCTTGTTCCTAGTATGAACAATTTCTAGGGAAGAAAATCCAAACAGCTTTTTTTTTTCCCACCAAAGCTGAGAAAAGTCCAAATCGTATCTGGAATTTGTTGTGTTTATGTTGTCAACATCAGCAGTCACCAATGAGCATGAATTCAGCATTGTCTGTTGATAAATTACAATTTTATCTTTGTTTGGCTAGGGCTTTTACTAGCCTGCCAACTCAAAATGATTGTCTAATATATCACTAGAAAGCAAATATGTTCCTATGTATGCCTTTGGCATATAAGCAGCCCCTACCACAGCCTGGACACTCCAGCATCCTGCTGAGGAAGGAAAGCAGTGCCTCAAATAATTTAGGCTGCAGATTTTTCTTTTAAATTTTTTTTTTTTTGTTTTTTAAGGTCAGATACTTGGGGCTGTTCAGGTCACAAGACATCAGGGACTGTTTACTTTGGAAAACAAGGACATCCACAGTGGGAGGTGCTTTTAGCAACAATCAAATCTGGTGTTTTAAACCAAACAGAAGCCTGGGCAAAGGGCAGCTTCACTCATCCTTACTGACAGCATGACATCAAGGGAGAACGTCCAAGAGCTGACTGATGGACATGCAACAGGGATGATATTTGGTATTCTCACTTGTGAACTCAAGCACCTCAAAGTATGTGGAAGATCCTCAGATGAGAGGAATAAATATTTTGTGTTGACTGCAGTCATTGTTTACAGTGGAAATTGATTTCTTGAAAGGCTAAGACAGTGCTTGGTAGTGGGTTTTGTCTAAAAGTGTTTTGGTCATAGTGGAACAGTATTTTTCCTACAACCAGATGCAAAGTGAGATGGTCGGTTTTCCACTTTCCTTTGGGTATTTTATTTCATCTTTCAGTTGATTCAACTATTTGGGCTATGGGGATTTCTAAAAGTCAGATTTTCTTCTCAGTCATCAGTAGAAAAAGAGAAGGAATTATTCTTTGAGAAGTTGATATTGGGTGGCAAGAAAAAGAATTTGTGATAGGTTCCTACTGTTAGTACAAATGTAGGCACTTTTAGATACAGTTTTGAATATAAATGGCATTGTGAATGGCATTGCACGGCTGAGGCTGGCCAAGTGGGATGCACAGCTTTGCTCCTCATTGCTAACCAGCAAAGTCTGCTCTAAGCGTACAGGAATTGTCATATTTTGGACAGCTTGGCTGAAAAGGCACAGTCTCCTAGACCTTACCAAATCCACTCTGGAGAAAGCATCTGTCTCCAGCCATTTCCATCCCTCACTGGGTGGCCATGCATGAGTTCATATATACTGTTTAAAAATATATGTGTCTTTCTGGATGTGGATGTATTTCATTGTAGCTTTTACACCACAAACCACAATTGCCATAGATAAATACTTTACTTCTGTGAAGACATTTGTTTCCTGTTGATACTTAATTAGTAGATACATTTCACGGGTCAAGTTAGAGGGCAAAAATAAGTCAATTTTAAAGGATTCAGCCTATTCTTAACCAGCATGGTGTTTAGAAATGTTAAACTGCAATAAGAATCCACATCAGTGTGGACTCACCTAGAGTTTCACAACAGCAATGAGAATAGGGCACTCAGCTTCCTATTTCAAATGTCTTCAAAACATCCCTTCAAAGAAGCTCTACTAGGTGTTAGGAGAACCTGAGGCATCCAGTTTCACAGTTTTGACCATTTAAGTGAGATGAATAGAATAGGGTTGGTTTCAGAAATGCACTGTGAATGGATTACTGTTTTAGCCCTGAAAATACACATTTCTTCCAGCTGTATAAAAGTGAGGGGAGTGTTTATGCCACTAGTATAGGAAACACACATCTCTTTTCTCCAGTGACTGAAGTAGACTAATGATAGCTATCAAACTCGCTAATGACTGAAGGAAAGCCTTTTAGTGTCTCACACTGGTAAAATCTAAGTGTTTTCTGTAGCTTTAGGTCCGATTGACACCAGTGTGAAAGAGAGACAAATAGCAGGTAGTGTACCACAGTAGTCCATGTGCTCTTTATGGCAGCAAGTGAATATGGAGACGCAAGCACTGCAACCCCAGGAGGCAACTACATGAACCACCAAAGGCATACCCAGTTACCTTGAGCCTAATCTAGTAGATATATTCAAATTAACAACATTTAAAACCACTGCTGTTCCAGACAGAAGGAGTATGAACTCTGTAAGGAAGGAAAAGTGGGCAAAATGGCAGAGCTGAGCCACTGGTCCAGGGAACCAGTGCTATGAGGCCAGGTCGAGAAATTGCTCACACAGGCAGATCCCAATGAGTCACTGACTTCTGCTTTCCAGATGCCTCCTGGGCAATGCATAATTTCAATGTGTTTGTTATTATATACAGATAAATCTGAGCTCCATTCCACTCGACCAAGCAGCTTGTCCTTATCAAGATCTGTGGGCTGGGCAGTCAGTTGTTGGAGGTCTGTAAAAGAGTAAGCCTGGGATTGTTCATAGGTTGGTACTTAGAGATGCCTTCAAATCACCTTGGGCAGCCACTATTTTTAAAAGACAGACATTACCTAAGAATACTTATATTTTGAGAGAAACCAGATAACCTGGGGCAAAATGCTCACCTTCAGCTCACAAAGAGTTTTCATGCCTGAGATTGTATTACAGCTTCGAAAATTCACAGCAAAGGCTCCAATGGTTTGTTTGAAGACATGCATGAAGAATTATATGGTGAAACATTTCATTCTGGCTGTGAAAAAAGTTAATTCAAAACAACTAAAACATCAGCCATAAAGATGTAGAACATTTTTCAGGAAGCCCTGTCCACCTTGAGCTAATGTTTTCTTAAAAAACAGCCTGCCTGTAATAATCACTGTTATTGAAAAGACATCCCAAGGTTGCTGTATGGAAATATGTTAAATACGTTCTGAAATCCAATCTAATATAATTTAAACATTAGACCTCATTCATAATCCTGTATTAAAAGCCTATGCAATTTTCATGAAATATATCTGTCTGTGTAATCATGAATGCTGAATATTGTCATGGCTTTCCAGGAATTTTCAGCTTCAATGCAGAGGAAAAAAAACCCTTCCAACTGGACTTCTACTTCAAGAAATAACAATAACAGCTCTAAATGTAAAATAAACATTTCTGGAAAAATACTATCTTTTCAAAGAGGCTGTAGTCTAAATTTCAAGCTACTAGTAATATGACAGAGGCTTTGAATGTGCCTGTGGTAACAGCTCTTTGCTTTGTGTGGCACTGGGGACAAACAGTCCCAGTAGAAAGGAAAATCTGTTTACTCACGCCTAGATTTAGAAAGTGATCGCTCAGATGGAGTTGTCTTAAACCCCATGAATATTCCTGCTTTGAATCGCCGGTTTACACCTAGATGCAGCTGTGTCTGTGATCAAGTATTGTCAATTCTTTCTAATTGCACAGCACCTCGAATGCATGGATGGAAAAGTATCACCATATGTCTGATGTGAGTACACTAGCTGCTTCTCAGGAATTTCTCCGTGTTTATAATTTTATAAAATAATCAAAGCTTATAAAGTAGCACTTGGATATACAAAAGAGGAGTGGAGAGTGAGAAAATTCTTCTTCTCCCTGTAATATTCCTATTCACTGATGGCTCTTTGATATTTTTCCTTTTTATGAGCAACTTTTTTATTAGTGGAATATTTCTGGTAACGTGGCATAACTTTAAAAGGATAGGAAAAATTATACAACTGGGATCTCAATTATTCAGCACAGCCATTTTAATCCTTCATGTTATTTGATCCAGTACAAGGTAATATACATCTTATTTCCAATTAGAATACAATTCTCACTATATTCATCATCTATTGATGTCTGCTTTTCCATTTGCCAGAGACATGAAACTCTGTGATTCAAAGAGTGCCATTCAGCCTACCCTACCTGTGGACAATTATGTAGTGTCAGCAAGGCTGCCTGTAGGTTTGATGCCTGCAGCCTACGGCAGCTACGAGCTGCTGTGTGCTTTCTTTCTTGCAAAATTTCTCACCAGCTGACAGTATATTGCAGAAATGGTTCCTCCATGCTTCCACCGCCCAATGCTATTTCTATAAGCACATTTGTTTGAGACTCTTCAGCTGCGTATGGCAAAAAGATCACTTCTCATGCCTGAGGGCCATATCCTGCAAGCCCATTCATAGTGCTTTATGCTGTGTGACCCTACGCTTTGCTCTTCCTGCTGTCTTGGGAAAAATTCTGCTATTGACTTTAGCAAATTTTTCAGAAGTGTGTCCCTCAGACTTAATGGGTGTTTATCCAGCTTTAATTGGCCAGGAATTATGGAAAAGGCCTTTGTCCAAAGATAACCACCTTGATGCACTTAAGAGATTTCATGCAAACTGTCAGTCTCTCAGGTTTTAAGGTCCCTTTGAAAATAGGTTTATCGTTAGTCTTTTGGTAGATATATTAATGCTTTTTCTATAGCATTAAGTATGCTATAGAAAATGATGAGAGAAGACAAAGACTGAAGCTCAGCTGCAGAAGCCCTTTAGACCAGTTGGAATGGTGGCAAACAGTGACCCTGTGAGGGACTATGTCTAAACTAAGAAGTCACACAAATGCCCACTTCTCTGTATACAGCAGGCTTCATTCTCACACTTTCAGATGAACAGTCTGCTTCCCACTCATGCCCCTGTCAGAGTGAGATTTTAACTATTTCCATCTCAAACCTTGCTTCTTTGTCTGTGTCTAAAGTTTCCTGGCAGAAGACCAGAATACTGTAAGAATATGTTGAGAAGATGGATAGAGAACTCTGGTGGCAGAAGAACTAGAGGGATCCAGTGAAATTTCCAGGCAGGAGGTTTTAGTGGAATCAACAGACAGAACCTTTCTGTACAACACTGAGTTACTCTGTCAGGTTCAGTACCGCAGAATGCTATGGGATGCTGGTAAACACTGTGCAAGCCTTGCTTTGAACTGGCTTTTTTTTCAATTCATATTTTTATTACAGGTGATAGATATCTAAACTAATCCAAATGCATGGTGTTTGGCAAGTTATGGAAGGGCATGACCTCACAGATTTGAATGTTTGTAATGATTTTCCATAGCCCTCTTTAAAAACTGCCCCCTTGCTAATCTCAATAGATAGCAAGCTCTAAGATCCATGCTAACATCGGAAAAATTTTAATATCCTTGAAAACACCTCCTTGTAGGAGCTTTTGCAAGCAGATCAAAAGGTAGATCTATATATTTTCGCATAATTATTTTACAAGTGTTATGGTGAAAATACTCTTTTTTACTCTAATGACAGGGAAAAAGGTCTTAGTAGCTATAACATTACATAGCATTGATGTTCACATTTACACAGAGAACAGCTGAGATCTAACTTATGGTTGTACTGACCAGGAACAAGCAATTTCCCTATGATGATGCAGCCAGACCATGTGCAGCCTCTAAAGCTGCAGAAGACAGCCAGATCATTTGAAAGGTGAATTAATGCATCCCTTAAACATGCACATCCTCCAAAAACCTCTGCCCAACAGAAGGCAAAAGCAGCATGATGCCATGTGCTGCTGCTTCTGCAGGATGAGTAATCCCTGTGCTCACAGCATCCATTGGAAGGGCTGCCCTGGAACAGATGTCCTGGGAAAGGGTGGTGAGGATCAATATTTTTACCAGGGTGTTCATCATTTCACTTTTTGCAGAGAGCTGGGCGGCTGTCCTTTAGGTAAGTATTTCTTTGTGAGGACCAAAGGAAGGAGATTCCTTGGTCTAGACAGAGAACAAGGATGACCATCGGTGGGGAGAGGACAGTGATCTCTTACAGCATTTGGTATACTTAATTTGTGGATCTGAACCTCATGCTAGGATTTCACACTTCCATGTGATGCAGTGCATTGAGAAGCAGAAGAACTTCAAAACATGTTCTAAATTATTTCATTCAAAACATTAGCAAATACAGATGCTCTTGGGCATTGAACTGAATCTGTAATAATGGGGGAAGAAAACAGATAGAAAGGAGAAAAAACTCAACAGGGAACAGATAGACTCATTTAATTTATGTATGAGGAAACTACGACACAAAAGCAGTTATGAGTGATCTGAGGTCACTCAGAGAGAGGGGAACCTTTAGCTCACCATCCTTGCTTTAGTCCCCAGGCAAGCATGGCCACACAGGAGATTCTCGGCTCCTTGCTCTGGGTGTTATCCTTGCTCCCCTGCTACTTGAAGCTGAGCAAGCAGATGCTACTTGGGCTTAGAGGAAGAAAGAGGAAGAAGATTGCGGGTGGAGGGTGAGTGTCACAGGTGAAAGAGATGGTGGGTGGTGGGGTGGCTTTGGGTTTTGAAGATAAATACATCTATGTCAGGTATTAGAAGTTACCAGAGGGTAAGTATTACAGAGGGGACCATCAAAGTGCTGCCATCATGGCCTGTGACAGCAGTAAGAGTTTTACTTCTCACCCAGTAGCCCCAGGGAGTCATCCAAAGCGTTGTAATAGAGCAATATCTTGACTACTCCATGGAGGCCCGAGACCTTCTACCTCCCTGTTTTTGGCCTTTTCCCTGCCAGGCATATGTCCCTCTGCCTGTCCACTGCATTTGTGCTCAGACATTGGCTGGGGGTGTTGGCTGGTCCTGGGTCACCACTCTGCAGAGAATATGTGAGCTATGTGCTTGCTTTTATCACATGGATATGCGTCAAGATGACACTTTAAAGTAGTTCAAGTAAGAGATGTGGGAGAACAGATGAGGAGAAGGGAGGCAGGAAACATGTCATAAATCCACAATGAGAGGGACTCTGAAGTAAGAGAATTAAAGACTCTGGAAAACACATAAAAATCTGCTGTAGAAAGGGCACTGTCAATGCATCCTGTCAGTGCAGTTTGGTTTTTATTCCTAGTGTGCAATACGATATAAAAAAAGTTCACCTTTACTAGATGATCCATGGAAGCCCATATTTCACATGAGATTTATTTTTCATGTGAATAGGCCTGGTGTTTTGAGACACTGATGGATATCAGTCACCATCCTGTGAAATGAGGCCACCAGCACCTGTGGTCTCCCAGGGACTGTCTCTTCCAAGTGCTGCTGCTTCCAAGGGCCGCTTCATTGTTTCTGCTTTGTTTTTAAGTAGAGCTGAACTGAGGAATGTAGAGTTGAATAAAAATAATGGAGAAAGATCAGACTGAAATTATTTCCCTCCCCCCAAAAAATCCCACTTGTGCAATCATCAGATATGTGAGCTTTGTGCTTTCTCATATTGCTATTGTAAAAAGAGAAAAAAAACTTGAACCCACTCAAGTATTACAGAGGGTGTCAAATACTACAAAGAGTTTCTATAGACGTATGTCCCACTGCAGGAATTTGAAATTCCCTCAGCTCCCAAAACATTAAGCAATCTGAGGCCTGTACTTTTAGATCAAGATTTGTGAGAAAGAAACATCCTGGCTTGCCTAAAAATGACCGATGAAAAGAAAAATTGCCAGTGCAGCAGCTACCAGCCTCTCTGGCAACCAGCTATTCTCACTCAACCATCCCCAGGACCTTCACAGGACATAACATGATCAACATAGGCAAAAGGCCTCCAGGCTCTGTCTGAAAGACTCAGTGATGCTAATGAACAATGAGAAAGAGACTTTACACTATGTAACCCACTGTAGGCATGATGAAAAATAATTTCTTTTGAAAAGTGTATGAACTGGAACATCCCAGACTGAGAGAGGGACCTCCTTCCTCACTTCTTTTCTTTGCCACTCCCTCTACCTCCTTTTCTTGTTCCTTGGCCACACTGCATAGTAGCAAGGACACATTCCAGTAATTTTGCTGGCATCTGATTGTGAAGGGTCGATTGCATGGCAATCCTCTATCTTCAAGGTACTCCTACTGACTGAAGGGCTATGCCACAGGAATGTAAATAAAGAAGAGACATTGCACTTGGGCTTCCCTGTGGGGACCCACCAGCCAGACAAGTGCATTGCTCCTTTCCCGCAGGCAGCCACCTTACTTTTAATATTTTCCTTCCAGCACAGCTTGAGAGCTATTGCTGCTGAGACTGCATTTTCATTTTTTCTGTTTCATTGCTACTCTGTGCTTAACATATTAGTGGTGCAAAGCAGAGAGGAAGGATATAGAGGGAAAGCACAAGGAGCAAAGTAAACATCTTCAGGGAGGTAAAGACTGCACAAACACTTACTCACCCCTTTAAGCCAGGGATTAACATGCTTCAGCTTTGCATGACAGTCCTGTGTGCAGAGTTGCCCTTCCAGCAGCCAAGGAGGTTGCAGAGCCCTGTGAGTCAGGGTACCACACACTCGTCCTTTATCATGCCAGGCCATGTGGGACCTGCTTTCAGCTGTGAGGCATTTGAAAAGTACAGGCACTTTCCAGATGAGCAGACTGCCTGTACTGGGTCTTCAACTGTCTTTTCCCCAGTGGTGGGATTTTTGAAGAAGCAGTTTTCCACATGCTATGGCTCAGATCCCACCAGTAGATACGACTACTTTGGCTTACAGCCTTCTGAATACAGAGGTGATGGCCATCCCACAAAATCCCAACATACTGTTAGAGCAGGCAGGGCATAACAGACCCTGCTGTTATTCACCAGACTCCCAAAGTCACAGTATGTGTGTGTGCAGAAGGACCCACAGAGTCTCTAGCCTCTGAGGCTAGATGAGGGCTTGTGAAGAGGGGCAAGGTCAAGATGAAGTTTCCTTTGGGAGAGGAAGCAACCCCAGCCTGGCTGAATGGGGGAAGCATCTCTGAGGGATGCATGGCACAACCCCACACAGCCCTCACACTGCTTGTCCAGGGAGTCTGTGCTCCTCTGCAGAGCAGATGCATGACAACTGATTGAGAACGGTGATATCATCTATTTGCCTGTTAATCAGGAATGTGGGTAACTTCAGTGACCATCAACAGAATAGCCAGCTACAGCATGGGTCACTGTTATGCAGCTGTATGTCTGTGGCTTTACCCAGGTTCATTCTGCATTTCCTTCTTGTTACTGTACAGACACTCTGGGTGGGGGCTTAAAGTGACTTACTCCTTTGCCAAAACTAGAACCATCTTCAAGTGCTGCTCTGAACCCTCGTGCCTGCTGCCAGTGCCTGTGTAGTGCTGTGATGTTGAGAGCCCTATTTTTGCTTCATCGCAGCTGGAGGCCCCACTAGCAGCAACACTCCTAAAATTTATCATAGCCTGGAGCTGGAGGGATAGGCCATCACTGACTTATTTTACAGTTCCTTCAACCTCTGTATTTTGCAATGGCTACAGAAGTGTGTCTGCTTCAGTGTTTTCTGAACTAGCTGTGCTCCATCCATGGAAGAGAAGCAGATCTTGCATGCAGACAGCCTCTTCCCAGCATCTTAACAGCTGCTCAGCCCAGATTTCACCCTGATTTTTTTTTCTTCAGCTTTGATGATGTGACTGTGAAGTAGTAGTGTTGTGGCACACCTGTGCTTTGGAAAGGAGCACCTGCTGAGTCCAGTGTAGGGAGGCTATGGGATCTGCAATGGGCACGAGCAGCACCACCAGTGACTTGACATGGGCTGGACCCTGGCTGCTGCAACCTGGTCCTGCTGGCTATGGTCTGGGAGGGCAGAAGTTAGCCCTATACCCTGAGGTGCAACCTGGCTGTGGGGCTGTGTTGGGGGTTGAAT
>VXBI01002199.1:0-12358 GCA_013397375.1 Toxostoma redivivum | reverse complement strand
CAGCGGGGACAGCGGGGACAGCGGGGACAGCGGGATCAGCGGGGTCAGCGGGGACAGCGGGGACAGCGTTACTTCCCGGGCACACACCGGCCACGGAGGCTCCCAGCACAGCGGCTCAAACTGCAGCACACGCCCTATCCTGGGGAAGGCAGCGGCCCCTGCTACTGGCTTTTACACAGTGAATTTCACTGCTTAACTCAAATAAAAGCATGAACTCCGCCTTTTCCTTGGTACTTTTTATTGCGAATGTTGCAATGTCATGTAGTTTCGAACTAAGAGATTAAATGATTCCATAAGTCATATAGTTAATTGGAAGACCCTTCCTTGACAAATATATATATATCTATATATATATATAGATACATATACATCTCAGTATCTCAAAGCCATTCAAATGAGAAAATGCAATCTTGAAAATGAAGTAGAGGATTTAGCTCTTGCTGAACCATACAAGAATATGTGTATTTAAATATGTACTTTACACAAAAGAATTCTTGTGTACAGAAAAGTGACCTTGTTGATTATCTGATACAATCAAGTGCTTGTGAAATATAGTCTCTTACAGAAAGTATTTAATTTCTTCATGATTTAGTGATCTTCTTTCAGCTTGGAGTGCTCTCTTTCATATTCACAACTTGAAGCAGATAGTCCATCATCTAATAAAAAGAGAAATATATTATTTATAGACCAGTCCTGGAAAAAGTAATTCACTAAGTTAATAAACCTACTATAAGTTAATAAGCCTAATAGATAACTGCTCTGTGCATTCACATAACAAACATATTCCTAATAATCTTTTTGAAACAGACCCCATTTGTCTTGGTTAGTGTAATAACCAACTGCCAAAGTAGGAAGAAAGTAATTCTCTCAAATAATTCTGTGTGCCATCTCATTTATATCCTGTCTCATTAGTGTGAAAAAGCCAAGTAATAGAAACAATTTAAAGTTTATTTTCCAACTTACTTTTGCACTTAATCCAACTTGCAGGAGAGATTTGCATCCCCTTTAACTACATTAACTCTAATTTATGCACAGAATTAAGAGCAGGCAAGGTATTAACTGAAAACAAAATAACACAGGTGCACTATCCTAAGCCAAACTCCAAGAAGCATTCGGCTCACCTCCTCCATTTTTTGACTATTTGTGTGTTACAGCCATTTTCCTCCTCTGGGTGAGTTCTTTAGAAAGAATTCCTTCCTTTTTGAGCAATGTACAGCCCAGTATGAGCATCAGTGGTGATGCACTGGATGATTTGGGCTAATAAGAAAGACCCTGAATTGAGTTACCTGTGGTACTTATCTGTATTTACTTCTAGCTTTGGGGCTTCCTGATCTTTAATTAAAAATTCAAGCTTTGAATTGACTTGGTTAAATTTGAAAGCATCGATGAAACAAAGTTCTTGGAGTCTGTTTGCTCCCAGCACAGCCAGTCTTTGCTGTGTGCAGCAGGTGGAGCAGGGCTGCAGACACACTCCTCGTGGCTGGCATCTCAGTCAGTGCACGGGAATTGCAGCCCTCGGTGGCCCTGTGCTCCTGGGACAGCCATTCCAGAAGATGGCAGCAGGGTTCATAATTTATTTTGGTCACATTTAGTATCTCAGTCTCCAACAGGCCACTGCACAGGGAACAGTAACCCGCTGTAATTTTGGTGTCTGGCTCCTCCTAGAACAAGTTTCTGTTCCAAACTCACACGAAATATGCCTGGAAAAGTGCTTCATGCCAAGGACAAATTTTCTGGATGCACTGTGCCGTCATCCTCAGCTTCCTGCACCTGGTAGTTCTCTCCTGTGCATGGACACCTTCCACAGCTGTGGTACAGCAGCACCTTACCCCAAGGTGTTGTCTAACCAAAGTCTGTGCACCCAAAATCCCTCACATCCTGATAAATCTACACAATCAATCCCCAAAGGCCAGTTATACATTTGTACCACTATGCACATGAATCCCACATTCCATATATCAGAGTTCTACCTTTATAAATAAGGCCTCTTTTATTCAAAACAACTTTTAAATGAAAAATAATTCTCATTATTTAAATGTTTAGGAAACGGGATGTTAACTTACGGTAAAAGTACACACACATGGATATGATTCAACTTACCAGAGGCAACCTCCAGCCCTCCTAAGTAGGATTTATTGACAGATACTTTTAGAAGTCAAAACATTTCCCTCTTTACATTAAATAAAGGAATTTGTTCATTTAATTTGATTACAAAGCTGCACGCTGCAGAACTGAAGATGGAAAAAATAGTTTATTTTTTAGATAGTATTAATAATCAGTTACTATGATGTATCACTACCATAAAGCCACAGGCAAAAAGAAACCTATGGGAAGCATTCGTATCACTGGTGTGAGAGACTTAAATCACAGCTCAATTTAAAGGGTGATTTTTTTACCCACATTCAAATAAAAGCCTAAGTATTCACTGATTCGATTGCACCAGGATTTCAGGAGGGAAATTGGGCTGAAGTTAGTCCAGGAATACTAATGACATCATATTGCAGTAGAATATGGGAGGAAAAAATCTTCCCATTGATGTCTTTAAGGGGGCGTATTAATCTTTTTATTCTATTTCATTGTCACCCAAAAGAATTCCGCAGCTTTGTCACCATGACTGTGCCTGAGGCATTGTAAGAAAAGGAGTTTTCTTGTAGATCCTGTGATTTGCATTACACTCCAATTACTATCTGTAAAACCCCACTGTTATCCTTCCCAGTGTATTTTATAGGATTTCCCAAAAGAATAGGGATTAATCTGTTCCAAAACCTTGCTGTGTTGTGCAACACCACTAGGAAGATCACTAACTTGAGGGATGAGGAGGGGCAGCTTATCAGTAGTCCCAGACTCCTTTAGCAAACACAGGAATGACCACAGCAGTAGCCAGCACCATGGGCTGGAGGAAAGGCAAAGGAGACAAGGACAAAGCTGGCACCAGAGAAAATTCTGCAGCCCTTGGCTTTACTCAGCCCAAGGCAGAACATCCTGAATGGTGATGGAAGGGGACAGTCAGTGTGATGTGCTTCCTTCTGCTCTCACACTCATTTTTCACACTGTCTTGGCTTTGCTGGGCAGTATGTGCTGCTGGTGTGATCTCCTAAGCATGAAGAAATGAAAAGGATGGCCCAACCAAGCAGCTTGAAGGGAACTCAGGCACTAAAAGCTGCTGAATGCATGCCGTGTTTATGCCTGGCAGCAAACAAAGTAATAAAAAATAATTGGTGAGTGACAATCTGTAATCAAGAGCAGAGTCTTACTGTGCAGTGTCTAATGCAGGAGATGCATTTCTGCTGCTTTTCTGGACAATCCACCAGTTAGAGGAATCTGATATGTTACTGTAAACCAAAAACTGAACACATGGAGTATCTTTATAGGTTTTATCTTACTTACATGTTTCCAACTGCTATTGTCATCTGTCTCCCAGGTGTTCCTGGTATACCAGGGAAGCCCTCCTTTTAAAAAGTGGCCACTTTTATTTTCATTCCTTTCCAGCAGCCTTAGCAAATATTTTGAGATTTCTTCCCACTGCAGATACTCTTCCAGCTGCTTGATATTGTCAGGTAATGCTGAAAATGGTGTCTTGTTTTCTTCTTCAGAACCGTAAGGAAAATCTCCAGTGCTTTTTTTTCCCATTAAATGTCCTGTAACAACAATTAAAATAGCACAAAATTAACCAAAACTGGTAAAGATTTGATTGTTCAAACATCAGGGGACAGGGAAGGGAAGAGGAGGGGAGGGAAGGGAAGGGAAAGGGCTAGATAGTGTCGAATTGTAGCACAACTGGGACTGAAGATTTTGTCAGTGTCACACACGATTAATTTCATCTGTCTCTTGTGTTACACTGTCAGGGAAAACGTGGCTGAGAAAGGGGCAGCGATAACCAAGTACTTTGCCTGGAAATAGGGAGAGGCGCTTGGCAAGATTTGCTGGAATAAAAGTGGACAGAGAAGCTGTAGGTTTTAGACTTACCCTGCCCCGACCCGGGACGCAGGCACCGCGCGTTCCAGCGCCTTGGTAGGAGCCAAACCGCACTTACCCACAGCCCAGTGGCTGCCGCGGGGGTAGATCTTGGTGAGCGCGGGGGTCCCGCCGGGCTGCAGGGGCGCCGCTCCGCCCTGCGCCGTCAGCAGCGCCAGCAGCGCCAGCAGCGCCAGCCGCCCGCCCCGCATCCTGCCCTGCCGCGGGTGCTGCCGCTGCTGCCTCGAGCCGCGCTCCGCTCCGGCTCCGCCGAGGCTCCCCGGCGCCGCCGCCACCACCGCCCCCCATTTATCCCGAGCCGGGCCCGCGCCAGCGGAGCCCCCGCGCCTGGCGCCTCCTCACGGGCCCGCTCCCCGCCCCGCGGGGGGAGCTGAGGCGGCGCCGGCCCCGGCCGCTGCCCGGGGCGGGGGGGCCGCTCTCTCTCCCCGTTACCTTCGCAACACGGGCGCGGCCCGCCAGCTCGTGTTGCCCCGCTCCGCTCGGTGCTGCGGGCGGCGCCCCGAGCCGCTGAGGGGAGCCGGGAGCTGCAGGGCCCGAGGTCACCCCCGCACTGCCGGACCGCACCGTGCGCGCTTCGGCTCGGCTGCACCTGCGGCAAAGCGTCTCGCTGGCCCTCACGGGAACAGAAAACCTCGTGCAAAGAGCTTGTTTTAATTTCCAGTATCGCCTCAATTTCCTGTCACAAGCGACAGTAAAGTGGAAGCGCATTTACGGGACTTCATGCTCTCCTTGCACAGGGACCCTGTAAACTTTGCAGCGCCCTGAGGTACCTGGAACTGGCCAACTCTGTAGAAAATTAATGAAAAGAATTCCAGAGTAAAGAGGCAGTGCAGGGAAAAGATGGAGACAGTACAGCCCTGGAAGCGCTCTGAAGGGAATACTTAAAGTGGTTTCACTGCAGGGAAGGTGGGTGAGCCGTGATGGGAATGAAGGCCTGATGTACCGTTTGTCATCAGGAGAACAGCAGGGACAGGATGAAGCCACGTGTGATAATTTTGCTGTCTAGAGAACTATGGCAGGACGTGGGATACACAGGGAGCAGAGCTGACTGTAAGGAACCTGCCAGTTCCTCCAGCTAGCCCCACATAGCTAGAACTGAACTATCCCTACTGGAGGCTCCCACGGATGTGAATTAACATAATTTCTGGGTAAACTCTTGTACAATTCCTTTTGAAATCAATTGTGTATCCTGCTGTACTGAGCCAAATTGTTCCCTTGTTTCGTTTTCGTTTACTGATTAATGTCATTCATTCTTTTCTTTTGGTTATTAATTATGCATTCCTGCTTAATTCACAATAGTATTCTCATGCTTCAAAGTTTCCATGTGCACTCTGCAGGACAGCTAGATGTGCTCTGTGCTGAACGACAGCTGATCAAATAAAATATTGCCATCTAGAGAAACTTCTAATTGTTTGGAGCAATCAAGGCAGGAAATTGAAAAATTCAGGAAATTGTCCATTTTCAGAAAACAAAACCAAAGCCAACCAAACATGAATTCTTACTCAGTTCCTTGTTGCCTGGTAGTCCCAAATCTTTTACTGAAAATAAAATGCAAACAAATAAACCTGTCTCATATGTGGTGTGTGTGCTATGTCTTTCTTATTTAATTACTTGTTTATAAGGATTTATTCTAATTCTTAATTTATTACCCTTCTAAGAAAAATAATAACTTGATAGTATAGGGAAATATTATTCTGAACCCCCCACACCAGAAAAGGAACCAGGTACAACCAAAGATGTCACAAACTGTGAGTGACTCAACTCACTCAAGACAATCTTTCTCTTTAAGAAGCCTGATAACATCAATTTGTGTTTGAACATCAAGAAGCAAGTCTGTTTTAAAATACCCTTCCCCTTTTCATATATCCCATGGCAAAGCAAAATGTTGCTGTTTCTCATGGCAGGAAAACATTAATGGTTTTTAAATACTATTACCACGATAACACTCTTTAATCTGCTCCCTTTACATTTTAGACAAGCATCATTGTTCTATCAGCAACACACATTTCATGGCTATAAAAAGGGACAATATAAGAATGGTGTGCCTTTCATCATTTTCTTTGTAGGGATCCTGGTGCTAGACACAGCCAGGGTGTAGATACAGAACAAACACTGGTGGAAGCCTATCTCCAACGTAATAACAGGCATGATCACTGAGGAATACTCTGTAAATGTTGAAGATGCTGAATACACTAATCTCCAGCACTTCCAACCTGCACTCAGGGCAGGTGTTCTGCAAATAACCTCAACATCGACTCAGTGCAGCAACAGCTCCCTGAAGAACTGAAGACATTTCTCAGAAAAGAGCTCCACAACTTTACAGAGGCTGAATAATATGAAATAATAACATTTATTTAATAAAGCTCAGTGTATGATAGTTGATACTGTTTGTGCTGCATTTTGGGAAGCCCTGGAACAGCTGAAGCTTGACCACAGTGATTGCTCACTGCACATTTAACGTTGTGCCAGGCTGCTGTGGCAGCCACAAGTTTGGGTTTAAGATTTTTGCAGTGGAGGGATTCAGCAATTGGAGAACTCAAATGGGAAGCATTTATGGACATGCCTATGGACCAGAACAGCCTACAGAGATCCTCCAACCCATCCAGCCTGAGCCCTTCCAGGCTGCCCAGACACTCAAGGGCATTGTCCAAGGGCTGCTGGAATGCTGAGCCTGGGGCATCCACCTTCTCCTGAGGGAGGCTGCTCCAGGTCTGAGCACCCCCTCAGTATGGAAATGCTTCCTAACATCCACTCTGATCCTCCCTGGCACAGCTCTGAGCCACTCCTGGGACTGGATCCCAGTGTCACACTGGCCAGCTGCAAAATGTCCAACTGCACTCTCCAAGTCAGAGCTGACTGTGCTCGCATTGGGATAGGTGGACAGCGCAAATCTGGATTTCAGCAATACCAAGAGAAAAAAAAAAAAATCTTACTCCACATACACCATCTCCAAAAAAACACATTATTTTTCTTAACTGGGATGATACACTTCCAGGAAGACTGCATTAAGGATCCCAACATTATTCTGCCATGCCATTTATTATACTCAATTTTATTTCTATACAATTTGACACAAAATAAGTAATTTTTATAATACAGTTGGATGTGAAAACTGCTTATTAGGACACAAAAGAAGTAATATTACTTGGAGAAATTCAGCAGTTGTCTGCTGAGCATGAGCTGTTACAACAGAAAAAGGTGTCATTATTGTATAATAGAGTATTTTTGCAGAAGTAAGGGATTACAGAAGAAGCAGAACTCCAGAGGAAAAAAGCATCATGCTGTTCCTTATCAAAGCTACAAAAACAAAGCCAGCAAGGAAAACAAGTTCTGCTTTGTTGAAGGTGCAACACTGACATTTGAAGATAAGAGAAAAATACCAAATTTCATAAAAGACAGTTATCAGGTAAGTTTTTAAATGAAAAATCAATTTTTATGTTTAACACTATTCAGGTGTTATATGATAGGAGAGAATAATACATTCTCTAAACTGGCTTGAGAGTTGTGGCCCCTTCTTGGCAATATCCCTGAAGTGTACTACTGTGCTATTCATTCAGTAATTTATGAGGGTTATTAAAGCCCCAGAAAACCTTTTTGTGAGGTCTGTTTAAGAGCAAGAACACAAAAGGCAGCCTGAACACTAGCAATACACACAGTCCCTAAGATCCAGGCCTCTAAAAATCAGGCCATCTGGGCTTTTTTTCTTTACCCCATGAAGGAGCAAGTTTCAAATTCAGGGAAAAAGCCCTGAGTCCCTTCTGCTCAGTACCAAGTCAGAGTGAAACTCCCCTCCTTGGCTGTTTCTGTCAGCCACAACCAGCCAACTTAGGCTTAAGTCTGACTAAACTCCTAGAACTTACTACCTGTTCACAGACTCTGTCCTTACAAGCACTGATGGAAACAATTTGTATGGTGGAGAAAAGAGGGCACTGACAGATTAAAAAAAAGCCCCAAAACAAACAGGAGGGCAAAAGTGGGTTCAGATGCAGCAGCAGACAAGAAAACCCACTGTGGCATGGTAAGAGAACCCTTAGCTGCTCCAGCATGACAGTCCTCCAAAGCAGTGCCAGGCTAGCTGAGAGCAGTCTGTAGAAGGTGGGAAATATGTAATTTTGTAATTAGCCAGCAGCCAACAGCTTCACTCTTTAGGTGTCGTTTATTTAGACAAAACAAAAGCTTGCACAGTTTTGTAACCGTATACAGAAATGAAACCATCTGAAATATATTAGTTTTTCCCCCCCTGTATATTTCCCTTTGTTCTTGTGTTTAGGATTCCCGTTTGAGCAGTACATATGCTCCCATCACTGCCAGGAGAGCATACTGCAAAGAAACACAGAACACAGACTTGTTACAATTCCTCCCCACTGAGCTCTGAAAGCACAAACTGTTCAAAAGGTGCCCACTTAAAACATCACACCTTCCACAATTACAGAGCTCTGGTCTTACAGAATCGCAGGAAGATTTTAAAGTGATCAAATTCATCATAACCAGGCATTACAACTGGATAAACTTAACTAACAAAATCCTAATAAATTACATGTTTTCAGCTAATTACAAACAACAAATTCTACTGCCCAACAGTAAGCAAGGAAACCCAGCTCATCCTACATTAAGCACCAAACCACAGACACAAACTTATTAATGTATATGTTTGGAGGGAAGGTTCTTATTGTTGGTACTTGTTATTTTAACAATTCAAGTATTCAAAATGTCATTATACATACCTTAAATTTTGGGTAGTCATTCATTATTATAGTTACCATTCCTACATAGGGCAAAAACCTGTAATGGATAAATTAACAATTGTTAATTTAATTGATAATTGATAAATGCAGAATTAACCCAAAAATATTACATGAAAGTATTTTAGTATTACTCAATTTAGAATATTTCAGTGTAATCCCATCATTTATGCCTGGGACTAATGCAGACCTGAATAGGAAGTAAAATTGATTAGTTTTCCTTAATCAAAGTTATCTGAGAAAATCTGAAGAGATTTCAGCTCAGCTGGAGAAGAGGACAAAGCCAAAAGCTCAAACCTTGCATAAAATTCCTGTGGAATGTCAAAACAGTTTCCGAGGAATTTCCAGCCATTACAAGGAGAAGCTTGTTAATTTTGAATTTTCAGATGAACTATTTGTTAAATGTCCTTTTCATCCCCCACACTCCACATCAGCGGAAGCAACTTTTCCAGATTTTCTTTTTAATTACAATTCTATTTAAGAAATTTAAAAAATACATCAGATCTGGCTTGTATCAACAGCAGAACCAATTTAAGAGCATTTTGCTTTACTTACCCTCTTGCTCTTCCAACAACATCTTTCTTCTCTAACCAGTTCTGACCTTCTTTGTACAAGCCTCTATCATCAACTTCATTATTATCCCCTTTAGTCAGAAATTTGATGTTCCCATTTCCTCTAGAAGGCAATGAGGTGATAAACTAAATAGCACTTAATTTAAAAATCTCAATTAACATCTACAAAGCAAATGAGGATGAAAAGTGCTACAAGATTAGATAACAATGTTTGCTTTCAGCCCTGCTTATTGAACAAGCACCATTAAATCATTAACATTACAGACTTTACTGACTTTATCTATCAACAGATATTAACAAGAAACGTTTTTTACAACACTCCTAGATTGTCAATTGATGTAAGCAATTACACAGTGGACACGAAAGGATATTATCCATCCAGGCACTAAACTTCCTCCACAAAAGCCCTGAGTGTTTATCTGCATCGCCAACAGAACACAAATTCAAATAAAGTTCTTAAGCTTACAGTCTGCAAACAAATTTCGCTCAAGTACTGCTATCAAGAAATGAGGAGTTCTCATAAAGACAAATTAGGCAATCATAAAAAAAATTAAATAGGTGATTCTTGGAAATTTTAAAAAAGCATGGAAGAACAGGTATTACTCAAGAAATAAACACCTTCAGTTCATGGAGCAAATATGTCAATGCTTGCCACATCCAGCTTAGCTTTTCACTGTGCAGAACTAGGAGCAGAACTGTAGTTTGGAAGGAACTGTTTAGCTGAGTAGGCATCTGCAATCAAGGCCAAACCAAGCCCTCTCCCTGCTGCTTTTCAGCAAGAATTGTTGTGGGCAGTGTGGCCAAGAGACAAGAATAAGAAGGATCTCTTCTTTTATCCTCAGTCAAATTTGAAAAACTTCAGTTAGCAAAGCGAACTCTGTCAGGCTACACCCTGATCCTGAATCTCCACCTTCTGTCCAAAACTTGCTCTTATAACCAAAACCCTAACTGGACAACCATCAGCACAGAGTGGATTCTGCTCCCATGCACATTCCTGCTGCCAGGATTCCTCCTGGACACAGCTTTACCTGCTCCAACCCTGAGCAGCGTTGCTGAGGGAAAGGTCTCAGACCCTCGAGAAGTGTGGCACAGAACTGGGGACAGAAGTGGATCATATCCTACAGCTGAGTTTTCTCTCACTGCTTATCCTCACTTGCCTTTCTCACACACTAAACCACAATTAAACTGTCACTGAAAGCCATGGGGAGGGAAAGGAGCTTTACAGACAAAAAAAAGCCGAGTTGCATTACTTTTCATGTACTTTGATAACTCTGTGAACTATTGGAATGTCTCTGCCTTCAACTTTAAAAACAACTATTTCACCAGCTCTGATTGGGTCATCATGGAAATTTGTTAGGAATAGCAGGTCTCCCCTGTGAAAAGCTGGTTCCATGCTGCCACTACAAACAACAAGAAAGAGAGAGTTTGTTGGCATAAATGAAACACAGTGAAATCAAAGAACATTTTATTCTTACCGATAAACCCACAATTTTAACTGAGATCTGTAGCTTCACCCATTCAGTAACACTACTCAGACCTTTAGCAGAACCCAAATCCCAGAAAGTAATCTGCAGGAGTTTACCCATTAAGTGAAGGAACTTGGATTTTAAAAGGTCTCACACATTTACTGCTCCTACTAACCTCAGTGGAAACTGAGCCATGGCTACTGACAATGACTTTTGCCAGAGCCCAAATATAACCAAACGAAAGCAAGTGTTTGAGTCTTCCTTTAAATAGGTGAGATTTCAAATTTCAAATGTATCTAAGGGGAATGGGGAGGAGACAAAAGGCAAAACAATACCTGGACTTGAAGCAGAAAGCCTTTCCATTGACTCACCTGAGCACCACAACAATGGGGCTCTCACTGCCAGTGATCACGATCAGCCCTTTCCAGATCATTAGGGCAGAAGATACAATCATAGCAAAATTTAAGACTTGGTAATATAGCTGTGTGAAACAAGAAAATTGGTTTTTAAAGGTACTGTATTTTATTCAGAAGCACAACATAGAACTTCAACTCAAATTCTAGGCTTTTATCTAAAATCCTATTCCAACACGAGTCTGGTGGCACAGAACTGCAGCATAAAGCTGGAATCCTCTGTGTGCCTTAATCGTGGCTAATCCACTCCTGTGTGTCAGTGACAAACACTCTGATAAAGGCTTATAAAGCTGGGGAAGCGAGCTGGCAAACGATCAGACCTGGTTTGGCCCCGACTCCCTCCCGAGGTCAGAAATACCCGAAAGGGACATGTGGAACACCGGACTATCAGCAGAGGCTGACGTTCTGAGAATGGCTTTTGTTTAAAAAGAGGAGCTGTAGGAAACGAGAGACGACAAAGGACCATTTCCTGCTACTGTCGTGCTGAAATTTCTTATCTAGAAAATCACTAATTTGACTTTCTGCCCCCAAATTCTCCGCCAGCCCTTCCAGCAGCGGATGCGCTTTAACCAACCACACTCCTTCATTTTTTGTTCCTTTTCTCGGCAGCACACGGGGACAGTGGTGGGAAGGAACCTGCACGCTGGCGTTTGAAAACCCCCGCTCCCCGGTGAGGGGTGAGGGCCGCGGGCGCAGCCCTGGTACCTGCCGCTTGTTCATGCGCCGCAGGTCCCCAAACAGATCCATGGCGGCCCCGCCGCGGATCCCGCCGCTCCTGGGCCAGCGAAACCCGCGCCCCCAGCGCAGCGCCAGGGATGACAGCGGGACCCGCGCTGCTCTCCGGGACCTGTAGTCTCCTTCCTCTCCCGCCCTGCTGATGCACAGAGGGCCTCGGCGGCCAGGTGAACTATAACTCCCGGATGCACCGCGGCGAGAGGTCCTGAGGGCGAGGCCCCTTGCTTCTTGCCCCTGAAGGCGCCTGAGCAGCTGGCTGTACCGATGGACAGTCGGTGAAGGCTCACACCCCTCGGCTCGGCGGGAAAAGCCGCGCCCGCCCCAGAAGCATCGGGACGACCGCACTGATCTCCCGGGGGGCGAGGGGAGGGAGAGTTTTGAGTCAGGCGGCTGCGGCGGGCACCCCGGGGCCGCTGCTGCGTGTGCGCAGCTCATTGGCGGGACGGGGAGGGCGG
>VXBI01002153.1:0-11125 GCA_013397375.1 Toxostoma redivivum | reverse complement strand
TTTTTTGTGTGTTTTGGTTTATTTGGTTTGGTTTAGTTTGATGTCGTTTTGTTGGGTTTATTTTTGAAGGGGAGAATAATTTTTTTTTTTTCCTTCTTTTCCCTTGGCCAGGGAAGACAGATTTAGGAAGGGGAAACCAAAAATTAGGATGGGGAAATGAAACCTTGGATGATGATTGAGTGGAGGAAGTGTTTCCCTGAGCTCTGTGACTGCCAGGTGTCATGGATTGAAACAAAATCCTTGTTTGTTATTGCACACATCCTGAAGGATCAGCAGGGTTTAAGGCATTTTTTTCCTCTAAAAATTTGTGTTAAAGAACAGTCAGGGGAAGGAGAGTTGGGAATGGGAGGTTTGCTGGGCTCAGATATTCACTGGTGGATGTTAATGATGGTTTAAATTTCCATTTCCTTTGGAGTTCTGGGGGGATTTTGGATGCTGCCTCAGTCCAAGAGGGTGGTTTGGCTGGGCTGATGGTGGTAGGTGGATGTCCAGCACAAAATCAGGATTTTTTTCCCAAAGAATGCTGCTTGGTTTGCTCTAATATGGAAATTGGAGAAAGAAAAAAAATCTCTGTTGGCCACTGGTGTGTCAGAGCAGAGTTACAGATTTAACACCAGAGCCTCTGGTCCCAGTTTTAATGAGTGTTCAAGCAATTAAGAGTCAGGTGATCACAGAAAGATTGTGATTAATTGTGGTGATGGAGGAACTGGGGATTTAATTCCTCTTTTTGCCACTGTTGGTCCATCATGAAATCATTCCCAGAATGACAGAACCATGGAGTGCTGAAGGTCCCGTGGCAGGGACACCTTCTCCCACCCCAGGGTGCTCCAAACCTGCCCAGCCTGGCCTTGGGCACTCCCAGGGATGGCACAATCACTCTGTTCCACATTTCCCTGGAAATTAAAAAAACCCAAAACTTCTGGCACTAATTTTTCTCCCTCTGATGCTCTGCAGTTATTTCTTCTCAGAGCAAGTTCAGACCCTGCCACCTCTGCTGAGTTAAAATGAGAAGCCAAGCTCCTTTTTGGTTTTTTGCAGATTTTTGGTGCGATTTTGGTCTCATTTGGGGTTTTCTCTGTGTGTGCTGAGCCAGCAGGGGCTGAGCTGGTGCCTTTGGGGAGCCCAGCACCTGGAGCAGAGAATGCTGCAGTGTGTGATGTGCACAGGGCTGGCATTCATCACACACACTCAAAAGGGAGCTTTCAGCAAGCACCAGCTCAGAGCAAACCTGTAAGAAACCCCTGGAATTCACTCAGTCAGGTCTCTGTCCTCCTGTGCTGCTCCTGCAGGCATTGCTGAGCTTGGATTTGGCTGGAATAGCCAAATAAACAACAGGGCTGAGAGCTGCTGCTGTGTGCAGCTCATCCCTGCGGGCTGTTCCTGCTGCTCAGCCCTTCTTGAGAGGGGCTGGGGGGCTCTGGCTGCTCCCCTCTGATCCCAGGACACGTGGGGCACAGGAGCAGAGGTGCTGCCTCTCCTGCCTGGTCTCCAGCTGCTTTGGGCAGCACCAGCCTGGTTTTCTGCTTGGATTCTGGCTCTGAGATGCTCCTGGGGAGGGGAGAGGAGCTGCAGTGTTTGGAGATGTTTGCAGGGCAGGTGATTGGATCGGCCTTTAGGGATGGAAATGTCCCAGCAGGGCATGGGGATGGGTTGGGATTGCTCAGAGGGATCCAGGCAGGAGCTGGAGCTCCAAACCTGTGTCTGGAGCAGGAGCTGGAGCTCCAAACCTGGGTCTGGAGCAGGAGCTGGAGCTCCAAACCTGTGCCAGGAGCAGGAGCTGGAGCTCCAAACCTGGGGCTGGAGCTCCAAACCTGTGCCTGGAGCAGGAGCTGGAGCTCCAAACCCGTGCCTGGTGTAGGTTGGAGCTCCAAACCCGTGCCTGGTGGCTCCTGGAGAGGCTCCAGCCCCCCTGCAGCTCCCTGAGCTCCCTGTGCCACTGCACAGACATTTCTGTCCCCCGACACGGATCCATGGATGTTCCTGCAGATGTTCCCTGCAGATGTTCTTGCTGCTGCTGCTGCACCTCTGGCTGGCTGATGTGCACACAGACCCCACAGCTGGCAGGGGAGCCAGCTGATGTCAGGAGTCTGGAATTCACATCCCTCCCCCCTTGCCTGTGCCTTTTCCCCCTTCCTGAATAAAACTTGGAGGAGCTGAGGAGCTGGCTGCCCTGCAGCCTTGGAGCACAGGGCTGTGACAGGAGGCAGGGGTGGAGTTCTGTTCAATTTGGGGTGTTTAACACAACTTGGGCTGTGGGGGTGCAGATGTTTTGTGTGGAATAAAACGTGGTTGAAGGCAGGGGGAGATCCAAGGAGAGCTCAGACAAACGTGTCATCCCTGCAGTGCCTGATGAGGATGAGGGATGATGAAATATTCCAGATGTTTGCTGCTCCTCTGCTCCTTTATTATCTGCACTGTTCCTTTAGCTGTGCCAGATGTTTGTCATCTCTCATTGAGGGCCCAGTTTTTAGGATTGTGGAAACTTTTAACAATGGACGTGGATTTTTCTGTGCAAACATTGGGCTGAGCCTCTTGGTAACCAAAATTTCTGATATTATAAAAGGTCTGTGCATGCTCTTTATTCCCACTCATGGACATGATGGGTGCAGCCAGGTGGGGTGGGGTAGAGAATCAGAAAAAGTGTTAAAAAAATAATTGTGGGTTGAGATAAGGACAATTTAATAGGTAAAGGAAGGGAATCAGAAAAAGTGGGGGTAAAAATAATTGTGGGTTGAGATAAAGGTGATTTAATAGGTAAAGCAAGGAAAATAAAGCAAGGAATTCTTCCCCCCGTGGGCATGTAAAGCTGGGCTTCATCACAGATTTTTTGTTTTTATTTTTTATTTTTTGGAAGACAAACACCATGACATCAAGGGTATCCCTCTTTTTCCCACTTCCCACCATGCTGGCCATGATTCCACAGGGAATGGAACATCCCATGGATCAGTGGCCTCTCCCAGGCTGATGAAAGAGGAGCAGAAAATCCTCGGAGTCTGCCCAGCAGTGATGAAAACATCCCAACCTTATCAGCCCTGTGTTCAGCCCAAATCCCAAAACCAGCCCCTGAATTAACCCTTCCCCAGCCAAAACCAGCACAGCCCAGTTTGCTTTGGGCTGGTTCATATTTCTGACACCACTGGACTCCAACTACCGAGTCAAAATTCAAAATAATCTCATTTAAGAGTTTAAAGTCAGGTCTGCTGATGTGAGCAAGAGCAAATTAGGAGGTTAATGAGATGGAGATTAGGAAATTAATGAGATGCATCACCTGCATGATTTAATTGATGTCCCAGAGCCCTGAGCACCTGAGGTGAAGCTTCCCTGCCAGGCAAGGTCTCCTCATGGATTAGAGCCTCAGGATGGGATGGGAGTGAGGAAAGGAGCCTTTTGCTGTGTGCCATTGCTCAAAATTCAGATTTTCCCCCTTTCCTGTGAAGCACACATGGATTTTTGGCCTTCCAGCAGCAGGTTTGGGTGCAGTGGTGGCTGTGCAGGAATCCTGGTGAATATCCTGGAGTACCTGGGAATGATTTGGTGGGAATTGCCTGGATTTGAGCTGCCTCAGGAGGGCTTGTGCAGCATCTTTGCCTCCTCACTTTGTCCATATCCCAAAATATTCCTTGTGGGTTTTCCACATCCCAGCCACTCTGTGTGATTATTCTGCACAGTCTCTGTCCCTTAGGTGTTTGCTTCCAAATAACTTTTTTTTTTTTTTTGCTTTAAACAAAGAATGGGAAGGTTTGTGTTGGTGTGGTGGGAATTGATTTAAAACCTTTCCCTCAGGTCAGGAATTTCCTGCCTAGTGCTTCATCTCCAGGATGTGCTTGAGTGATGGATGCTGGGGGAAGAATCCAGAGACATTCAGTGCATTCTGCCCTGAATCTGCAGCTGGCATTAACCTTGAATTGAAAGAAAATTTCAGCTGGGTTTAAAGCTGTGATGATTGATTTGAGCATTTCAAGACTGATTTGGAGCCCAGGACTGCCACTCCTGCTGTCTCCTAATTCCTCTTCCTCCTTTTCTCTTTACAGCTGAGCCTGCAGACCTCTTGAAGGTGTTAGATTTTCATAATTTACCTGATGGTATCACAAAAACCACGGGGTTTTGCACAAGCAGAAGATCTTCAAAAGAAGCAGATGTTGCTTACAGAGTAACAAAAGATGCTCAGCTCAGTGCCCCGACAAAGCAGCTGTATCCTGGTGAGTCCAGATTTTTATTTTTATTTTTATATTTATTTTTATTTTCATTTTTTTGTCCCATGACAATGTCTGATTCCTTCATTTCCCCAGTGTGCTTGCAGTGGCTCTGCTGTTTCAGGGGGCTGCAGATTTCCAGCCATCAAATAATTTCCTTTATTTGCACAAGGTGCTGGCTGCCACTGCACAAGAGGTGGCCAGTGCCACATCTGCTCCCTCCCACACTGGAAAATTGCTCCTCTGTCACTGTCCCAGCTGGGGACAGGGGCAGGAGGGGGCACAGGAGCCCAGTGGGGATTTGTTCTGGGCAGTGCCAGCACAGTGGGCTCTGCTTCTGGGGCTGGGTGTCTCTCTTAGCACAAATAATCCCCAGATAGAAATAACAGGCTGGCCCAGATGTGCCAGGAAAAGCTGTTTGAAGGGATGGGGGCTCATGAGAGGAAGGCACAGAGCCCTTGGAGAGCTCTGACCATTTTCTTGCTGCCTGAGTTGAATTTTTCAGGCCAAGGCACAACCAGCACAGAGTCAAAGGTGTGTGTGTGAGAGGAAATGATGGACCCAGACTGCTCCCTGCCTGAGAGGTGCAGTCACCACCAGAACCCTCCTTCCTGTCCCTGTCACACCTGGGGTGCTGGAATTGGGATGGGAGCAGGAATGGGCAGGTTTGGCAGGAGGGGATGGAGGCAGAGCAGGCACACTCCGTGCCTGGAGGGGATGAATGGATTGGCTGAATCAGAGCTAATGGGCTGTGCCACCATCAAAGCTTCTTCATCAAAGCTTCTTAATTAAGCAGGGCTTCCCTCAGCCCCAGCCTGGCAGAGGCACAAATGCAGGCTGAGGCTGGGGATGTGCTTCCAGCCCTCCCCTCCTTGCTGAGGTCATTTCCAGCCTTCATTATCATCCTGCTGGGACAAGAATTCTGTTTAATCCGTGTGAGCAGGAGCACGGGCTGTGTCTCACCCAAAAACTGAGCCTGCTGTGGGGACAGGTGAGAGCAACGTGTGACAGGCTGGACATCACTGCCCTCAGCCTGGCCCAAAGCTGGCTTTAAATGCCTGCAGAAGGGCAAACCAGACCCTAAATTTGTTTTCATTGCTGCCCAGGGCAGGAAAGCTGTTTCTGATCACAGATTAAATCAATGTCTGCCCAACTGCAGGTTGTGCCTTCTGTCCCTTCATGTCACATCCCTGAAATGAGTTCAAGTTTTAGGCCTGGTGTCTACAAGCTCAAAAGTGTTTGAAGGAAATTATTCCAGTTTGGAATATCCAGCTGGGGTGGATTTGAGAGCTTGCCAGTAGTTTCTGTAGCCACTGTGGAGTCTTGCCTGGTCACTTCTGTGCCACAGAAAGCAGCAAATGGGGGAGAACTGAAGGTGTAAAATCATGGCTGGGAAATTCTGGCTGATTGTTGAACAAGGGGATTGGATCAGGAATTCTGACCCAGGGAGCACAAGCGTGGAGAGAGAGTCCTGGTCCAAGGGAGAACTGGATCCTGGAGAAAACTGAGTCCTAGATCCTGGAGAAAATTGAATCCTGGTCCCAGAGGAGAACTGAATTCTGAATCCTGGAGAAAACTGAATTCTGGATCATGGAAAGAACTCAGTGTTGCAGAGGATTTTCTCTTGTCTCTTTCATACCTTATTACTTTCATATCCCCACCCTCACTGAGCTCTTGGTTTGCCTCTTCCTCGAGTGAGAAGATCAGGATGGAGCTCTGGATAACCTTTCCATCATTTCATCACCTGGACAACCACGGGGGCTTTGAAGCAGCTCAGCCCCACTTTGAAATCTTCCCCAGCCTTTGAGGTCTCTGTGCTGCTGGCTCAGGAATGAAAACTCCCAGTGTTTTCCAGCAGATCCACGGATGTTCCCTCCTCTCTTTCACAAGATGTGACTTCAGCTGCCCAGATGAGAGAGGGGATAAAGATAACAGAGTAATTGCAGGGCAGTGTCCCAGGGGAATGTGGTTTTAGGGCTTTTGTGTCACCAGGAGGGTGGCTTGGAGCAGAGCTTTGTCCCTCTCTGCTCCACAGCACCCTTGGCAAACGTGCCCTGTACAGAATATTTTGTCTAATTAGAAGCTGGTGCTTTTCTAAGATATAATTTCATGGGCTTTGCATTCTGCTGCCACAGCCAGCAAAGCAAGATATATATGTATATATACATATAAAAAACTTGTTTTTGCATGCTCAAAAGAGTGAAAAAAAAACCTGCTGAGATGCTTTTTGTCCTGGCTCCCTGAAGAAAGTCCTGCTTCCCAACAAAATCTGTGCTTTTCCAGAAAGAAAAGCAAGAGAAGAAGAAGAAGCAAGAAAAGCAAGAGTTTCAGTGGCAGCCAGCAAAATGTCATTTGTGTGCTTCCATCAAATTTGCAGATTTCTCAGAAATCTCTGCTAGAGCTTGAACAGCCACCCCTGAGAAAAACAAGCTGAGTGTCCTCAGATGAAGGGAAGGGCCAGAAATTGGGGACACCATTGGGAACAGCTTTGCTTTGAGGAGCACAGGTTGAAGGCTCAGGAAATGCCACCTCGGTGTTTGTGCCAGCTCATTGCTTTTCTTATTTTTGCCATTCAGCAGCTCAAGCTTTCCTGCTCTGTTTTAGGCTGGTTTTGGGTACACCTGGATTAGCAAGAAGATCCAAACTTTTGTTTTGAAGGTTGTACAACAACATTTAATCACCGTGCTCCAGCCACAGGATGCTCAGCCTGACTCTGGCTCATCCACTGGAGCCTCCATGA
The DNA here is from genome assembly GCA_013397375.1 of Toxostoma redivivum. Lineage (NCBI taxonomy): Eukaryota > Metazoa > Chordata > Aves > Passeriformes > Mimidae > Toxostoma > Toxostoma redivivum. The sequence goes on along the minus strand of VXBI01002153.1, from coordinate 4,192 downwards.
GCTCAGCCATGCCCACCCTGCATCTCCAGCAGCCCTGGGGGCTCCCCCTGGTGCTGTGGGAGGTCCCACAGGGTGAGCTGGAGAGGTTCTGGAGGGTGGCTGCTGAGCCAGAGCCAGCGATGGATGCAGCGTCCCGCAGCGCCAGCTCGTTTGAGGAGCGAGTCAAAGACTCAGACTCCATCCCAAAGCCTTTGTTGGAGGGGTGTCCCCATTGTTTTGGAGGGATTTGGGTCAATTTCTCCGTGCTTGGTGTATTTGTGGCCATGAATTTATCAGTATTGGTGTGTGTGGGGATGTGTGTTCATCCCTCGCTCGGCAGCAGGGTCATTTCTGCCTCTGACAGTGCAGGCATTGTTATTTTGCCAGGACAGCAGAGCAGTAACAGAGTAATGTCAGCTATAATTCATCCATTATGATTATTTGGGTTGAGAAACTCGCATCACCATGGAGACATTTTGATAATCGTGAAAAAAAAAATTAAAAGCAGCTTTTTAATGAGTTGGCAGCTTGTCCAAGTTGAAAGGTACTGTATTGTGGGTTCATAATGAAATTTTGGACATGAACTATTTTACATAAAAGGCCCAAATCTGGAGGCTGTAATTGGAGCCAGGAAGGCGTATGGTCCTGCCTCGGTCCTGCAGGAGGGTTTGTGCTCAGGGGAGGGAGGCAGAGCCCAGGGCAGCCTGAGGGAGGCACCAAAATCGGCTGCTGGGCTGAGTCCCGGGGGTCAGTCAGGCGAGAATGGCACTGAACTCCTGACTGGGAGCCTCTCTGCTAATTCCCAAATATTCTTTACTGTCAGAGTCTGGGACATCCCTTTGGGATCCAGAGCTGTGAGACCCTGTCAGGGAGCTCTGAGACCCTGGGATGATCCCAAAACATCTGTGGGGTTGATTACAGCCCTTGGAACAAATTACCAGCTTTAGATGAGAACTTAAAAGTCACAGAAGTTTAAGTAGAGTTATCATAAAATGAAAATATAGATTGTAGGGTTTTTGGGAATGGGGATTTTAGAACACAAGATGGAGGAAAAAGCACGTGTTTGGTCTTTCTTTGTTCTTCTTCATCTCCATTTTCTATTGTGGAGCTGGCACTTTGGGATTGGTTTAGAGTAGAAGTTCACTGTCTAACATAGATGATGGGAATTGGGAAATAATTGTAAACATCATGTAGGTAGTTTTTAGTATAAAAAGATAATGAAGGGCAGAGAGTGTGCCATGGCTGCCCTGCCAGACAGACCTGGCTGGGCTGAGAGAAAATATTACAGATAAGAAAAGAATAAACAACCTTGAGAGTGAAAACTGAAGAGCTCAGATTGATTCCAGCTCGGGCACACGAACTGCCACACAAGAACTTTTACACAGCTCGGGGAAAACACCAAAAACGATTTTTGAGATTTACCCAAGGTGAGGAGGGTTAACTTGGTACAGAGTGGTTCTCCACAGTTATCCTGTTATCCCCCTCGGAATTCTCCCTTTGCTCTGTAGCAATTCTGTTTTTGATGCATCCCCTGCCCTGCTGTAGGCAGCAAAACACATGAAAATCACTTTATTCCTAAAAACCAAAGCATCTCCCAGTGAGAAGAGGAAGAGGATGAGCTCAGGGCTCCTGTGTTTGGTGCCAGGAACTGCCCAGTGCCACGTTCCTCATCCCTCCCTGGGTCAAACCCCCAGGAACCATCTAGGAAAAACCTCCAGTAGTGAAGAAAATCTATTTGCAGCTTCTGGGCACTGAGCTGGGTGGTTTTTGTGGTTTATTTGGCTGCACATGTGCAGTTTAAACAGGATCCCTGTGTTCCCTGGGTGCCACACAAACCCCACGGTGGGGCTGCCCCACTTTGCCCTGCTGTGCTTGAGGATTTCTCCAGGAATCCATGGAAAGGCTGGACCTCCAAAGGGACATTCCCTGCAAGCCCCATGCTCTGTGTGCATCATTTAATGAAGAAATCTCCTTTATGGATGCTCCTGGGGTGTTCAAGCTGCCCTGTTTGGGATGTGCACCCAGGATTTTCAGGCTGGGCTCATTTTATTTTTTTCAGTCTGAAGGGCAGAGAAAGCCAAAGAGGGGGGAGGAATTTGGGTTTCTGCAAGAGGGTGATGCCCAGATTGCAACTTTCAATGTGTTTGCTTGGCCTTGCAGATTGACCCTTTGATCCTCCAAACCTTGCAGAAATCAAGGCAGAAATCACCTGTGATCAGACACAGCTCGTTCCTGGGAGGAGAGAAAGACAGAAAATGTTTAATAAGCAGACAAATTAGTATTTTCTGTTGATTGCCAGATTTATTTCCTTTTTCAGATTTTTTTTTTGTGTGTGTGTGTGTGTCTGCAGCAACCCTGAAAGCCAAAACCACGAAATCCTCTGCTCTCCTCTGGGATGAACAAATCCTGATGCAATTCTCTGCTCTCTTAAATAAAACCCTTCAGGACTGTGTTGATGCTTGATTTCCTCTGTCCCTTCAACAGCTTAAACTCATTTGGAGCACCCATGAAAGTTTTTGCCTTGTGTCCTAAAAAGCTTTGAGGGAGCTGCTTAGAAGGGCTGGGTGCAAATAATACAAATTTAAGCCAACAACTTCTGTAGAACTTTTGTTTCCCCTGAGCATTTGGGGAAAATCCACGTTGTCACCTGGCCCTATATGAAATTTTGGGGCTGCTCACATCTGGAGACAGAGCAGCCACGGCTTCTCAGCACTGTTTCTGGAGGGGTTATTCCTGAGGAAACCTCACTAACCTCTTTGCTTTTCCACTCCAGCTTCCCCCTTCCCAGAGGACTTCTCCATTCTAACCACTGTAAAAGCGAAGAAAGGAGGTCAGTCCTTCTTGATCTCAATTTACAATGAGCAAGGGATCCAGCAAATTGGTGTGGAGTTGGGTAGATCTCCTGTATTCCTGTATGAAGACCATACAGGAAAGCCAGGCCCAGAAGACTATCCTCTCTTTAGAGGCATTAACCTAGCAGATGGCAAGTAAGTGACATTTTGTGCACCAAGGAAAAAAAAAAAAAATCAATTCGTTGTTTGTATCCATGCCAGCATGTTGTATAAAATAGGAATTGTAAAATAGAAATGTATTTGCACAGCCCTGGCAGCTGAGAGGTGCCCCAGTGTGTCGTTTGGGTGAATTAATTGGACAACTGTAAGAATTGTAACTGAGCACTCAGTGCTGCTGGCTGCTGCTTGTGGGGATAGCAACATGGATTTTGCCTTAAAAAAAAAAATAAAAATCACTTTGTCTTGCAAAATCCACGCTGAGGCTTGTGCAGGGCTGGAAAAGAGGGTGGAAAGGGAGTCAGCAGCGTGGTTCTATCCCTGCTTCTTGCTGAGGGCAGAGCTGGCTCTCTGCTGCCTGATTTTGGGGAGGAAAGCTGCAAATCCCATTCCCAAATCCTGCCGAGCACCCCCTTCCTGCCTGCCCAGGGAGGATTCCCATGAAGCCTCCCAGAGCACGCAAAGTTTATTTTGAACACAATCCCTGCTGTGCCTGACTCGTGTGTGGCCTGTGCTCTCCCAGGTGGCACCGAGTGGCTCTGAGTGTGCAGAAGAAAAATGTCACCTTGGTTCTGGACTGCAAAAAGAAAATCACCAAGTTCCTGGACAGGAGCGAGCACCCCATCATCGACGTCAACGGCATCATCGTCTTCGGCACCAGGATTTTGGATGAGGAGGTGTTTGAGGTGAGCCACGGCCAGGGGCAGCTCTGGGGGTGCTGATGGGACATTTCCAGCTCAGTTTTGGAATTTTTGTTGGGTTCTTTTTTAACTTGTTTGTGATTTATTTGATTTTTTTTTTTTTTGGAGTAATGATGAAAACTGGGTGAGCTTGGTGTGCGCTGTCGGTGATTTATTTGGTTTTATGTTCATTTTTTGGAGTAATGATGAAAACTGGGTGAGCTTGGTGTGCGCTGTCGGTGATTTATTTGGTTTTATGTTCATTTTTTGGAGTAATGATGAAAACTGGGTGGCCTTGGTGGGGTGAGCTCCTCTGCTTCTCTGCTTTCAAGCCTGGCTGGGGTTCCAGGCCATCTCCACACTGGGATTTTGTGGCACATTTCAGCTGGGATTGGAGCTGCAGGGCAGTGAAGGAAAGCTCCCAAAGCCCATTTCACCCTGGGGCTGTGGGAATTTCCTCTTTTCCCACTTTGTGCCCATGGATTCGGTGTTCTCTTGCTCCATAACAGCTTGCTTGGCTGAGTT
>VXBI01002148.1:23437-39586 GCA_013397375.1 Toxostoma redivivum | reverse complement strand
TTCTCTTGTCCTCTTTCCTCTTGCCCTTTTTTCTCTTTTCCTTTTTTTATCTTGTCCTCTTTCCTCTTGTCCTTTTCTCTCTTGTCCTCTATTCTCTTGTCCTCTTTCCTCTTGCCCTTTTTTCTCTTTTCCTTTTTTTATCTTGTCCTCTTTCCTCTTGCCCTTTTTTATCTTTTCCTTTTTCTTCTTGTCCTTTTTCCTCTTGTCCTCTTTCCTCTTGCCCTTTTTTATCTTTTCCTTTTTCTTCTTGTCCTTTTTCCTCTTGCTCTCTTTTCTCTTGTCCTTTTTTCTCTTGTCCTCTTACCTCTTGTCTTTTTTTCTCTTCTCCTCTTTCCTCTTGTCCTTTTTTCTCTTGTCCTTTTTCCTCTCATCCTGTCCCTTGTCACCTTGGACAGGACACTGACCCCACCTGGCCACACCCTCTGGACATCCCCGAGCCAGGAGGGATCAGTCTGGACAGCAAAGGGGGAAAGTTCTGGATGTCTTCAGGCCTTTTTCTAGAGTTCCTCAAGTATTTTGAAATCAAACTGGGGATGCTGTGGAGCAGGACCACAACACTCAGAAAATTCTTAATTAATTCTAAATTCTGGAGTTAAGAGCTGTGAGCTCTTTGTTCTCTGCAGGCTCACCCTCTGCAGGTGCTGCTGTCACTGCCCTGAAGGGACCTTTCCCATCTTTCCCATCTTTTCTATCTTTTCCATCTTTTCCAGGCTTGCTCACCTGGTGCTGGGGGATTTCCTGAGAGCCATCACCCCAGGACCTCCCTCCAAGTGTGCTTTCCTCTGAGCTGACCTTTATTTCATAATCCCACAAATAATTTACTTTATTTGTTAAATTTATGAAATTTATGAATTTATTATTTGTTCATTTATTCAATTACTTTAAATTTGTAATTTGTGCTTCCTGATTTTTTGCGAGCAGCCACCCAGCCCCAGCCCCTGGCAGGAATTTGGGCTCTTGCAGTGAGATTTGTGTGAGATCTGTGTAAAACCTTCACGGTGCTGCCCACACTGAGCTCAGATTTACAGCCCAGTGCAGCCAGAGGTGACCCTGCCCTGAGGAAAAGGTTCCCTGCAAACAACCTGGATTTGTAATGGCAGGATTTGATCATCTTTTCACAGATTACTGAATTGTGTTGATGACAATAAATCAGAAAGTACATTCAAGCCCTTAAGGGATTTATTCTCCTGATTCCAGGTGAAATAAAGAAGAATCAAGCACTTAAGTGCCTTTAAACCCAGAATTTATTCCCTAAGATAGGATGTGACCTAAACAAAGGAGAATACTCATGTCCCTGCAGCACTGGCTGTGGATTGCAACTAATTTAAATTAAATTTAAGCTTGTATCTTGTAATTAAACATTAAATATTTTCAGCATGTTTTTCAAGGCACCAGAGCAGTTATTGATGATTGGCAATATTACATCAGTTTCCAGTTGGGATGTTACCAAGAAAATGCCAATGTCTTGTTGCACTGACTACAAAAAAAAAGGTTTATTTATGAGTCAGAACCCAGAATTTGTTTTTTGTCTCTTGCATGCATTGCTGGAAGTGTAAATACCAGCCTTGCTTTGCTCTGGTAATAAAGACAAATGAGGTACATGCAAAGAGGAGCCACGGAAATGAGAGAACAGCACAGACACAAAATTGCCCGGTGAGGAATGGGGCTTTCCTGGCTTTTGCCTGTTTTTTACAGCACTTTGACAGAAAGTCGTGTCCAAACAGCTCAGAGCCTTGTTCTCAAATCACAGGGAAGGAATTTCAGCTGGGCTGGGGTTTCCTTGGAGGGGATGGAGCTGCCCCTGTGCTGAGCCTTGGATGGGGAGAAGGATCCAGGGAGAGCTCAGAGCCCTGCCAGGACCTCAAGGGGCTCCAGGAGAGGGACTGGGGACAAGGCATGGGGGGACAGGAGACAGGGAATGGCTTTAAGCTGACAATGGGGAGATTTGGATGGGATATTGGGAAGGAATTCCTCCCTGGGAGGGTGGGGATGGAATTCCCAGATTTGCTGTGGCTGCCCCTGGATCCCTGGCAGTGCCCAAGGCCAGGTTGGACATTGGGGACAGTGGGAGGTGTCCCTGCCATGGCAGGGGTGATCTTTAAGGTCCTTCCCAACCCAGACCATTCCATGATTCTTTTGGAACTCTGCTTCCTCTTCCTCCCATCATCTCCCAAAGCCTGGCTGTGATGTTTTCCGTGCTTGCCATTTGTATTTTATTTAGGGGACTGATGGAATCGAAGCTGAGCTCTGCAGAGGAGGACTCTGAGTGTGCTGGGAAGGTGCAGCCTGCCCTGCCCTGGCTGAAAGGTGAGCAGCACATCAGCATTTCCATCCTGGATCACAGTGACATCAGCGTTTCCATCCTGGATCAAAGGTGATGACCCTGCCTGAGATTTGTGCACAGAGATGCTGAAAAGGCCAAAGCAGCAGAAAGAGAATAAAATGTGTCTGACCTGAGGGCAAAGCCCTGGGTGATGGGGTGAGATCAGGGTGAATGCCAAGCACTGGCTGGAGGAGGAAAAGGGGTCAGAGAAGGGAAACACTGGTGAGTCAGACAGCAGCTCAGTGTGGGGGTGCTCAGAGTCTGGGGGAGGATTTTGGGGAGCTAAGTGGGGTTTAAAGGGGGCTCCAATCCCACAGCTGGAAAATCCTAAATGTTTTCAGAGAGGAGGAAGTGAGCATGGCACAGGCTGAGGGTGGAGCAGGGTTTGGAGCACGGTGAAGGATTCACAAACAGCAGCACGAGCTCTGGCAGGAGCTGCAAGCTGAGCATCAATAATTCACAGTTCAGCAGAGATTAAAAGAGCCCAGAGCTGGGATCTCACATCCAAAGCCATCTTTTGCTCTTGGCTCCTTCTCAGCGATGCAGGGGTAGTTTAGAAGCTTGGGAGGATGTCCCAGTGCTTGTCCCTTTGAAGCTGCAGGGCCCTAAGGAGGCTGCTGCAGGAACATCCTCACCTCCTGCCTGGACCCCGAACAGCAGCAGATCAACCTGCTCTGCCCTGAGCTGGGACAGAGGAGGGGTCCCTGCAGGGCAGGCCCAGCCCTGGGCATGGGCTCGTGTCCTCTGTGCTGCACTAAAGCAGACGGGCCAGGACTGCATTTCTCCATGCAGGAAGAGCCAGTTCTTTGTTCACATCACTCATTTTATACAGATTTTACAATTGGCTGGCAGTGTTCCTGCCATGATCCATTGGTTCAAAGGTGTTTTGTGATAAGACTCTCTCTTTCACTCAGGTGTTTGCATTCTTCCTTTGTGGATTCTCCTGGGACATTTCTGTTGTTTGTGCAGGTGCAGATTTACTTTTCTTGCTGGAGCAGGTGGTTGTGTTAACTGACTTTTCATCCCCAGGGCTGTTCAGCATGGGAGCCTGGCTAGCTGCACTTGGAACAGGGAATTCAGCTGGGAATTCAGCAGAGCCAGGCCTGCTTTTGTGAGACCTCGCTTTTGTAATTTTACCTGTCTGCAGCACTTTGTACCACCCTGAGCCCTCTCCTCTCTGAGAGGGACCCCTGAGTGCCCCTGGACATCATTCCACGTCTGGATCAGCCAGAGATTCCTCCCTGCACATCATTCCACAGCTGGATCAGCCAGGGGTTCCTCTCAGATTTGGGATGAAGTTCCTTTCTGGCACATCATTCCACATCTGGATCAGCCAGAGATTCCTCCCTGACACATCATTCCACATCTGGATCAGCCAGGGGTTCCTCTCAGGTTTGGGATGAGGTTCCTCTCCTCCCTGCACATCATTCCACATCTGGATCAGCCAGGGGTTCCTCTCAGGTTTGGGATGAGGTTCCTCTCCTCCCTGGCTCCCCTTCCTCCCCCAGACCCCACACAGGCTTTGGGAGAGCCAGGATTAAAGCTGGCAGATGTCAAATTGCTGTGGCAGTGAGAGGAGCATTTCTCAGCTCATAAATTGGTTTATGACTTTTCATGTAGCAGTCGGAGTAAAATAAATTTATGGAGTCAAGAACAGCTTTTTAATGGAAGAGCAATGGAGCTGAGGCAGAAGTTCTTGGCACAGAAATCAGGACCTGACTGAACAAGGTTTTAACTCTGGCCAGGCAGTGAGCAGGACTTGGGGCTAAGCATCCAATCTGTGGCTTTTTAATGGATTTTGATTGGTTTTATTGATTTTCATAATGTTATTTGAGTAATTATCAAAACATGCCTGCCTGTAAGAAACATACCCTGAGAATTCAGGTGGGGAAACCTTCCAGGTAAACGTTAGAACACAAGGACTGGATTATTTTGGGTCTGCAGGAATTGATTCACATTTAATGGAGCCTTTGCCATGGCAGGGACAGTCCCTGGAGGTGACACAGCACAGGGAGAAGTGAGGGAATGAAACTGGGAACAGCATGGGATTGAAACAGGAATCAACATGGGAATGGAACTGGGACCAGCATAGAACTGAAACTGGGACCAGCATGGGAATGAAATTGGGAACAGAATGGGAATGAAACTGGGAACAGCATGGGAGTCAAACTGGGAACACCATGGGAATGGAACTGGGACCAGCATGGCAATGGAACTGGGACCAGCATGGGAATGAAACTGGGAACAGCATGGGAGTCAAACTGGGAACACCATGGGAATGGAACTGGGACCAGCATGGCAACGGAACTGGGAACACCATGGGAATGGAACTGGGACCAGCATAGAACTGAAACTGGGACCAGCATGGGAATGGAACTGGGAACAGCATGGGAATGAAACTAGGACCAGAATGGAGACTGGAACTGAAATCACCATGGGAATGAAACTGGGACCAGCATGGGAATGGAACTGGGACCAGCATGGGAGTGAAACTGGGACCAGCATGGGAATGAAACTGGGACCAGCATGGGAATGGAACTGGGACCAGCATGGGAATGGAACTGGGAACAGCATGGGAATGAAACTGGGACCAGCATGGGATTGAAACTGGGACCAGCACGGAGACTGGAACTGCCAGGCAGAACCTTGCCCCAGGCTGTGGGTTACGAATCCTCATTCTCATGGAATTATGGAATCCTGGAATGGTCTGGATCAGCATCTGCCACTGCAGGTGTGCTCTGGGTGCTCAGTTACTCAAAGCTGAGGAATAATGGGATTTCTGCAATTCCAAACCCCAAAGACATCTGCTTTGGTGATGAAGGATCTGCCCATAGAAATGTGACTCCTGATAATTAAATATGCCCTTCCATCAAGCTGGGAAAGACATGGAGCAAAGATTTAGGGACAGCAGAGGGAATCTAAAATTAGATCTGAGCCATAAGCTGCATTACTTAGGGAAAGCAGAATTTATTTGCTCCAGTTGTGGAGTCACTAATATTCCCAGAGAGAGACTTTCCCTGCAATACATTGAGAAGATGGATCATGGTTTAAGCCTTCCAGGGTGTTTGGTGCAAGGTGCTTTGTTAGGGAATGGCAAACATCTCAAAATAGGGAAATCAGCCCATCCTGGAGTCATTCGTGATGAATACAGAAATTACAGAATCATGGAGGCTGGAAAAGCCAAGCCCCACTGCTTTTCTCTCTGGGTATCTGTCTTCCCTTGCCTAAAACAGGAATTTCCCCTTTCCCCTATGTCCCATGAGCACCCTGGGTGCACCCCTGGGTGTGAGTCCCTGGGGTGACAGATATCAGGATTTATCCAGGCATCACCACCCTGGGGTGACAGCTATGAGGACATCACCACTCTGGGGTGACAGATATCAGGATTTGTAGAGATATCACCACCCAGGGGGAATTACAGATATCAGGATTTATCCAGGCATCACCACCCAGGGGTGACAGATATCAGAATATCACCACCCTGGGGGTGACAGATATCAAGATTTATCCAGGTATCACCACCCTGGGAATTACAGATATCAGATTTATCCAGGCATCACCAACCAGGGGTGACAGATATCAGGGTTTGTACAAGATCACAACCCTGGGAATCACAGATATCAGGATTTGTACAGGTATCACCACCCTGGAGTGACAGATAACAGGACATCACCACCCTGGAGTGACAGATATCAGGGTTTGTACAGATATCACCACCCTGGGAATTACAGATATCAGGATTTATCCAGGCATCACCACCCTGGGGGTGACAGATATCAAGATTTATCCAGATATCACTACCCAGGAGTGACAGATACCAGGGGAATTACAGATATCAGGAAATGTACAGATATCACCATCCTGGGAATTACAGATATCAGGATTTGTACAATATCACTGCCCTGGGGGTGACAGATATCGGGATTTATCCAGATATCACCACCCTGGGGGAATTACAGATATCAGATTTATCCAGGTATTACCACCCTGGGGTGACAGATATCGGGGTTTGTACAATATCACGACCCTGGGAATTACAGATATCAGGATTTGTACAGGTATCACCACCCAGGGGGTGACAGATACCAGGATTTATCCAGGTACCACCACCCAGGGCTAACAGATATCAGGACATCACCACCCTGGGGTGACAGATATCGAGATTTATCCAGATATCACCACTCAGGGCTGACAGATATCAGGATTTGTACAGTTATCACTATCCTGGGAATTACAGATACCAGGATTTATCCAGATATCACCACCCTGGAGTGACAGAGATCAGGATTTATCCAGAAATCAGGGATTCACCTGCCCTGGAGGAGCAGACCCTCCTTGGCCGTGCCCAGCTGCCTTTGCAGGGCTCTGCTGCCCCAGCCAGCCCAGGGCACCCAGCTCAGCTCCCTGCAAATAAATCTCTGCTGGCTCCTCATTTCCAGCAGGGCTTAACTCCCCCTGTGTGCCCAGACCCTTCCTGCCTGAAAATCAGGAATATTGGAGCTTTCCTGCTGAAAAGCAGGAATGTTGGAGTTTTCCTGCCTGAAAATCAGGAATGTTGGAGCTTTCCTGCTGAAAATCAGGAATGTTGGGGTTTTATCAGCAGAGCCAGCCTTGCTTTGGGGCAGTTTCACACCCTGTGTTCTGCTCTGTGCCTGGGATGGGTGGTTTGTGTTATCTGGGCTAAAAAAAGGGGATTTTACAGCATTTACACAAAGCAATCAGAGCAGCAGGTTTGGCTCTCCGTGCTCCAAAGCAGGAAATCTGCACAACACAGAATTCAGAGCTCTCAGTGTGCCAGAAAAACAAACCCTGGCTCGATGGGACCTTCTGGAATGGAAGCCTCCAGTGCTGAATCCACAGTTAATTAATTAAAGGTGATTATATTTACTCTGCATCCATGGAAAGCCAATGGGTTGCTGACAGATCCAGCACTTCGACCTTTCCCCTCCCCACTGGGATTTTCCTTTAGGAAAAATTCCCATTTTACCAGGGAATTTTAAGCAAAGGATGAAGCTGAGCTGGTCTGAGCTTCACTGGACTTGCTGAGAGAAAAGGGCTTTGAGAACAAGAGAAATCTCTGGGAATTAATTGGTTTTTCCCCAAAAGTGACTTGGATCAGCCCAGCTTTTTCATAGGAATAAAAAGAAAATCCCTGCCTTCAGCTGGGGTTTAATGCAGGTTTCCCCTCCAGGAGATTTTCTTCCTCTCACTCACTCCCCCCTCATGTTCTAACACATGTAATATATTAAAAATTAACGGATTAATTCCAATTTTCTCCCAAGCTTCCCTTGAATCAGGCAAAATTTAGCTCCTGGGACAAACTGAGAGATCTCAGGAGCCAACACACAAAATTACTTGGAAGAAATAATCAACTTGGGGGATTCCTTTAAAAATGATTTAGTCCTATCAGTGGATGCCATGACCTAACTTAAATAGTTTGCTTATATTTTTTTTTTTAATTTAAATGTGCCTTCAAGACTTTTAAATACACACAGTTATTTAATTTAATCCCTGGAAGGTATTTCCCCCTCGGAGGATTTTGTTTCCCTGTTCAAAGCAAGAAGTAAAATCTTTAATGGCCGAGTCTGAACAAGCAGAAACATTGCACCTCATCCTGAAAAAAGCTGTGTTCAGTAATCAAACAATTAATTACCTCAGAATGGAAGAAAAAAATCCCAATTCTCTCTATTTCAGCAGTTTTTGGAAGTGTTTCCCCATGAAGAATTAAATGAAGTTAAATCCCTGTCCTGAATTGCCCCCTCAGGAATTGCTGGTTTGAGCTCAGCCTTGGCAACAAACAGAGGGAATCCTGCAGGGATTAAACCTCAGCTTAGCCAGAAATCCAGAACAAGAGAGGTTTTGGCCACAGGTACAAGCCAGGCTTTGCTTTACACAAAAAAGTTTGGTGTTCTCTGCTCTGCTGGGGCTTTGCAGAGAGAAGGGAAGGGGGGAAATACAAAAGAAGAAGGAAATAAAAACAAGCAGGAGAAAGGCACAAGGGAAATTATTCATGTTTCCCATACTGAGCTCAGCAACTTCTATAAAAATATCAATATGTACATGAAGAATAATTATTTTGTCCACCTCCTTCCTGCTGTTATCCCTGCACAAGGCAGAAATTACCAATTCCTGGGAAAATATCTTTTAATTCTGTCTCTTTTTATTTGAATCCCAGTCCAATTCCTGCCAGCTCTGCTGTGTGCAAACATTAAATAACAATAATGGGGAACACATTTGGAGAGCCCATGGAAATCTGCTCATGCAGAAATCCCACATTTTCCACCCTGCCAATGGATGGGAGGAGAAGGAGCTGCCAAATTTCACACCAGGCCCACTGGCACCAAAGCCCAGCTCGTTGAGAAAATCCCTGAGCTGTTTCAAGATAATTTGGGAAGAAAAGAATTAAAAATAAAAGATAATTTAGGAATTTCCATGAGATGCTGCACCCAGCTCCTGCATCACTTCAACTGCAGATTGTTCAGCTGATTTCAGTGCAATGTTTTCCCACACAAAGATCAGCCAATTTTCACAGGAAATTTTATTTTCCCAACCTTTTTTTTTGGATTTCAAAGTGACAATTCCCCAGCCCAGGGAGTTCAGGGGTTGTTGTTAAATTCCCTCTCACCAATGGAATCAGGGGCTCTCCTGTGGCTCCTTTTCCTAAAAAAAAAACATTTTCAAATCACAGAATCCTTAAGTTTGGAAGAGACCTCCAAAACCAACAACTCCAACCTTTGACTGAATTCCTCTGTGTCCACTGAACCTTATCCCAAAACTGCCAAAATCAACGGAACAGAAAAAAAAAAAAATTATCAGATTTCATTCCAAGCTCTGCAAAATTCCAGGTGTGGGACCTGGGTGTCAATATTCATATTCTGGAGTAATTTCTTTTTAAACATTTCATTTTAAACATTTTTCAAAATCAAAGGCTGTATGCTTCCAGGGGAGATTTTCTTATCTTTGCAATAAATTAGCTAAAAATCGATCCAGGAAATGCTGTAATCCAATATAAAAATAGTGTCCCAAAGATCTGAGGGGCTTCTTACTGTGGGTTCCTTGTCTTTACCTGTTCAGGTGTTGCACCTGAGAGGAATGAGGGATTTGTTTTTCCAAATGAGCTGGTGGATAAAACCAGCACTGAGAGATAAAAGAAACAATGGGATGGATTGCACTGATTGATGGATGGAAAAAAAAATTCTATTTGCCTTTACAAACAAACTGTAGGGCTGCTGGTAAATGAAATTGGATGTTGAGAGATGAAAGAAGCAATGGGGGAAAACCATGAATTGTGTAAGAATTAAAAATGCAAAGGGAGGGTTGTACATGAGAGGGGAATCTCAGGGATCAGGGGTTGGGCAGTCTGTGCCTCTCAAGTGCCTCAGCAATGGGGAAAGAGAGAGGGAAATTGGGATAAAAAGGGAGGTGAGACCTCCAAAAATGTGAGAGACCCCAGGGGAATGTCCCATGGGCTCTCCTTTATTCAATAAAGCAAAAGGGCTCCTCTGTCTCATTTTTGGACATAAACCTCTTGTCTCATAGCTCCCACTATTCTGTAAAAACCTCAGATTTAAAACCCAATAAAAATACACGCATCTAACCGACTACACATTTGTGATTTCTAACTTATTAGTCATATTTACCAATCTTTTCCAAAGTTTCAAATCCAGTACAGTGTTTTCCAGAATCACAGAAATCACAGAAAATTCAAAAACTCCAGATTTCTGGAAGCCAACGTTAGTGGATTCATTTTCCTGGCACAAGCAGAGCTCCCAAGTCCTCATTTGATAAAAGCAGAGCCCTGTCCCATGGGATGTCTGTCCCAGGGATGTGCTGTGCTTGGAACAGCAGGAGAAAACAAGGCATGGCCCTGGCTGTGGGACATCCCAAACCATGGAGTGTGTAATCCTGAAATCCCGAAATCCTGAAATTCTGAAATGCTGAAATCCCGAAATGCTGAAATCCCGAAATCCCGAAATCCCAAAATCTCGAAATCCCGAAATCCCGAAATCCCAAAATCTCGAAATCCTGAAATCCTGAAATGCTGAAATCCCGAAATGCTGAAATCCCGAAATGCTGAAATCTCGAAATCCCGAAATCCTGAAATGCTGAAATCCCGAAATCCCAAAATCCCGAAATCCCGAAATCCCGAAATCTCGAAATCCCGAAATCCCGAAATCCCGAAATCCTGAAATCCCGAAATCCCGAAATCCTGAAATCACGAAATCCCCAAATCCTGAAATCTTGAAATCCTGAAATCCCGAAATCCTGAAATCCCGAAATCCTGAAATCTTGAAATCCCCAAATCCTGAAATCCCCAAATCCTGAAATGCTGAAATCCCCAAATCCTGAAATCCCCAAATCCTGAAATCCCGAAATCCTGAAATTCCAAAATCCTGAAATCCCCAAATCCTGAACTCCCATCCCATTCCCACGGCAGGGACACCCCCACAGTCCCAGGGACACCGCCAGGGATCCAGGCGCAGCCACAGCTCCCGGGTTTGTCCCAATTCCAGCAGAATTCCCAGCCCAGCAGCAGGGCAGGGACAAAAAATTTGGCAGGAAAAGCCAAACCAAGCTGGAGATGGGAGGGAAGCAGCAATTTGCTGGAATTGCAGGAATTTTGTGGTCAGACAAAGCTGGGACGGGCTGGAGATCCAGAGGGACACAAAGGGAGCACAAATCCATCAGGTCCCGTTTGGATTTTCAGAGCAAGGGGCCGGGAGCTGCCCAGCTCCATCTCCCAGGGATCATGAATATGCATCCGTGCAGATTTCAGCAGCCACAAACCCTGAGTGTGATTATTCAAATGGTGTTTAATTATCAGCGCAATTATCAGCCAGACAAAACAAGGGCATTGTTATTCCGGGCGATCCTCTCGGAGATGAATGGAGGGGACAAAAGGAAAAGGAAAACTGTTTTAACCTTCAAAAAAGGAGCTCCCAACCCATTCCTCCTCTCCTTCAACATTCATCTCCTCCGTGCGGGCTGCTGTCCCCCAGCAGAGCTTTGTTTCTGTCACAAATATTTCTCTTTTTTTCTGCACTTCTACACTGCAGACACTCATGGGCTGCTGGGATCCATTTTTAAGCTGTAAAACCTCACAAAACCGGGGACACCTGGCCTGGAATGGCGTCTCCAAGGAGGCCCTGGTGGCACCTCCAATGTCCCCGTGCTCTGGTGAAGCAGAGATGTCACCAGCAAGGTGCTGAGATAAATTCCCTCCCAGGACAGTCAGGTTGAAAACTTATTCCTGCACCCCAAAATGAGACTGGATAGGGTCACAGAGCACCTATTGCTGCACCCTAAAATTAATGGGAATGGGATCACACAGCTCCTATTGCTGCACCCCAAAATTAATGGGAATGGGATCACACAGCTCCTATTGCTGCACCCCAAAATTAATGGGAATGGGGTCACACAGCTCCTATTGCTGCACCCCAAAATGAGACTGGATAGGGTCACAGAGCACCTATTGCTGCACCCTAAAATTAATGGGAATGGGGTCACACAGCTCCTATTGCTGCACCCCAAAATGAACCTGGATAGGGTCACAGAGCTCCTATTGCTGCACCCCAAAATTAATGGGAATGGGATCACAGAGCACCTATGGCTGCACCCTAAAATAAGCCTGAACAGGGTCACACAGCTCCTATTTTGCACCCCAAAATGAACATGGATAGGGTCACAGAGCACCTATTGCTGCACCCTAAACTTAATGGGAATGGGGTCACACAGCTCCTATTGCTGCACCCCAAAATTAATGGGAATAGAGTCACAGAGCACCTATTGCTGCACCCCAAAATCAACGGGAATGAGATCACAGAACTCCTATTGCTGCACCCCAAAATTAATGGGAATAGGGTCACACAGCTCCTATTGCTGCACCCCAAAATGATCCCCGTGGAATCACAGAATCATTTGGGCTGGAAAAACCTCCCAGCCCAGCCCAGCTTTTACCCATTCCAGCACCAGTTTGTCCCTGGACACTCCCCAGTTTGGGAAGTGGCTGCAATCATTTGAAATGAACCCCTGGGACTTGTCCCCAAACTCTGTCCCCGTGCCATGCTGAGGGCTGGCAGTGCCACTCCAGCCCAAACCCAGGGATTCCTCTTCCCATCAAAGCAATTGGAACTGAATTCATTCCCCTGATTTGCCTGAAGCAAAAGCCCAGGCTGCCATCAGCTGCAGCAACTTTTTAATGTATTTATTTAGTTATTTGATATGGGAGAAACAATAACAAAAAAAAAAAATAAAGGAGATAAAACCCTCCCAATATTAGCCATGGCAAGCTTATCAGGCAGTTCATTAACAAATTCATTTCCTGATTAAATTCAATAATGAGCCTTCAATAGGAACGCAGAGATAACAGGAGAAAGGAATTGGCGCAGCAGTGCCTGGGAACCAGGAGTTTGTGGGGAATGAGGGAGGCAGGGCTGGGATGTTCCCCTGTGGGGCGGGACAGGGGTGAATGACAGCCCAGAATTTGGGATTGCAAATCCCAGAGCAGACGGGGCTGCCCTGCATCCCTGGAGGTGCCCAAGGCCAGGTTGGATCCCTCCTAAATCCATTTATTCCGTGGTTCTCTTCAAGTAGAAATTGTGTTTAACAGAGAGCAAAGGGAAAATCCAGGGAAGGACCCCAAAACTCCCCCATCCCACCCCTGCCATGGGCACGGACACCTCCCACCAGCCCAGGGCGCTCCAAACCTCCCCCAATAAAAATGGGAGGTCCCAAAGAGAACAAAAAACCCTTTGTCCTAAAACCTGTGGGGTCTCAAAGAGAACAAAACCCCTTTGTCCTAAAACCTGTGGGTTTAGAGGGGGGAAAGCAGGACACAGAGCAGTTTGGGAGGTGTGGGATCCCTGGATGGTGTCCAGGGACTGGAAACGCTGAAGGAGAGGGGATGGGGCACCAGGCCTGGAGACAGAGAGCTCCAATAAAGCATTTTCCCTTCTTTGTTTCTCGTTAAGGGATTATTCCTTCCCCCCTTGCAGATGAGTTTGGTGAGAGGGTAAAACACCTTATCGAACTGAAGCGAAAAAAAATTGTATTTTTAATTTAGAAGTTTTGATTTCTGCTCTCTCTGAACAAAAAAAAAAGCCAATTTTTTCAGCCCATTCAATGTTTCCTCAGGTAATCCCAGTGTACACAAGGAGCCCAGAGCAGCTCCCAGGGCTTTGATGAGGAGCTGCTTTTCCATCCACAGCTCTCTCAGCTCACTGAGCGGAATATTGCAGTCTGTGGGGCTCTGAGGGAAGGAGGAACCACAGAGCCATGCAAGAAATAGATTAAAGTTCTGCAAGTAAATGACAAAGCTGTGAAAATTAACAGTGCTGCTGTGGATGGTCACATTTGCAGCTTGCTCTGTGCTCTTTTCCATCCATCAGCACATTTTTGGGAAGCTCTGCAGTGCCTCGTTTGGATCTGGGATCTTGGATCAGCCCCTCCAAGGGTTCCAGCCTGCCTGACAGAGCTGAGCAAGAGAAAATCGCTTTATTGTGCTTTATTGTTTGTTTTCTGAGCCTGGGCTCTGTGATCTGTCAATAACACACGGGGTTGTTATTATCTCTGTAATTTCCATCCATCCCAGCGCCCTGCTCTGGGTTTGGAGTGATGGGAACCATCCCTGAGCCAGGGGAGGCAAAGGCAGGGCAGGGATGAGAAAATCATCTCAGCATCTCCTGTGCTGGGAGAGGGGGGGATGGGAATGAGCCCAGGGGGGACACTGGGCTGGGACAGGAACCTGGGCTGGGGACAGAGCCCGGGATGGAGCCCAGGACAGAGCCCAGAGTCCAGGACAGGAGCCTGGGCTGGGACAGGAGCCCAGGATGGAGTCCAGGATGGGGACAGGAGCCTGGGTTGGGGACAGGAGCCCATGATAGGACAGGAGCTCAGAACAGGAGTTCAGAACAGAGTCCAGGATGGGGACAGAAGCCCAAAACAGGAGCCTGGGTTGGGGACAGGAGCCCAGGCTGGGACAGGACTCCAGGACAGGAGCCTGGGTTGGGACAGGAGCTCAGGACAGAGCCCAGGATGGGGACAGGAGCTCAGAACAGGAGCCAAGGACAGGGACAGGAGCCCAGGACGGGACAGGACTCCAGGACAGGACTGCAGGTTGGGGACAGGAGCCCAGGATGGGGACAGGAACTTGGGCTGGGGATAGAGCCCAGGATGGGGACAGCAGCCCAGAGTCCAGAACAGAGCCCAGGACCGGAGCCTGGGTTGGGGACAGGAGCCCATGATGGGACAGGAGTTCAGAACAGAGCCCAGGATGGGGACAGGAGCCCAAAACAGGAGCCTGGGTTGGGGACAGGAGCCCAGGACAGGACTGCAGGCTGTGCCCAGCCCCAGGGCTCTGTCCCCAGCCAGAGCTGCTCCCAGACCCCATCGTGCACCCCCAGCCTGGCCAGGGACAGGAGCCTGGGCTGGGGACAGGAGCTGTGCCCGTGTCACAGCTGCTCTGTCACTGCCACCTCCTCCTCCCCCTGCAGGAAACCAACCCCACATTTAGCAAAGCCATGCAACCAAGGAAAAATTCCCTGGAAAAATTGTTCCTGAAATCCTCCAGCCCCTCTCTCATGGTGACACGTGGAACTTGGAATCTCCAGGCCAGTGCAGTGTCCGAGCTCCACTTCATTCCTCCCTCTCCTTCTTCTTTTTTGTCTTTTTTTTCCCCCCCAAACCACAAATCAACCAGTTCTTTATTTATTATTTCGTATTTATACAGGAAAGAAAGAAATATTTCCCCCCTAAAGCAAACCAGGGGTGGAATAACAGCCTGGGAAAGGTCAGCATCACTCTGCTTTGTTAATTGAATCTGTCTCCAGCAGCACAATTCCAGCCCTTCAAGGGCAGAAAAGGGCAGGAAAATCAAAATAATGGAAGAAAATATCTTTGGAGGAATGGATACTGGACAAGGACACGCCTCTGCCTCCAATCTCCTCCCGAGGAACCATCAACCCTGGGAAATTTTATTATTTTCTCAAGGTAAATGGTTCCAGCAGGTTTTAATCCAGGGTTGGCCCTAAAGGTGTAAATTTTCCTTAATGCTTCGATTCTTTACAGCCCGGGCTGCTCCAGCACGGAGATGCTGCAGGAATTTCAGATTTTGGGGTGAAAATGGGTTTGTGCTGTTGGCCATGCATAAAATATCGGATTTTCCTCAGTGTCCTGCTCTGCCAGGGCATCCCTGGGGGAAAAAAATGGGGGAAAAAATCCATTTGGGTTTATTTGGGGCAGCAGAGAAACCCAGCACAGCTCCCACCCTCCCACGGCATCCTGCCTGTGCAGAATTCCCGAATTTTCCAATATTCCTCACCCTCCTTTTCATTTAAAACCTTGGGAGAAAATCCAACCCTGCAGTTCATTGGAAAATTCCTGAATTTTCCAATATTCCTCATTCTCTTTTTCATTTAAAACCTTGGGAGAAAATCCAACCCTGCAGTTCATTGGAAAATTCCTGAATTTTCCAATATTTCTCACCTTGTTTTTCATTTAAATAAATTAAAACTTTGGGAGAAAACCCAACCCTGAAGTTTAATGGAAATTTCCCGAATTTTCCAATATTCTTCACTCTCTTTTTAATTTAAAACTTTAGGAGAAAACCCAGCCCTACAGTTTATCAGAAAATTCCCGAATTTTCCAATATTCCTCAATCTCTTTTTAATTTAAAGCAATTAAAACTTTGGGAGAAAATCCAACCATGCAAAAAAGAACAATTCTTTAATTTGGAAATCAGCTGAATAATTATTAAACCTGGAAATTAAGTGGACAATTATTTCATTTGGAAATCAAAAATGTAAAAGGTAAAATATAAAATGTAAAAT
>VXBI01002148.1:0-10806 GCA_013397375.1 Toxostoma redivivum | reverse complement strand
ACTACAGGTTCCATTTAAAATTTCTTAGAGTGCACAGGCTCCATTCACAATTGTACAGGTTCCATTCAAAATATTCCCTGGATTGCACAGGTTCCATTCTTAATTCTCTGGATTGCACAGGCTCCATTTAAAATTTCCTGGATTGCACAAATTCCATTCACAATTGCACAGGTTCCATTTAAAATATTCTCTGGATTGCACAACTTCCATTCAAAATTGTACAGGTTCCATTCAAAATATTTCCTGGATTGCACAGATTCCATTCACAATTGCACAGCTTCCATTTAAAATTTCCTGGATTGCACAGATCCTGTTCCCAATTGCACAGGTTCCCTTTAAATATTCCCTGGATTGCACAGCTTCCATTCACAATTCTCTGGATTGTAGAGATTCCATTTAAAATATTCCCTGGATTGCACAGCTTCCATTTAAAATGTCCCTGGATTTCACAGCTTCCATTTACAATTGTACAGGTTTCATTCACAATTTCCTGGATTGTACAGCTTCCATTTAAAATATTCCCTGGATTGCACAGATTCCATTGCCAGTTTCCTGGATTGTACAGATTCCATTTAAAATATTTCCTGGATTATACAGCTTCCATTTAAAATTCCCTGGATTGTACAGTTTCTATTTAAAATTCCCCTGGATTGCAGGTTCCATTTTAAACTCTCCAGATTGCACAGGTTGCATTCAAAATTTCCCTGGATTACACAGGTTCAATTTAAAATCCCTGGATTGTACAGATTCCATTTTAAATTTCCTGGATTGTACAGGCTCCATTTAAAATATTCCTTGATTGCACAGATTCCATTCACAATTTGCACAGCTTCCATTTAAAATTCCCTTGGATTGCAGAGGTTGCATTCAGGATTTCCCTGCATTGCACAATTCCCATGAACAATTCCCCTGGGACAATTGAGCAGCCAGGAATTATCAGATCCTCAATAAAACTCAAAGATCACCTCCACCTCACTGAACCTAGGCATGCAGGGACACAAATCCTAATTTTTATTTTTTTTTTGGCAGTGAGAATAGCTGGAATAACCTGGACATTTTAAGCCCCTTTTTTCTCTCCTAATAAAACAAATACCATCATAGTATAGAAATATATTTAAATTATATTTTAAAAAATCACACATTTAATGAAGCAAACTTCTTTCCTTTGTTGCTGTCTGCTCCATATTTCCTGGCATTATTTAACAATAATTCTAAATCCCAAAAATAGGAAGAGCACAAATGATGTCAGAAGGATTCCCATGAGGTGGAGGGGAGAGATTCTGGCTCCTTCCTCTGGGAAATAAAACAAAAAATAAAATCATCATCATGGAATCCTGGGGCTGGAAAAGAGCACCTGGACATGGAAAGCCATCAGACCTGTGGTGTTTGATCCTGATTTAAATTAATTTGGATTGATTTTCATCAGGAGTGAAGGGAGGAGATGGGCAGGGAGGGTTTCGATTTTGTGAGCTGGCCAACAAAAGGCAAATATTGCAATAGGAGGGACATTAATGAAGGATTTGGGGCAGAATTCCTGCATTAAATTCCTGACCCTGGTTCTGCTCAAAGCTCAGGGTGAATAAAATCCCTTGGGTTGTTTTCCCTCGTTTAATGACTGCAGGAGCAGATCAAGTGAGAAGAGCTTTCTCTCACATTTATCTGTCACCATCAGGCTTTTATTTCCTCTGTCAGCTGTGATCTCGAAGTAGCAGGAGCTGTGGACACGATTTTTGATTTATTTATGGTTCAGAATTATTATTTTCTTTTATCAAAATGCTGCTTTTCCAAAGCTATTCATTTTCTGCCTGTGCTGTGATATCTCACATCTCACACACACAGAAAGGAAGGGTCCTAATTACAAAATTTGTTTTTTCTTTTGGTAATTTTTGTTTGAGCGTTGTTTGCCCTCCCAGCTTTGATTAAAAACTCCTTTTATCTCACAGGATCAGAGAATCCCAGGATTTGGGATAGAAAGGGATCCCAAATCCCACCCAGTGCCCATCCAGACACCTCCCACTGTCCCCAGTGTCCAACCCCAATGGAAGAACCTGAAAAAATCCTAATGCATGAGCAGCCTTTCCAGGGGAATGGCTCTTATCCCAAAAGTTATTTACCCCAAAAGTTATTTATCCCAAAGATTATTTATCCCAAAAGTTACTTTTCCCCAAAATTATTTATCCCATAAATTATTATTTATCCCAAAAATTATTACTTATCCCCAAAGTTACTTATCCCCAAATTTATTTATCCCAAAAAGTTAGTTATCCCAAAAATTATTTATACCAAAAGTTATTTACCCCAGAAGTTGTTTATCCCAGAAATTATTGATCCCAAAATTGATCCCAAAAGTTATTTAAACTAAAAGTTATTTATCCCAAAGGTTATTTACCCTAGAAGTTATTCACCCCAGAAGTTATTATTTACCCCATAAGTTATTTATCCTGAAAAGTTATTTATCCCAAAAGTTATTATTTATCCCAAAAGTTATTATTTATCCCAGAAGTTATTTATCCCAAAAGTTACTTATCCCAAAAGTTATTTATCCCAAAGATTATTTATCCCAAAAATTACTTATCCCAAAAGTTATTTACCCCAGAATTTTTTTTTTTACTCCAGAAGTTTTTTACCCCAAAAGTTATTTATCCCAGAAACTATTTATCCCAGAAGGATTGCTGTGCCCACCATGGGCTGGCAGTGGTGGCACCGTGAGGGGACATCCGTGCCAGGAGGGGACAGCCGGGGGGATTTGGGATCTGGGAACAGGGACAGAAGGAGAGGGAACGGCCTCAGGCTGGGCCAGGGGAGCTCAGGGTGGATATTTGGAATAATTCCCCCATGGGAAGGGTGGGCAGGGATTGGCAGTGCCCAGGCAGGGTTGGATCCCCATCCCTGGAGTGTGCCAGGAATTCCTGGAGGATTCTGAGTGCTCTGGACAGGGTGGGGATGGGCACAGCCTGCACTGGATGATCCTGGAGGGCTTTTCCAGCCTCAGGGATCCCAGAATTGTGAGAACATGAGCATCCCCCAAGGAGCAGCAGTCCCTGTCCATGCTGGGAACAGCAGCATGGCTGGAGCTCCTCCCACAAACATCCTGCTGCCATCCATGGCAGAGTTCATTTCCAGACAAGTTCTTTGGGGTGAGCTCCTGGCTCTGACTGCTCTGAGAAGCTGCAATGCTCAGAATTCCCCATGGGAAGGGTGGGCAGGGATTGGCAGTGCCCAGGCAGGGCTGGATCCCATCCCTGCAGTGGGACAGGAGATGCTCCCAGCACTCAGCTCAGATTTCCATCGCTGTCACCAAGCTCACAGAGATTTTCGATTTTCCCTGCCCTGAACCAGCAGAACTTTCCTTTCCTGGCTCCTCTTTAACGTGGAGAGCACAAGGGGCTCTCTCATTTCTGTCACTCAGCAGAGCTGGTGAGGGGCTGGCAGCTCCTTGGTGGGGACACCTGGGTGTGATCAGGGCTGGATCAGCATCCCTCTGTTGCAGGCTGGTGAAATGTGGATGGTTTGTTAATATCCACAGATGGGGATTCCTGTGCACAGAACCAGATCCTGAGGATGGAATTACAGCTTGGTCCAGCTCTGATGCGGATGGGAGGGAGAAAGTTCTGGAAAGAGCTCAGTGAGGTCACAGAAGGAGCTTCCCAAAGCTCCAAGTGCTCCTTTTGATCCTTCACCAGGCAGCTGTGGGAATTCAGGCTCTGCTGGGATCACAGAGCCTTCCTCATCCTCACCCTCACCCTCATCCTCATCTTCATCCTCATCCTCATCCTCACCCTCATCCTCATCCTCACCCTCTTCCTCTTCCTCATCCTCATCCTCATCCTCACTGGGGACAGGGAGAACTTGGGGGAACCCCCAAACCCTCAGAGCAGGGCTGGGGTGGGGCTGTGGCACAGGAGGGACGTGGGGACGATGGGGGACATTGGGAGGGGATTTATCCCCAGTAAATCCAGAGTTTAACACGCCAGAGCAGCGTCCCAATCACCAATGGTCCACTAGGGAGGACTGGCAGCAGCTCCTGCTCCCTCTGGGGAGGGGACACGCTGTGGCACCTGCTCAGGACAGCCCTGGGCTGGCCCGGGGCCCTTGGGCTCAGCTTTGGTCCCAGTCTGTGTCCTAAAGGATCAGGATCAGCACAGTGGGCTGGTGACACTCAGGATTGGTTTGGGACACTCAGGATTGGTTGGGAACACTCAGGTTTGATGGAACACTCAGGAGTGATTTGGGACACTCAGGTTTGGTTTGGAACAGGTTTGGTTTTGGGAACACTCAGGAATGATTTGGGACACTCAGGAATGATTTGGGACAGTCAGGTTTGGTTTGGGAGTACTCAGGTTTGGTTTGGGACACTCAGGAATTGTTTGGAACACGCAGGTGTGATGGGAACACTCAGGAGTGATTTGGAATACTTAGGTTTTGTTGGGAACACTTGGGTTTGAGGGGGAACACTCAGGAATGATTTGGGACACTCAGGTTTGGTGTTGGGAACACTCAGTTTTGATTGGGACACTCAGGATTGGTTTGGAACACTCAGGAATTATTTGGAATACTCAGGAATGATTTGGGACAGTCAGGTTTGGTTTGAGACACTCAGGTTTGGTTGGGAACACTCAGGAATGATTTGGGACAGTCAGGTTTGGTTTGAGACACTCAGGTTTGGTTGGGAACACTCAGGAATGATTTGGGACAGTCAGGTTTGGTTTGAGACACTCAGGTTTGGTTGGGAACACTCAGGAATGATTTGGGACAGTCAGGTTTGGTTTGAGACACTCAGGTTTGGTTGGGAACACTCAGGAATGGTTTGGAACACTCAGGTTTCCAATCTCAAGCCCTGCAGAACTCCCAGTTCCAAAGCCACAGAGACTCTCTGGAGCTCCTTGCAGCTTTTATCCCACACCTGACCAGATCCCTGCACTTTCTCCTCACCCCCCCCACAGGAACGTTCCAGCTCCATCCAGAACCACCCTTGGCACCACCAACACCTGCACAAAGCCCCGTTTTTATTGCCCTGCTCCATCTCCAGCAAAATCTGCTGCTTTTCCCTGAGCTCTGAGGATTTTTTTTGCTCAAAGCATCGTTCTCAGCCCAGCTGGGCTGGGCCATGATTTCCACCATCCCCTGGTGGAGGAGGCAATCCCTGAGCCTTTAGTCTCCCTTGGAAGTGAGAACTCGTGTCTGGGATAATGTTCTTCCTGATAACAAATTAAGCTGCTAAATTAGCATGTCTCTGCAGAACCAGCTGAAAGAGAAACATTAAATTAAAAAAGCAATTTTCTCCATGAGGTGATGATTTAGCAAGGATTTCATGGCTCCCTGTGAATCCCAGCCTGCTGCTGGGCCAGGTTGTTGGAATAAATATTGGAGAATCGAGGTTTGGGATTTTTGTTGATCATAGTTAGAAATAATCACAGAAACATCTGGAGCTGGATGAAATCCATAAGGATCATCAAAGCCAGCTCTGTTTTGGAGCAGTATTTGGTACAAGGAGCATTCAGACCTCACCTGCTGAATTTTGGGGCTGGTAAAAAAGCATTTAAAGACAGTGTTTGATCAATATCAAGTGATTTCCATCCTCTCATCCCTGAAAAGAGGCTCAGGAAAGAGCTAATCATTAAGGTTATCACTTCCATTTTTACAGCATTAGGAACAGAGGAAAGGAGTGTCTGAGGGGGAAAAGAAAATTCTGGGAGGCATCCTTGGAACTGTGTTGGATCTCAAGAATCTGAAGTTCTTGAGCTTTCTGTGCTTCCAGGCACAGACCCCCTGGAAAACACTGCTCTGGGCTAAAACTTTGGAAAAAAAANTAATAAACATCCAAGCCCGAACACAAAAATCATCTCAATCACCTTTCTAACAATCCTGACTCTAAAAAAAATAAACAAAACTAATGACAAACCACGAATGAGTGGTGCCAAGCCCAGCACAGCCCCCACAGAGTCACAGCCTTTAAACCAGGAGCCACCTCCAGCCAGGTTTCACAGCCCCCAGCCCTGTAGGAGTGAGTTGGGCTTCCCAGCCTGATGAGCTGTTGGAGCTGCAGACAGGGAGGAACTCTCCCAGGGTGATGATACGATCAAACCAGGCTGGAATCTGATAAAAACCAGAGTGGAATTCACAATAGAGATGAACCCTGGTGTTTTTCCCGTGGGACACACCCTGAGCTCTCAGGGATGTTTTTCCCAATTTCCCAACGAGCTGCTGTCCTGTCCCAGCTCTGTGGAACATGCTTTAAATACGAGCTGTCCATTCAATAAATTCCGTGTTTTTCCCCTGCAGAGCTCCCTGAGTGCTGCTGTTCTCTCTCCAGGGCAGTGACCCCATCCCTGTTCCAAATTTTCCATCCCCCAGAGCTCAGCAATGCCTCGTGCTCCCTCTCCCCACTATTCCACCCCCTCCCAGCTCCTTTCCCTTCCCCTTCAGCTCCCACACCCCTCCCCATCCTCCCTTCCCAGATGAATTATGGCCCTTGCCAGTTGCATTTTAAAAAGTAGAATTTTGTTATATACAACTCCATATTTTTTATCCCTTTTAATTTGCAACTCAATTTTCTGCCCCCGCTCCATCCCCAAGTAGCTTCTTCTCGGTAAAATATTTCCTGTAGAAGTTGCTTTCATTGTCTGGGCTCTCCCTGCAATATTTCTTATCAATTAGATAATAAATTATGTCTCTGACAGCGTTGCTGAACTGGAGTTCACGCTCACAGTGACTCCTGAAGAATCCAGCAGAAGTTAATCCATCCTGGGCACTTCCATTTGTTCCCTTTAGAACCAGGCATTGGTTAGTGCTGGAATTCCTGATTGGATCCCAAGGGATAAGGTGGAGAAGAGGGACAAGAGCAGAATCAGGGTCTCAGTAGAGACTTCTTCAGAAAAACCTGAGATTTGCCTCAAGATTCTTCAGAGGATTTTTCCTAAAGGCTCCATTTTTCCTTTTGGCAGCCAAGGCAGATTCTCCTAAGTGGGAATAAAAAGTCTTTGTGTGGGCAGGTGATGTCAGCCCTGCCCCAGTGGGATCCTGAGCTGCCCAAATTCTTCCTTTTCCTTTTCCTTTTCCTTTTCCTTTTCCTTTTCCTTTTCCTTTTCCTTTTCCTTTTCCTTTTCCTTTTCCTTTTCCTTTCCTTTCCCTTTCCCTTTCCCTTTCCCTCTGGCCTGGAACTCCCAGCAGCATCCTTGGACCAACCCTGGGACACCTGGGGGAGCTCACCTGGACAGGAGAAGGATCCAGGGAGAGCTCAGAGCCCCTTCCAGAGCCTGAAGGGGCTCCAGGAGAGCTGGAGAGGGACTGGGGACAAGGCATGGAGGGACAGCACACAGGGAATGGCTTATAGAATTAGAATTACAGAATTAGAATTACAGAATTAGAATTACAGAATTAGAATTACAGAATCACAGAATATCCTGAGCTGGAAGGGACCCCCAGGATCATCAGGGCCTGACCCAGCCCAGAAAAAAAGGGAAAATAAACCCTGGAATCATCAACCTGGCAAGGCAATTACAGCTTCTGTGTCTCCCTCTAAAAAGCAGGAAAGATCTCCCTCCAAGAGGAATTGTCCCTGTTTCAATGGAAGGGCTTCTGAGACTGCAGTGACAAGAAAAATATGAGGAGATTTTTTTTATAAAGGCTCAGGAACAAAGCAATAAAAGGATCATTTGCTTAATTCCATCATTACCAGCAGCAGGTGTCCATGGATGGAATCAGAATATCAATTTTGGAGGCTTTTTTCCTGTTGGAAATGGGAGGAAAAGCCAATAATCAGAGCAGCTTTCCTGTGCCTGTGTGGTTTTGAGCAGCGTGATGGGTTTGTTTGCAGCTGCCAGCAGCTGAAGGAGCCAGCCCTGCTCTCCCAAGGGATTTGGGCACCTCTGCACACTCCTGCTCTGCTGACACCGCTGCCCCAGGTTGGAAAATTTCCAATTTTCCAGCTCTCAGACAGAGAAGAGCCAAGAAAAGAAAAGAGGAAAGGAAAAGGAAAAGGAAAAGGAAAAGGAAAAGGAAAAGGAAAAGGAAAAGGAAAAGGAAAAGGAAAAGGAAAAGGAAANAAGGAAAGGAAAGGAAAGGAAAGGAAAGGAAAGGAAAGGA
The DNA here is from genome assembly GCA_013397375.1 of Toxostoma redivivum. NCBI lineage: Eukaryota > Metazoa > Chordata > Aves > Passeriformes > Mimidae > Toxostoma > Toxostoma redivivum. The sequence continues at coordinate 2,721 of VXBI01002148.1, read as the reverse complement.
AAGGAAAGGAAAGGAAAGGAAAGGAAAGGAAAGGAAAGGAAAGGAAAGGAAAGGAAAGGAAAGGAAAGGAAAGGAAAGGAAAGGAAAGGAAAGGAAAGGAAAGGAAAGGAAAGGAAAGGAAAGGAAAGGAAAGGAAAGGAAAGGAAAGGAAAGGAAAGGAAAGGAAAGGAAAGGAAAGGAAAGGAAAGGAAAGGAAAGGAAAGGAAAGGAAAGGAAAGGAAAGGAAAGGAAAGGAAAGGAAAGGAAAGGAAAGGAAAGGAAAGGAAAGGAAAGGAAAGGAAAGGAAAGGAAAGGAAAGGAAAGGAAAGGAAAGGAAAGGAAAGGAAAGGAAAGGAAAGGAAAGGAAAGGAAAGGAAAGGAAAGGAAAGGAAAGGAAAGGAAAGGAAAGGAAAGGAAAGGAAAGGAAAGGAAAGGAAAGGAAAGGAAAGGAAAGGAAAGGAAAGGAAAGGAAAGGAAAGGAAAGGGAAAAGGAAAAGAAAGGAAAAAGAAAAAGTTATGTGGCAGAACTCGATGAGCCAAGGAAGGAAAAATCTTGTGGTGAACCCTGCTGGGTGTGAACCTGGCTTTTCCAAGGAATGGGGGCACTGCTCTGGGGTTTCGTTTTCTGTCCCTGTTTTTATAAAATCTGCTCAGCTGAGACCTTGGGGATCTCTCTGAGGTGCAGCAGCTGTGGGAGGGCAGGGATGAGAGATGGCAGCACTGGGAGGTGCCACGATCCAGGCTGGAGTCCTTTGGAAAGGAGGCTGAAATATCCAAAATATTGGAGATTATTCTTTGTGGCTCTGGCACATTCCAGCACCATGGCAAAGAAAATGACATTATCTGCTCAGAGTTAGGACTGATGGGAAATAGAATCAGAATTCTTTATTTCCTTTTCCAGAGCCTTTTCTTCTCAAGTTTTGTTTCTTTCCCACCCCATCCACTTTGGTCTGGTCTCTTTATCCTCTGCACAAAGAATTCCCACTCAGGGCTGGACATCCAACCTTCCCTCAGCTCCTCATTCCAGCTCACAATCATCCCTGGAGCCAGCATGGGAGGGAGCTGGAGCTGCTGGAGAGGATCCAGAGGGGATAAAAAAATCCAGAGGGGACAAATGGAGAATCCAAAGGGAATAAATGGAGAATCCAGAGGGAACAAATGGTGTATCCAAAGGGAACAAATGATGAATCCAGAGGGAACAAATGGAGAATCCAGAGGCATCAAATGATGAATCCAAAGGGAATAAATGGTGAATGCAGAGGGAACAAATGGAGAATCCAGAGGGAACAAATGGTGTATCCAAAGGGAACAAATTATGAATCCAGAGGGAAAAAATGGAGAATCCAGAGGGGCCAAATAAATCCAGAGGCATCAAAAGATGAATCCAGAGGCACCAAATGGAGAATCCAGAGGGACCAAATGAATCCAGGGGCACAAAATTAATCCAGAGGGAAGAAATGATGAGTCCAGAGGCATCAAATGAATCCAGAGAGAACAAATGGAGAATCCAGAGGGGACAAATGGAGAATCCAGAGGAAAGAAATGGAGAATCCAGAGGAAAGAAATGGAGAATCCAGAGGGGCGAAATAAATCCAGAGGCATCAAATGATGAATCCAGAGGCACCAAATGGAGAATCCAGAGGGAACAAATTATGAATCCAAAGGGAATAAATGGTGAATCCAGAGGCACAAAATGATTAATCCAAAGGGGCCAAATAGAGAATCCAGAAGGGCCAAATAAATCCAGAGACATCAAATGATGAATCCAGAGGCACCAAATGGAGAATCCAGAGGGAACAAATGGAGAATCCAGAGGGAACAAATTAATCCAGGGGCACAAAATTAATCCAGAGAGAACAAATGGAGAATCCAGAGGGGACAAATGGAGAATCCAGAGGAAAGAAATGGAGAATCCAGAGGGGAAAAAATGGAGAATCCAGAGGGAACAAATTATTCCAAAGGCACCAAATGGAGAATGCAGAGGGGCCAAATGAATCCAGAGGCACAAAATGAATCCAGAGGGACCAAATGATGAATCCAGAGGGGACAAATAAATCCAGGGGGAACAAATGGTGAGGGATGGAGCAGCCGTGCTGGGATTGCTGACCTGCAGAACACATCTGGGAACAGCTGGAGAAGGGAAGGAAAGCACACTGATCTCCATCACAACTCCCAGCCTGGAGTTTGTACTTTTTTGACATTAAAGATTGGTGGAAACAAATTCTGCGGGGTCAGCGGGGTCAGAGCCATAATCTAACAACCTTAATTTAATGAGGCCTAATGAGGAATCAGAGAGCAGGGGGACAGCCAGGAGGGAAAGGTGAAATCCTGGAGCTGCTTTTACAGGAACGTTTCAAACCCCAAAAAGTCTCTGAGCAGCTCCCTCCTGGAAATTCCCTTCAATTACTGGATCTGCTCTGAAAAAATTCTGAGAGGTGAATTCGTGAACTTGCAACGAGCTTAATTGGTGGAATACTAATTAACTTCCAGCTCCTCAGCCTGGATCTGAGACACTGGAGCAGTTGCATTAATTAGGGCATGGATTGATAAGGAGAGAGGAGAATTTCAATGGGAAAAATAGGTGCTGGAAGAAAATATTTTAAATTTCATTATTATTTTATTAGGTGGGAAAATGAATGCTAAAAATGCTTCAACCAAAGGAAATCAACCAAACTGGGAAAAGGAATCTCCAGCTAGGCAGGACAGGGCTGGGAAATGTCCCTATAATTTATATTTTATATT
>VXBI01002102.1:26279-56820 GCA_013397375.1 Toxostoma redivivum | reverse complement strand
CCCCCCCCCTCCACCTTCTGGTGAGAGGCAACTAACTTGTAGCCACAAATGGTTAGCATAACAGTAGGGAAAAATTCCACAGAAAAGAAAAGAAATTATTCAACCCCCAACACTACCTTGCAAAACAATTGTTCAGTTAATTTCTGAATAATAATGAAAATTAATGAGGAGCATTAGTACTCCTGAAGTAAAAGCTGGCCTGCTGTAATGTTTGACCCTACAGAAGGAAACTGAGTTTCATTTGTTAAGCTTCTTATTGCAGGCAGTAGATGAAAACTGTGTCAGTAACAGCAGGTGGTTTATCTTGTTTTTGTTAATGGCATGTAAAATATTAAATTTATATTTGTTGTCTGCATTTTTTAAGGAATAGTTTGTTTTACCTGATAGTCATAGGCTGTTTTACCATTATCCCATGTGGAAAATGCTATTCTTACGGCATATCCTTAGTTTATAGCTATAGGTGTAGTCCAGTGTGGTGTCATGAGTGCCTTATGGCAGCAGTAGTTACACTGCCTGTGGCTTTATTCAGATTATGTGCATCCAGTGTAGTCAAGCAGTGTGGTTTGTCTGAGCTTAGGTATTGTGTTGATATTGCTCATTCCTCATTGCTGATAATCTTGTTAATGCTCTGTTTGCCCAAATTGCACATTAATTGTTTCATGTGTTCAGTGTTGCAGTTTAAGGATGAACTGTTTCTCATTTTGAACACTTTGATATTCTGCCATTTAAACCTACACGTAGAAATTTTTCTTGGTTCATACTGCGAAATGTTTCCTGAAACTGGTAAGAAGCCAAATGTACTCAAATCTATCTATGGTGAAAAAAAAAGGTGGGATTAAAGTAAGCACTTTCAGTGATTCCTCCCTTGTGGTACTGTAGTTTCTCTGCATTTATCAGAATGACTTCTCTGGGCAGTAGTTCAATATAGGGAGCTCTGCCTGACGCTGAGTCATTAGTGTGAACAGGATAATGTATGTATTGGCTGCTGTGTGGCTGATCCAGTTCTGCAGCTTTAAAACGTTTTGTATGCTTTGGTAATACGCTACTGCACATCATGCTATACTAGTGATCTGAATAATGTTCTGGGGTTTTTTTAATTTGTGAGTTTTAATTCTTCCTTGTAAATAAATATGCTTATTCCATAGCTGTTAAAATATGCCAGTTGGAGATTAAAATTGATTATTATGTTTGTGTCCAGCTTCCTAATACGGAGCTATGCTATGAACACCTTTATTTCCAAATGTGTGTAACTTAAAGGAAACAGTGTGTTGCTGTTTATTTCCATAGGCAACTGAATGAGCTTTTTACTTTGAGAGAACCTAGCAACAAATTATTGGCTGGTGAAAGGGAAAAGATTGAAAAGCACTTAAAACTATCCAAAATGGCCTTCAAGTGTGTAAAATACATGCTTACGTGCAAAAGCTTTCTAGTCAGAACTGATTTAATACAAGATGGCTATAGTTTATTTTCAATTTCTCATAAAATTGGTTCATAATCTGGGACTAATAATAAGGTCTGTAAGTGATATTTACTGATTTTGAAGGCCAGAAAAGCTTGAGGTAATCTTTTGTAAAATTTACTTCACAATTCTTAAGTCTGCTTTGCTGAGCTAATAGTTTGAATAATAGACTGAAGATGCTGATTCAGGTAAAATATGGCTTAATACTTTCCAGAAACTAATTTGTAGTGTGTGTGAATATAATTCCAGTGGTTTGGTCACCTTTAAAACATTAGCAAAAAAGTGTTTCTTGTGCTTAACTGAGATGAATCTGATTGACTGGCTTTTGCTGTGATTATTTTAATTACTCATAGGTTGCATTTGAAAAATAAGCCTATTTAAATCAGAAGAATTCAGTAGTTGTTCAACAGTTCAAGTTTAAAACAAGGCATTTTTAACCTTGTATACTGTAGTCTGTTGACTGAGATGCACAGGGAATTTAATTTCTCTGGACAGCTGTGGAGTCGTATTTGGAATTCTGTAGGTTTCTGTTTGAGTTGATTTGTGCTTGTGTTGCTTGCAAAACAATTTATTATGCACCAAGAGTAGACGTGTTCAACAGTGCTGTGAGTAGCCACTGACTGACAGTGGTGTGTATTTGAAGGGAAACTCTATACATAGATGTGTCAATGAATCATGATAAAGGGAAAGCTTGACTCAGGAGTTAAATCAAGCTGTGAAGAAAGCTGTGAACTTTTTCAGCAACTGGAAAAAATGTTTCAACTGCAGCCAGGGATGGCTTGATGTATTTGTGTTTCAGAAATAATTATTGGTAATAATCTGTGTCTACAGATGTTTGTGTACAGATTTATCAGGAGTTTTTCAGTTAGAGGCAAAAAGGTAGTGTTCAGAAATTATTTTAATAATGCATTATGAATTTAACTTAATTGTGGCAGTAAAGTGACCAGATTAGATTGTGGATATGGTCCTCTAAACCCCTTCCTACCCTCAGGGGTTTAGTGGCTGTAGGAATTGTTTAATTTTATCTAAAGAATCCAGTACAGTGCTCTTTCCCTAAATTAAAGGGCAGTGTCAGGTTAGGGCATGAGGTCTGACTGTCTTTAAGGAAGGGAATTCTGTCAGAGCTGTTCATTTCTGCAGGATCTGCTGAAGCAGGTGAGAAACCATCCATTATGTTTCCATTTCTGTGCACTTAAAGGGCTTCTTTTTATACCTTTGATCAGATACCAGTCAATATCTCAATTAACAGTTCTCTTGAGATCATCTGTTTGCTGTATCTTCTAAAAATGTAACCCCAAAGTTGATCTCGTATATCTATTTTAAGGTTATCTGTAAATTGCCATTAAATACTCTGCAAGTTGAGTAAATCTCAATCTTTCTGAATTTGTGGCATTGATGTGATCACAAAGCCTCAGTTTCAGATGTCTGTGCCCTAGTTTGACTAATGTCAAGTTAGTTCCAAGTTCTGTGCATTAACAAAACTGAGTTAGTTGTAAGTGATACTTCAGTGCCTGGTTTGGCAAATATGTTTTGTCTTTGCTGTCTCTCCGCCCACCCTTCCCCTGCCTCCCTCCCACCCCTCATGTATTTCCAGCAGGTCTTACCACATGAGTAGAGTGGGTAAGGAGAGAAAGAAACCAAGCCAGGTTATGGTTGAGAAGGAAGGCATGGAAAGTGCTAGGTGTGATTGCCTTGGGAATTGTGTATTCCTAGGTGTTAATCTAACTGTTGTGCCTCAAATGCAAACACTGTTCTGAGTTCATAGGAGGTAAGGCATTGTGAGCGTGGCCATCAAAAGAGAAGCTCCAGGTTTGCCTAACATGGTGACAGACCAGTGATGCCAAAACTTTGAATCTTACTCTGCTTACTGTCGTGCAGTAAGTCACGCAGTGCTTGAGTGCAAGGGCTTGCTTGACCATGTCCTCCTCCTGTATTCATGTCTGTCTTTCTGCCTTTTGCTTCTGCTGGGCATTTTTTATAATAATTAGTTCTTGCCCCTGTGAATTCTTGGATGTGGGAAAAAAGGGTACATGCAACTGGTTTGGGGATGGAAGATGTATTTTGGGTTTGTCTTACTGCATAGAGCCATGACTGAATCCAGAAGTTCTATAGAATAAAGATGCAGTAATTAAGAATATTGTTCACTTGTCTGTGAATTATGCAGGCACTGATGGTCAAGCATGTAAACTGATGGCTCTGGCTAGGTTAATTTTTGTTATAAATCCTGCTGTGAACTGAAAAGTAGGAGGGAGTCTGATTTTGAGACTGAAGCAGAACAGCCATGCAAAACGAATTTCCAGTTCCAAATAAAAAACATATACAAACGAGTATTTTGTTACTAGATTTATGGAGGCAAGTTACCAGTCCAGCCAGATGAAGTTTTTCAGTTTTTAAAATTCTGCTTTGTGTTGTTACCAAAAACCAGCCTTACATTTATGACTTGAATGCAAATTACTAAAATAATATTGTTGCCAGTTTAATACTCTTCTCTTATTTATACAGCCTGGGACCTCTGGTGAGTAAAGTGAAGGAGTATCAAGTGGAGACCATTGTAGATACCCTCTGTACAAACATGCTTTCAGATAAAGAACAGTTACGTGACATTTCAAGCATTGGTCTTAAAACTGTGATTGGAGAACTTCCCCCAGCTTCCAGTGGTAAGGCATTTTGTACTAAAGACTTTATGTAGTTGTATAATTTACTAATTCAAAAAAATTTAAAAGTTGGGGGTTTTAGGGAAGAGGATTCAGTTAATTTAGCATTGGAGCTAGTTTCACTTAGGGTAAGAACATGACACAAATACCCTTTCAGTTTCTCCTTCTCTGACTATTTTGCCAAATTTTACTAGTTTAGGAACTTTTTTTTTACTGAAGGATTGCATTAATGTGGAAAACAAACTCAGAGAATATGAACTTCAGTATAACAAGTTGTAAAAGCTTCTATTTTAATTGCCTGGTGGAGCAAATCCAGGCTGTAGTAATAGCTAAGTCTCATTTTGGTCTTTTGTTGATAATGCACTTCAAAATAGTTTACTCCTGTATTTTTTTTTAATCATCTGCTTTCTTGTCTCACTTCCTAGGAATTGTTCTGGGAAGTACTTTGTGTTTCTGACAGTTGCCTGTTAAATTAGTGAGAGTCTTACCTGTAGGTTTAAATGAAGGCAGTCTTTCCTCTAAAAGAGACACTAATGTTGAACAGCTCATCAGTTAATAGCATTATGTTTTTACTCAAGTGCTTTTCAGATATTATAGTGTAGGATATAAATGAGAATAGAGAGTGATTAAAAAGGCTTTGGAAATTATATTTTTAGAGACAGATTTCTTGAATTGAAAAAAAGCTCTGATTTTAATATCCTTTTTGAAAATATACATGTAAATCTTGTTTCTATCAAGCAGCAGTGAGATGCATAAGCTTTATGTAAATAACTAATTTTAAGTAAGTTGTTTTAATTTTTACTCTTTTGTTTGCCTACACAAAACAAAAGGAGATTTTTGGGTAGAGGTGAAGCTCAAACAAAAATGTAGCAAAGTCTTTCAATATCATCAATATTCCTAATACAAAAATAAACAACATATTATTTCTTGCTCCCAACTCAAACACAGGTGGTCGTCTCTTTTTCTTTGCCTCCATAGTAACACATTAGACTGTCCACTTGTTATATTTTAATTTTAGTTCTAGTTAAGAATGAGCCATAATTTACCATAGGTTGGAATGGTATTAATTTCACATTGAAATTTGTGGAACATGAATAGAAGAATTTCATGCAGGTGAAGATGACTACTAACCACTGGGCAGTAGTTACCATGACATGAGTTCCTTCTTATAATTACTTGAAGCAGTGTTAGACAATTGGAGGAAGGGGGAATTATGAACTTGTTATAAAGACATTTTTACTTGTATTTTAAAATACTTTGGATATAAATTTTTCCCCCTTTATCAAATGTTTCAGCAGTTTTTCAGGTACTTGCTTTTTAAGTAGCCTTTTGTGCAAAATAATTTTATTTTGCTTTTTTTTTTTGCCATTAGAAGTGGCTCTATCTACTTCTGTGCTTTTCCTTGTTGTGGCTTTCACTTTTCATTGCTTGCCCTTCCAAAAGCAGTGTTCTTCTGTTGTGTATGCCTTCTGGGACAAGAAGCCCTTCCTGTTTAGTATGTTTATACATAGATAGTCTTTTCAGCTCAAATGCAGAGCATACATGGCATTAGCAAACAGGGTGGCTGTTTACGCTTTGTTTTGTTGGGTGGAAAAAGGTTCTTTATGTAAATTGAGTTGCTTTCCATAGTCACAAACATCATCTTTGGTGTTAATAGCTGTATTTTTTTAATATTATGGAAATGTGGAAGTTCTGTTGCACTTTCAGGTTCTGCATTAGCAGCTAATGTTTGCAAAAAGATCACAGGGCGTCTCACTAGTGCTATAGCCAAGCAGGAAGATGTGTCTGTTCAACTGGAGGCACTGGATATCATGGCTGATATGCTGTGCAGGTAAACATGCCTCCTTTGATATGCTGGTGAATGCTCATAAATACTCCTTAAAGCTTGAACTTCAGTTTTCCAAATGTTAAAATTAAATTATTCAAAGTCATATGAAATAATATGGTAATATTAAGTATAGATGAAGCTTAATTTGGCAAAAAATAAGTGAATGTATTGAAGATAATTGGTTGATGGCTCAATTATTATTTCATCTTCTGAGAATTGTAGTTTTAAGCTTATTTTAATGTTTATTGCTTTGAGAGTATATTGTAAACTCATTTCTTCTTTTAAAAAGTTCCAAAATTTGAAATTTAAAGATTTGATGGGAATCTTTGTTATGTTGGGGAATATTTGAAGGATTGTTTTACAGTATATGAACAAAGTTATCTAGATTCAATTGGTTTTGAGTTTGTGTTTTGTCTGTTTTAAGGCAAGGAGGACTGCTTGTTAACTTCCATCCTTCAATTCTGACCTGTCTGCTCCCCCAGCTGACCAGCCCAAGACTTGCTGTGAGGAAAAGAACCATCATTGCTCTTGGTCACCTGGTTATGAGTTGTGGCAATATGGTTTTTGTTGACCTCATTGAACATCTGTTGACAGAGCTGTCTAAAAATGATTCCATGTCAACAACTAGGACCTATATACAGTGTATTGCTGCTATCAGTAGGCAAGCAGGTCATAGAATAGGTAAGAAAAATATATAAATTATCTTTTACTGAAGTTTTTCAGTGAGAGTAATTACTTAGCTAATTTTTTTTCTCTTACCAGGTGAATATCTTGAAAAAATAATTCCTTTGGTTGTAAAGTTTTGTAATGTAGATGATGATGAACTACGAGAGTACTGCATTCAAGCCTTTGAATCTTTTGTTAGGAGGTAAGTAATTAATGGGTACCTATTTCAGCTTTCTTAAGATATAATATTGTGTAATTTGGTTGTAAGCTGTCAAGAGACAGCCTCCTTCAAACAAAATACTCTTGGAAGCTTTGAGCTGGAACAGTTCCTGTAACTCTAACTTGTAACTTAACTCTTAAGTAGTATGTTACGTCTGTACAAACTTTCTACTGTGCCATTGCTACTTGTACAAACAAGAGGTGGGAAGTATTCTAATAATATTTGTGTCCAATAGTGGTGATAAAAAATTGGTATCCAAAGGCATATCTGAATCCCTTCTGATCTAGCAGATCCTGTTACAAAGTGGCATTCCCCTTTCTGACCTTCCCTTCAAATTTCTGTAGTTCATATGGACACGCTGATGTTGTCTTAGTTACTCTCTCCAAAGTACAGTATACAACATGAAATCTTTTAGGAATATTTTAGTGCTTCAAAGTACTTTGACATTGATTGTATTTTTATATTATACAGGTGTCCTAAAGAAGTTTATCTTCACGTATCTACTATTATAAACATTTGTCTTAAATATCTTACTTATGATCCTAATTACAATTATGATGATGAAGATGAAGATGAAAATGCTATGGATGCTGATGGTGGTGATGATGATGATCAAGGTATATTCTTTTTTTGGTTTGGGGGAGAGGGTGAACTTTTGACCCTGCAGTCGTCTCAGAAAATTGGTATGGGTGGTAATACTCCTGAGTACCAGCATTTGAATGAGTTGTGTAGTTTCATTCCAATTTTGTACCTCTTAAACATGACTAATGAGCTCACTTCTTGGAATAAAAGTATAGGATGTTGTTGCTGGAGATCAGTAATTCTGAGAGTGAACATAAAATACAAGACAAATATTTTAAAATACTTGAAAGGTAGAAAAAGGCAGAAGCATAAGAGCATGAGTTAATGAACTGAAAATACATATACAGCATGGGAAAGGCTTCTCACTACTTTCCACTATAATATATTGGTACCTAATACATAAAATCAGAATAGATTGAAAATGACTCAGTATTTTTCAGTAGGATGAAAGGGTTTCAGACTGAAAGGCATAAGGTATTTTATTATTAATACGGTGGCAAGCATTGCCAGATGTAAGCTTTGTGAAAACTTGGACACACAAGTAATCTGAACTTGAGGCCAAAAAATTCTCATTACTTAAGGAAGGAGTGAGCTGCATAGTTGTTGCTTTAAGACCTGAAAAATCTAAATTGTTTATTTTATACTTTTTTGTTATTTTGGGGGACAGTATATAGGTTGATTTACACCTAGAAAGGAGACAAAATAATTGGTTGAACCTTGAGCAGCTAGTATTCACTATTGCTTTGTTGTTTATGTCCTGAGTAGAAAAGAATATGCTTTAAATCAGTAGTCAGGTTGGAAATATGATGGAGAGCTCCTCTTCCTATTTGCAGTTTAAATTAATAAGTGTGGAAGACTAGCATGAAAAAATTGGCTGAGAATTACAAGTTAGGCTGTTTAGGAGGTTTTTTATATGTATGGTTTTTAACGTAATTCTGAACCTATTTCTTTGTGTGTTTTATGCAAAGATCTCTACTTTTTAACATGTTCTTCTTAATTGTCTAAAATAAAACTTGATGCTTTGCTTGTCTAGACTTGAACATATGCATAATTTATTTTTTCAAGGGAGTGATGATGAATATAGTGATGATGATGACATGAGCTGGAAAGTGAGACGTGCAGCTGCTAAATGTCTCGATGCTGTGGTTAGCACACGACACGAAATGCTTCCAGAATTCTACAAAACTGTATCTCCTGCTTTAATAGCCAGATTCAAAGAACGTGAAGAGAATGTTAAAGCAGATGTTTTCCATGCATATCTTTCTCTTTTAAAACAAACTCGACCTGTGCAAAGTTGGCTTTGTGATCCTGATGCAATGGAGCAAGGAGAGACACCATTGACAATGCTTCAGAGTCAGGTTATTTGTAAAAATTTTTGTTCTCTTTGAGAAGACATGTTGAAATTGCACCCTGTTCATAAGGATAGTTCATTCAATGTGCTTTATCATGCTTTCTTCATATGCAGGTTATAGTTTATTCCTGTAGTACTCACATAGCGAACTGGGTAAATTGGCCCAAAAAATGCAGCAGTCTTAGAAACTGAAATTGACTTGTACAAATGCACTTATTTAATTTTAGTTGTTTACTCACTTGTAAAAGTTGCATGTCCTATGTCATTTAGCCAAATTGCCGAGCATTCTCTATCCAGACATAAGCACTAATGGTCAAGATAAAACTTGATCTGCTGCAATGTATTTTGTTTGGAGAATAAAAAAGATAATACAGAAAAGCTTCTTCCAAATGAATTATTTAGGTGACTTTTCAATGGTTACTTTCTACTGTTTTATTAATGCAAATCACCTTTCAAAGCTAAATTACTGTTTTATTTTTTTAAAGCAGTTATTTTGCATCTTCATTTTCCATTGTTTCTATAGCGTCTCTAGTTCTGTAGAGAAATCAGGCAGTTAGGATACACATATTTCTTTAAATCCCCCCAGTGATCAATAATGAAAGAAATGCCAGCTATTAAATCAATTAAGAGATGTGTATTGATTACAGGTTCCCAACATAGTTAAAGCCTTGCACAAACAGATGAAGGAGAAGAGTGTGAAGACTCGTCAGTGCTGCTTTAACATGCTGACTGAGCTAGTAAATGTGTTACCTGGAGCCCTAACACAACATGTTCCTGTACTTGTACCAGGTATGATAAACACAGCATTAACTTAAATACCTACTAATAAATGGTATGGGAAGTTCTGAAACATCAAAATATTGAAGTCCCGATTGTGGTTTTTGCAAAAGCTGTGAACTGTGGCTTCTGTTGAAAGAAAATGGCAAAATAATCAGCTATTATGTGTATTGATTTAAATATATTAGTCATATATTTCCATTAATCTTGAAAAGAAGATTGAAGTTTTTTTCTGCTTTATTAAAAAAAATGTTAATTTGATTTTAATTACAAAATCAAACTGCCTTCTTTTCCATCCGAACAGAGAAATACATTTTCCACAGTTTAGCTTTTAAAACTTTAAAAGTTGAAATTTGAAGTTAATGGTGAAAGGTAAGGTTGGCAATGTTAAAGGTTCAGAGTTTCTTTATAATTAAGAAAAATATGTAGTAAACCATTGAGTGGTCCATCTCTTTTGATAGAAGAGGCTTAAAAGCTAATTGGTTGAATAAAGTGATGAAAGGGATTTGGAAGCATTCAGAAAGATGGGGAGCTGGAAGACATGAATTCAGTATAGCTGCCTTCCTTTGGAGATTTTGAAGTGTTCTAGCAGACTATAAATATGTGCCCTAAAAATACATTTTTTGGGTCTCTTCCAGGAATAATTTTTTCACTGAATGACAAATCAAGTTCTTCTAATCTGAAGATAGATGCTTTGTCTTGTTTGTATGTGATCCTCTGCAATCATTCTCCCCAAGTCTTTCATCCTCATGTTCAAGCACTGGTACCTCCGGTTGTAGCTTGTGTTGGTGACCCATTTTATAAGATAACATCAGAGGCACTTTTGGTTACCCAACAACTTGTGAAAGTTATTCGTCCTTTAGACCAGTCTACTTCCTTTGATGCTACTCCTTACATCAAAGATTTGTTTACTTGTACGATCAAGAGATTAAAGGCTGCTGACATTGATCAGGAGGTGAAAGAAAGGGCAATATCTTGCATGGGTCAAATCATTTGTAGCCTTGGTGACAGTCTAGGCACAGACCTGCCTAGTACACTTCAGATCTTTCTAGAGAGACTGAAGAATGAGATCACTCGGTTAACTACAGTGAAGGCCATGACATTGATTGCTGGTTCTCCTTTGAAGATAGATTTGAGACCAATCCTTGGGGAAGGAGTTCCTATTCTTGCTTCTTTTTTGAGAAAGAACCAGCGAGCTTTGAAGCTGGGCACTCTTTCTGCGCTAGATATTTTAATTAAGAATTACAGTGACAGCTTGACAGCTGCCATGATTGATGCAGTCCTGGATGAGCTTCCACCTCTGATTAGCGAAAGTGATATGCACGTATCACAGATGGCCATCAGTTTTCTGACAACACTGGCTAAAGTATATCCTTCCTCCCTGTCAAAGATTAGTGGCTCCATTCTCAATGAACTTATTGGGCTGGTAAGATCACCCTTATTGCAGGGTGGAGCACTTAGTGCCATGCTAGAATTTTTCCAAGCTTTGGTTGTGACTGGTACAAATAATTTAGGCTATATGGATTTACTGCGCATGTTAACGGGTCCAGTGTACTCACAGAGCACAGCGCTTACTCACAAGCAGTCTTACTATTCCATTGCCAAATGTGTTGCTGCCCTTACTCGAGCTTGCCCTAAGGAAGGACCAGCTGTTGTAGGTCAGTTCATTCAAGATGTTAAGAACTCAAGGTCCACAGATTCCATTCGTCTTCTGGCATTGCTTTCCCTTGGGGAAGTTGGGCATCATATTGACTTAAGTGGACAAATCGAGCTGAAGTCTGTAATACTGGAAGCGTTCTCCTCTCCCAGTGAAGAAGTGAAGTCAGCGGCATCATACGCCTTAGGCAGTATTAGTGTTGGCAATCTTCCTGAATATCTGCCATTTGTCCTACAAGAAATAACCAGTCAACCTAAGAGGCAATACCTTCTTCTGCATTCCTTGAAAGAAATAATTAGCTCTGCATCAGTGATTGGTCTCAAACCATATGTTGAGAACATCTGGGCCTTACTCCTGAAACACTGTGAATGTGCAGAAGAGGGTACAAGGAATGTTGTTGCTGAATGCTTGGGCAAGCTTACGTTGATAGACCCAGAGACTCTGCTTCCACGACTCAAGGGATACTTGGCATCAGGTGAGGGGTAGTAATGCATGTATGTATTGGAGCAGATGGCTTTATGGTACCTGTTAATAAATTGAACTAGTTTTTCAAATTGCTTGCTTAAATGACATGTCTTGAAGTTTTGCTCCCCTCCCCCAACAAAGGAAGGTTAAAGTTTTCTGCTTTTTGCTAGAAGTTGTTAGTCATACACAAGAATCACTTGTTTTCTGTCTTCAGATTCTTTATTTCTGTTAACAATTTTATGTTTAAGAAAGACCTATAAACTTGAAGGGGAGGGAGCATGGGCAACTAAGGAATAAATTAACAAACCAATTGCAACATTTTGACCTTTTGGTGTAAATTACTGTGTTCCTAATTTTCAGATAAGGATTCTGAAGTTTTTAAGAATTAGGAAGGATCTTTGTGCATAATTCATGAATCAGTCTCAAATCAGGAACTGAATTCACATGTTTTCTTCACGTGCTTCTGCTGTAAAGGGGAAATTTTTTTGTAGGCCTATGTGTGATCATAAATAATCTGTTTTAATAGGCTTATTGCTCAAATTTTCTATAGGAGATGACATTACGTGCTTATTACAATGTTACGGTATTTTTCCCCAGTTTAAAATGTTCTATCCATAGGTTTATTTGAGTTATGTGTTGCATTGCTAGTAGTAAATAGCATTTCTTGTTTGCTGTTCTTAAGAGTATTAAAAGTCTAAGAGAAGTGAGTGGCATTGAGCATGATTTAGATTCTGTTGTTCTGTTTTAATCTTGCATGTTCATACTTTTGTTTCATATTAGGGTCCTCATATGCTCGAAGTTCAGTGGTTACTGCTGTTAAGTTTACTATTTCTGATCATCCACAACCCATAGACCCACTCTTGAAGAACTGCATAGGTAAGTACTCTACTTATCTGACAGCTTCTGTGTTTTCAGGCAAGAGAATTACATTTAAATTTTTTTTTGTTACCAGAAATAAATATTTTGAAGATACTAGAATTAGCTGCTAATGATAACTGTTGGAAGAGTTACAAGATATTTCCATAGTAGCCAGTTATTTCTTTTAACACTAATTTATTTGAATTCTGAGCAGTAAAAATTGTGTCATTGAAAATTTTATGTATTGACTTTGTGATGGGCAATAAAAGAAGCTAGTTTTTTTAGTAGGATGGGACCCAAAAGCTGATTTCCTTTCCTGTGTTTTTGCCAAATTATATCAGTTTGATGTAGTAAGATGTACTGTATTTACCAAGAAGTGTGGTCTTGGAAATATTTGACATTCAGTCACTTAAAACATATCTGCTTGTGTGAATTATTCTGAGTATTACCAGATTTTGAATTGTAAATATAGGTTGGTATGATTCTATAATGCTTGTGGTCTGAAAGCATTTGAAATTGTCTGTATTTTTATACAGGGATAAGGTAATCAGTATGACAAAGACTTTTGCAATGCTGTGTCTTTTATTATTTTCTCATTTGTATTGCAAAGTATTGTAGATTTTTTTAGTATGTTATGAATGTTTTATGTTTGATTAATTATAGGTCTAAAGATCTGTAAAAGAATCATCTATGCTTCTTAACCTAATAGGAAGGAAAATATTTATGCTTTAAAGCATAAAATTTTGTGAAGCGCGAGATTTTTATTTATAGGGAAATGAAGTCAGTTTACTGTGTGTTATTTTCATCACTAAGCTTTTTTTTTTTTAAGTAATATATTCAAGGATTATGCTTGTAGGTTTTTCTCCCCTCCCACTGAAGCTGCCTTGCCTCTTTGGTTTCTGGAAATATTTATTGTTTATTCAATCAAAAAAGCTATCAGTATATAGCACTTTAAAAATCTCAGTCATTTTGAGTTTTGTTACGAGCTTTGTGATGGGTTTAAGAGATGGTTTTCTCCTCAGAAGATGTTCATTCCTCATGGAAGTTGCTAGTACAACTTCACAAACATTGAGGATATATCATGCAGTCATATATTTTAACAAGGTTATGTTATAGAAGTACAGAAAAATCTAATTTAAAAATGCCCAGAGGTAGGGTGGGATGGGAGAGGTGGTGCTACATTAATATATAATGAGTAGGCCTATTTTATAGTAATTTAGGTGTTTTCAGTATATGCCCATTTGAGGGTTAAAAATCAGTATGTTGATAGTTTCCTTAAGAGGTGTTCTCAAATTCCTGAACTGCAGAAATTGAAATTGGTTTTCTAATACATATTTTAAGAGAATTTTAATAAATGGAGAAAAGGAAAGGTTAAATGTAATTTTCAGTAGTTTACATGCTATATCTTCAGAAAAAAAGTTTATGTCATTATGATGGCTGTTTATTTTGATGGTGTTTCTTCTACTACTGTTTCTTTATATGAAATACTATATATCAATTATATTTTCATATGATTATAATTAATCCTTTATTTGTGTAGTCATGCTGAAATATCAGGTGTCTGTTACATAAAAATAACTCCTGCACTAAGTATATATTTTTGAAAGTTTAAAACTAAGCAAAGATATTTTTAAAGTTGCAAATTAAAAATATCCTCATAGGTTACTTGCTTTCTGTATGTGATTGCAGGTGATTTTCTGAAAACTCTGGAGGACCCAGATCTCAATGTCAGGAGAGTAGCCCTAGTGACATTTAATTCAGCTGCCCACAATAAACCATCTTTGATAAGGGACCTCTTAGATACTGTGCTTCCTCATCTTTACAATGAAACAAAAGTCAGAAAGGAATTAATCAGAGAGGTAAGTTAACTGAGATAAACAAGGCTAAATATGTAAGTAGATTATTTTTTAAAAGAAGTGTATTACTTAACTTTTTTTTTTTATTCATGACAGGTGGAAATGGGACCATTTAAGCATACAGTTGATGATGGGTTGGACATAAGGAAAGCAGCTTTTGAGTGCATGTATACTCTATTGGATAGCTGTTTGGATAGACTAGATATATTTGAATTCTTAAACCATGTTGAAGATGGTCTGAAGGATCACTATGATATTAAGGTTAGCTGTCATTTTTCTCTGTGAAAGCAGTGACTTTGTCCAAATATTTCAAATAGTGAATAGACTGAAATGTAAGTAAAGTATTAAGGAAAAAAATTACTTAATATGCTTAAGTACTTCACTACATTTGCCATTTTCATTAAAGTGTGACTGTTCAATAGGTTACATAGCATCGTGGGAAATACATCTCCATATATATGCCAGACATAACTGTTGTTGAATTGTGTTTTATGCTCATCCTAGATGCTGACCTTTTTAATGTTGGTGAGGCTGTCTACCCTTTGTCCGAGTGCAGTGCTGCAGAGATTGGACAGGCTCGTTGAACCTTTGCGTGCTACATGTACAACTAAGGTATTTCAGCTTATTTAAGTTCATTATTTTCTTATATATATATTTATATAAATATAAATATTTTCTTATAGAAATATAAATGAACTCATGTTTAAAGAATACCTCTGTACTGCTGCAGTGTTTCCTGAGTTATAGTTGATAAGCTGTAGTAGCCAGGATAATTAGATTAGAAATTAATGGATCTTTGTACAAGTGTTAAATTTATTTAAATTACAGATGGAGAGGTAGATTTGTAAGTTTCCTTTTAAAATTCCTCTGTTTCTTTGATGCCTTTTCTTTTGTTCCTTGAAAATTTAGATGCCACTTGGGCAACTTGTAAATCTCACTTCATTATAAGTAGTGAAACTGGAATACTGAAGAGTTTTTCTGACTTATGGTGGTGTTGTTTCAGACAAGCATTTGGCTGATGAAGGCAGTCCAAAGTAGTCCTGATTTTGTTAGACTTTTTGTCATTTATCCCACCTCTTCATTTATATTACCAGGAATATTGGATCTTTGTACTTAGTCTCCACTCCTGCTCTGGTCTTGATTCACCTGCATGCTGTGACAGTCATTTATTGCCTGATTCACCTTGCTTTTCCATTACTCTAGTCTGCTATATTTCACATCAGGAAAATTGACTGCCTTTAATTATAATATATGTTTGTATTGCTGAAATATCTTTGAGAATAACAACAGAAGGTTAAGCAGTTACTCTAATGACAGTCAACTTCTTAAAAAAGTTCTATTCTCTGTAAGCTGGGAGTACTGTGATAATAGCAGTTTAAAGTAATTTACTGACCTTACTAGCTAAAGGTTGGCTGCTATAGTTGTTTTGATTTGGTGACTGACTTGGCAGTTTACAACTTTTTTCTGCTTACCTTGCAGTGTTGAAGCTTCAGTCCGTTTGTAAACTGATGGTAAAAATTCTGCCAAAAAGATATTCAGGGGTGTTTTTGTTTGGTTGATTATATTAAGATTTTAGATTATTTTGAGACGAAATATTTTTTTAAGGTACATTTTTTAAAATTGGTATAGAGGGAAGGTTGAGTAAAGTTTCAAACATATTTTCATTTTTTCCGTAGGTAAAGGCGAACTCGGTGAAACAGGAGTTTGAAAAGCAAGATGAACTAAAACGATCTGCAATGAGAGCTGTAGCAGCACTACTAACCATTCCAGAAGCAGAGAAGAGTCCATTAATGAGTGAATTTCAGTCACAGATAAGCTCTAACCCTGAGCTGGCAGCCATCTTTGAAAGTATCCAAAAAGATTCATCATCCACTAACTTGGAATCAATGGACACTAGTTAGGTGTTTGTCTAATGGGGACCATTATGTTGAACCATATGATGCACTGAATTGACAGGTTATGAGTAAGAAACAGAAAAAGTATCTAATCTACACATTGTTCCACTTTATTTACCTTTATGGAGACAGTTGGCTTTTCCCACAATTGCTTTTCTAACGTTTATTCCAGAAATAAATTTCCATAGCCCAGAGTTTAACCACTATTGTTTTTGTGGATTTGGCCACATTTGGGAATTAAAAAGTTGAGTCATGGTGTATGGAAATAAATTCCAACATCCATTTGCCCTATAATGTTTAGGATTAAAATGTCAAAATTTTGTGACCATGATTTTTTTCTTTTATTCATTCTTTCTACTTGTAAACAAAAAAAGGGGGGGAGGTGGGAATCAAATGTCCAGGTGCACCATGTTTTTTGTATAACTTTTTGTTATTTTTTGTTTCAGCTTCATAAATTGGTTTGGCTGGCAGATGAATTATGTGTAAGATTTATTATATTAAAAAGAGAGTTTGGGCACAGTTCAAAAAGAGCAGACATAAATGTCATTTTACAGATGTGGGGATTAGAAAACCAATATCCCTGTTGTGCACACTAATTTTGCATGAACAAGTTTACAAATATATATTGTCTGTAAAACAGCATGTGCAGTTTATTCGTAATGCAAGTTAAAATAAGTTCTAATGTATCAGTGCAGTTTTCAGTTATTTTGACATGCAGGCCATTCTTAAAGGAAGGGATTAATGAATGTTTGTTGTCTTAACCCGGCTTTTTTAAATGCCATGATATGACCCTGCAGACGTTCTTACACAGTAAACGTGACAATTTCTGCAGTTTTCATTGGTTTTCATTCCCAAAGACTGAATCCACTGGAATTGAGGTGGACAAACCATAAGATTGGAAGGAAGCAAGATGGAGGTAAAATGAGCAAAGAAAACAAGAGCTTCTCAGTGGTTCCTGAACTCAGGATTCAACTTTGCTTTTGTTATAAAAGTATGAAGGAAGTTTCTTCAGTGGATTCTATCTCCTATTCTTCATCTGACAGCTTTTGTTAAGGCACTAATATATGGTGTTGACCTAGACAAGTGTTGCCAGACCATAATTTTGTTCTGGCACATGGGACCAGCATAGGCTGCAGTGCTGCAAGTGTCATATAGTGTTCTGGTGAGACAGGAAACAGGGAATGGCCTAAAGGCTGGAGAGAGATAGAAAGCAAACAGAAGAAAACATTCTTTGGTGGATATACTGAGGTAATTTAGGCATGGACCAGAAGTGGATTCCTGGCAGTCCTACAATGAACTGGATTTGTGAATTTAATAACAAAAAGATGAATGACCACTGCCTCATTACTTGTTTAATGCAACTGCTTAGTTGTCTTTCTTGGTTTTTTGTTTTGTTTTTTTTGTCCCAAGTTAGATACGAATTTGAATTTTTTTAGTTAACTGGTATTTTTTAGCTAGTTTGATATCTTGGAAACTTGTTACATGGGTATGTGGCATAAGCTGCTATGAGACTAAAAAAGCATTCATTTTTATGACCTCAGAGACAATTTCATGTGAGCATTGGGGCTTGGGGGCGCAAAATCTTCACCTTACATGCTTGCAGCTTAGGAAAAGCAAAGGAGATATTGGTACATTTTACTTTAATAGAAGGACCTGAACAAAGAAGCCTATGAACTCATTCAATAGTAATAGTTCTAATGCTGTAGAAATTTTTGAAAATGTAGCTTTATCTGTCTCCAAAGTCTTCATACTAATGTAACAATTGTCTTTTAGAAGTAGAAATAAATGAGATTAAATATACCAACATATCTAAAATGTCATGAAAAGGAGTGGGATGACTAGAGAGAAACCATACAGTAGAAGAAGCACTGTGAATTAGGTATATGCTATCTTACTGTATAACTCATCTACTTCAATTGCAGCAATATACAGGCCTCCTAATTAAGAATCTGTTGTGCTAATTAGTTGTCAGACTGATTTGAACTTTATGCGTTTTCAGAGTATATTAAAATGTTTTATAGATCTGAAGTTAGATGTGAAAATGGTATGATAAACATCAACTGTGAGGCTAAAATAGGAAAAGGGAGTAGGTGACAATGGTAAGTAAACAGAATATTCATAGTTGAGAGATCTGTGTGTGCTTATGTGCTACCATAACAAACACCTGATGTGGTGGAGGCAGATCATCTTCACTTTGTTTTACAGTACATTACAGTGGAGCAAGCTTAGGACAGAAGGGAAGGTTGAGCTATATTACATAGTGAATGCTTTCTTGCGTTGAAGAGTAATCTTCACTTGGACCACCGACGAAGCAGGTGGGAACATAAAAGCTGAGTCTTCCCTGTAAATTGCAGAAATTCTGAGTGTGGTTGTCTCCACATAGCAGTTATTTTGGTGATGTGGGAAGACAAACTCATAAAGATTGTAACTGCACTATAATTACTGAGATAATTTTATAGTGTTAAAAAATCTAACCATATTAGGTGTTGAAGTTCCACTCACTTTCACTGGATCACTAGACTGAAAGTTTTATTTGGTTTTCCCTTTGTATATCCAAATATTTGTATAAATCTGGTATGTTTATGACTTTAGATCAATTACATTCATGTAATTCTCTTACAGAAGATGTCAGGAATACCTGTAGCTGCTTTTAAATGCTAAATATTTGTAACTGAAATAGGAGATTTCCCTCACTAAAACAAAACCAGCATTCTGAAAGGCTGCTCTTAGCATGTTTGGTAAAATTAGAACTCTCTCTAATATTTTTCATCACTTCGCACACAGACAATTGAGACCAATTAACAAGCTTATGCATAATATAAAACTGGTTGGCCAGTCCTCTTATTGTAGATTCTTGGGTTAAAATATTTTTGTATCTCAAAAATACTTCATGCTCTGGTTTTCGGTGAAAGAACTCACCATCCTTACAAGAGAGTTTTTTCTGAAATTATAAATTGAAACCTACAAGGACTTCAAGAATGCTGCACTACAATCATGTAAATTTATTTTTTATATTATTTTCCTTCAAAGTATGGCACCTAATATACCAGTTGACAAAATAAAGAGCGCTGTTGCTTCCAGTTGTATTTTTTGAGGAGTACAAAACAGCACATAGACCTCTAAAGAGCATTGCTTCCTTCAAATGAAAGATCATTTTAAAATTTCATCCACTCGAAAATATGACTTAAAAATCCATGTCTGCTTCTATTGTATTTGCCTTAACAGATGTTCTCAATAATGAGGCTCAGAACAAGTTCACCCTGCACTGGTGGACTTAGTAGTAGGGATTTAGCAACTGTTCTCCTATTTACTGATACTTCCCTCTGTTGCCTCCTCTTTAAAAAGCAGAGTAACATGTGGCCTTGGATGTGTGTTTGTGGGTTGTTTTTATTTTGTGATCCCTGATCATTTCTGACTTAAATAATGCTTGTTTCTGCCAAATACCAAACGGTTAACCCTGCAGCCTCTGGATTTTATTTTCCTATTGCTCTAAACAGCAGATAAAACATCTGTTTTGTTGTTGCTGTTCTTAAAATTAACTCTGAAAAAATGAAAAATACTAGTCAGTTTATTACTTTTTTTACCCCCTCTTTGATTCTTCCTTGCTATAAGATGGGAAGATTTGAGTGCTGCACTACTGAACATGAGCAGGTAGAAATTCTGGTAGCAAGTGTTGCTCCCTGCCACCTTCTTCATCAGTGTCTACTTATAATTTTTCATTGTATTTTAGTTCAGGGAGGGAGTTGTTAAGAATAATGAAGTTAAGTTAATCTTCCATGAGCAATGAGCAATGTTGGTGAAACAGGGAAGCTTTCTGCAAATGAGGCTTTTCTGAGAATCAGGCAATTTTGTCTTGGTAAAGAGTTAGACTTCTTTAGATTTGTTTCCACCTCATGAGGCTTTAGTATTTCCATATAATCTTAGATGAGGAGAAAACTTCCTTCAGAAAAGACATCCATCCCCCAAAACAAACAAAGGGTTTCTGCTGATGTTCACCTGTGTATTGTGGTTTAGAACATGGCACTGAACCACAGAAAAAATAAAAGCATGTTTCTGAGAACAATATGGACACTGGCTGGAATATCTTAACTAAAACGTTGTGCTGAGAAAGAGACAACCAAAGTGAGATTATGTTAATTTAAAATAATTTCCACCGTGTTCTGCCTTTGATATATTTGAAGAATGGAAAATAGAGAAGGGAAAGTAATAAGTAATTGTTAAGTGGTGACCTGTGATCTCTGAACGTAAAGGGGTAATTTCTATTGTCTGCTGCTTCTTCTTAAGAAGAGTATTTTGATTAAAGTGTGTAGTAATTTTGAAAATACTTTTATTCTGAAGGAGTTTATATTTGGTTTTGTTGTATTTTTATTTTGGTTTTTTTTATTGTGCAGAAATTATTTCCCTTCTTAGGGAAAGTGGGATTCCTCCCACTTGACAATTATGAGTCATTTTAATAAAAGCTACTGAAGACTTTAGGAATTAAGCTGTGTCACTTGGTTCAGTGCAGTAAAGATATTCCTATAGAAGAAATTTGCAATTCACTCTTTTCCACCACTCTTTTATTAATAGATTAAAAAGCCCCAGTTCTATATGACTGTAATTTCCATTCAACATCCAACCTTTCTTCTCTTCAACTGAACAAATACTGCACTCCTAATGATCTGATTACGATTACTTTGGAAGCCACCCTTCCTGGGGATTCCTGATGTTTTAATCTCAAGTCTTCTAGAAGACTTCTTTTCTTCAGTCCTTACTAAGATTATTTGCTAGAAGGCTCAGGCTTGCCTCCTGTATCAATGATACATCCATTGTGCAAGAGAATGTTTTCATTTACTGCATGCAGTATCCGTTTTACAGAGGGATTTCATGCAGAGATGCCATGCTTACACTTAACTGAAATCTGTTTTTGAGGGAGTTCTTAGCTCAGGCATTCCTCTCTGCAGTGAAAATACCTAACATTATCTAGGGACAAAACAAAATTATGTGTTCCACAGAATTCCATGGAATGTGGCTTCATGGAAATTTTTCTCTTGCCCCTCAGTTTCAGAATGCTCACACTGTATTGAATGATCCAAAGCTCTAGCCCAGCTTGCCACTAAGAAGGTGTTTTGGATTGTAGCGGCTAACTTCTGCCTACTGATGGAATGTATGGTAGGAGCTACTTCGATTCTCTCTTACACCGCTGGCAACTTTGAAGTGTCAGACACATTTCACAGAAGGGGGAAAAAAATTTGGATTGCCCATCATCAACTCCTTTTCAAAGTCAAACAACAGCATACTTTTTTTTTTCAAATGTGGAGATGATCAAATGAGTCTTTTTAAAGAGGAATGTACTAAACTAAAGCTACTGAGTTCTACGGAGTTCTTGTTTCTCCTAACACTATGGGTTGAAAATCCATGACTCTGGTTTGAAATGTGACTTGTTTGCAAAAACCATCTCATTGTCAAAGTGAGGAACAGAAGATGCAGATGGACAGCGATGATTGATTTTAATACCTTGGCAGGGGCCAGCCAAAATGAAATACTGAATTCTGTGTTGCCTTTGCTTTTGGTACCGGTTTGGGCATGTAAAGTGGGTCGAGTTCAACTCTAATAAAATGGCAGAATATGCTTATCTCCGCATAGCCAGTATAAAGATCAAAAAGTTTGATATGGAAGATTATGCACTGTTCTAACAGTGACCTAGTTGCAGGTAATTTTATAGGGAGATGACAAATTATTTTTGTAGTACTTTACTTCAAACTTTTTAAAATAAGAAAAACCCCCACAATTGTGTGATTTTGTGGTGTTGTTGGGTTTTGATTTCCATATATTAATTTGGAAAATTAATATTCAAATATGAATATGAATTTGAGTGCATCCATGTATGGTTGTACAAGAAAAATTGAGAGGTTATTTATACATGGAGAAAATGTTTTTAATGGTTTGAACACATATTCAAATTGAAACAGTTGGATTCATCAAAGGCCATGTAAAGATAAACAATTTTCTGAAATAGTAAAAATCACACAGGAAAGATACATTCTGTACTGCAGAAAGAAGAGAACTTGGGAGCTTATTTCACAGTGTGCTTCCAAGTGTGTGTGCAGGGAGGGCCCATAGTTGTGTGTAGTGTGAATGCTGAGCAGAACGTGCTGTTGTGAAATGGGGACCATGTGGTGCAGAAAAAGTCTGTCATGTCATCATTCAGTTCATATTTCAACAGCTCATTAAGAGGAAGTGCAGAAGCTTTGTTTTGCTTGAGGTAGCAGAGTAATGCTCATTTGCAGGTCTGTCCAGTTTGCTGCAAGGATACAATACTCTACTTTTTACAAATATTTTTAATTGTAATTTTAATAAGTGCACAAATATATTCCAGGAGAAGGTTTGTCCTAAAAATTAGCTTTATGGATCTTCTTTTGGCAAATTCACCTCAATATAATTAAAAAAAAAATCCTCTGGGAGCAATTAGTAGCTGAAACTAGGATTTAATATTTTTCGTAATTCCAATAAATTAAATCTATTTCCAAGGAGGAACCCTAAAGTGCTGCTATGACATCTAGTAATCTAATAATGCACCGTTTCCAGGATCAGCTGAAAGATTCTGGAGGAATCAAGTCAGATTTTCTTCCTACCTCCTGCCTCCAGAAGTACTGAAGAGAAAGTGGGAAAGCATTTAGTCTATGTTCACCTCCTTTATTTGAATTTTAACATGAATAAATATGTGAATAGTGAATTTATAGTGAATAAATATGATTTGAAATCAAGAATGCTTCTGCTGCTTTTTTAAAACAAAAAATACACTTACTTGCAGACTGACTTAGCAACCTGTTTCAGTTAGCTTCGAAGGAGACCACTTCTCTCTTTTCAGAAAGTGATCTGCCAGTGTTGAAAAGTGCAGCTAATACCTGGAACACATCAAGGAGAAATCTCTCGGGATAGAAAAAGGCAAAAAATATAATACAAGATTTAAATATTTACTTGCAGAGTTAGCCTTAAATGTTAGAGTGTTGTTTCTGAGCTTCTGTACTGTTGGTTTACGAGAGAAATGTTCCAACACATGCACTTTAGGATTGTAAACAGATTATGTCTCTTACTGGCAATGTTTGTTTGCTTTATGTCACTACAAAACCCAGTCTTGCTTGCCTGGTTTAAATCTTGCATACTTTTCTGTAGTTTTGTTCGGATTTCAGCCTATAGCAATAAAAACACACTCATTTCTGACACAAGCAGGTGTTAGAGAAACACAGAAGCCTTAGGAAATGTCCGAGGTATGCATGCAGAATAGTATGTTTGACTACAAAGATGTCATATGTAATGCACTCCATTTTGAAGACCAGCTATTCCTTTGACAAAATAGTGGAAATAGGTTTATTAAAAGTATAGTATCTGAGAACAACATCAGAAGCTTCTCTGATAAAACTGTTCTTACAGCTGCTTGATCGAGTGGCTGAAGAGGAGGCTATTCACTGTGAAGTCTGTCTGCACAGCTCATCAGTGGCCTTTGCCAAAGGAAGATCCAGCTGTTTCTGCCTGCCTGTACCAGTAAAATATCCTATGTTGGTGAATGCAGCACAGTGCTCTAAGTTATTTTTGTGCTCAAAAGCAAGATGTACAGGGTACTAGCAAGTACAGGGTACTCCTGTACCCCCAAGTTACCCTTTTGACCAGGGTTTTTTGAATAAAATTTTAGTGCCCTGGGATTTTCTGCAGGGAGCCATGATGCCCAAGACTATTATATTACATTGCTTAGCTCTTAAAAACCACTATAATTTTTCCTTTTTGTATTTTTCATGAAGAGCCTTAAATATCAAGCCCTGAAGCCTTTTAATGAAAGAAAAGTGGTTTAAGTAACTGAAGTATTTTTTGTTTCTTCTATCAGTTAGAGTTGGATCTGCACAGTGTGTACAGTCCCACTCAATGGGGTAATACACAAATAATCTTACTACTCCTGGAAGCAACTATTATTTCTTCTTGATAATGCTAATAGTAACCCCAGTAAGATAACGTATGTGCTTTATGCCCCATAACAAAGTTTTCAGAATGCTCCATGAGTATAGCAAAGTGCCTAGGACTATTAATATCACATATAAGATTACAATAACTGCTTGCTAGTAATTCTTGATTAATGTGTTCTGTTCGTTCAAGTGGCTCTCTAACACTTTAAAATCCCCACTAAGGATTTGTGCATATGTGTGCACATGTATCTGAGAATGAGTGAGTCTTTCTGGTTTTACCATCTTTTGGTGTTTTAATTTTTTGAAGTTGCTGTTCCCCCTGGATGATCAGAATAGCATTTGTAGAAGTTACATCAATCATCTGATTAAAAGGACGATTCTTTGATATTTTTCCAACGCTAGGTGTTAAACCATATAGTAATATTTTATTTTTTAAAAAAAGCTAAAATTAACTCTGAAAATGGCCCTTTTTATGTGAAAGCAGCTTTATTGCTAATAGGTTTTTTTTTTGTTTGGTTGGGTTTTTTTGTTTGGTTGGTTTTTTTTTTTGTAAAGTAGTGAAACACATCTAAAAAATTGTTGGAGGTATTTTGGGGTGTTATTAGCCTTTTGGACCTCGGGTTTTATACCCTCTGATCCAAAGGTATACGTACCTTTTGGACCAGAAACCCTTTCATTTTTATCGATTCAGTGAATGGCCAGATCTGTTTGAGCAGGCTTGTGCCCTCCCAGTGCTGACCTTATAATAGTAAGTTTCTTGTTGCCTCTTAAAAGTGGAGTATAAGCTAAAATCAACCCCCCCATTCTTTCCCAATACTCATTATTGCAGTATATCTACTAAGGAAAGAAAAGGTCAGCACTTTTTTCTTTTACCCATCCAGTTGCTTCAGGTGGCTGCACTGTCATGGCAGAATCTACCGGTTCTTGGGGCACAGCGAAATGGAAGATTTCAGGAGCAGTTGCAACGAGTTCTTTTCTTCCAGGAGATGGCGCTGTAACCTCATTAACAAACGCCAAACAAACTGGGAGGGGAAACCCAGCAAGATTTCTTCACAGACAAGAAATTGCAGATACTTGAAGAATGGATTTGAAATTGATCTAGTGAATTTTATTTTTCTTGACAAGCTACTAAAGCTTTTTATTAGGACTGGCCTGCTTCAAAGTTCTATTTCAATCCTTTGCAAGCTATTTCTAAGGCTCACCTCTGTAGTGTACATTTTGTTAAAGTTTGTGCAGGTGGGTGGCCACCCGGTAGTGCTCCTGTAGCCAGATATTTGCTGGTGGTCTAGTCTGGATGGCTGGGTACTGCTGCAAAGAATGCAGTAAATCCTTGGGCCTCACCAGCTGAGTTACATGGCTGAAAAAGCAGATTTTTAGCACGGTTACATATTTTCTTTCTACCTTGCTAAAGATTTCCATTCTTGCAGGCTTTCAGCAGTCAGCTGTAATGGAATGGTGGCTCTTAACATGAGAGAGCTCACAAAACTACGTTTGGGATTCTGGTGAGCAGATGGATGTGTCAGGAGTGATTGCCTTCCTCTGAATGAGTGCATTCACTTCTCAAGTGATAAAATTTAGGTGTTTGGGCAACTGACTTACTTTGCAGGTCTGGAGTTTGAACAAGAGAGGATGGGTACATTTTTAATTTATATTTCTAATCTATTTTTTTTTAATCTGTAGATATTGTTTTACGATTTGATCATAAACTAAACAAAATATGCAACAAGACCCCAATTCCAATCATAATATTCTCTGATGCTGCAAAACTGGGGTTTCCATTCTGGAAAAGCTGACCAAAGGGAGGAAGATTAGTAATCTAGAACCAGCTGTATGTGATTCTAATTAACCACAGCTTGTACCATAATTGTAAGAAAAGCTGGGGAAGGTAACTGCCCAGCAGTTGTCTCTGGAGATGTCTGTGCAAGCCCAACAGCAGCTTCAGGAGCTCACAAACTCTTCTGAAGTGGTTTTGGCAGACCTTTACATGCTGCAAGTACTGAAATAGATGCTGCTGTATTGCATGCTCTTGGGGATAGGATTCTGCAAAAGTCAAAACATTAAATGATTTTATTTGGAATATACAAATGCAAATACAAATATGTGGATAAAAACAAAAAATTTAAAGCCCCAAAAATCTGATAGTTCCTATAAATCTCTATACTTGGTGCTGAACATTGACAAGGAAGTTAATAGTGTTTTGAATGATCTGTTCATACTGCAGTAACTGAGCAGAAATGACTGGAGATGGAGGCATGCTGTCTGCTCCAGGCAGCAGCAGAGGCAGAAAGAAAGCTGTCAAGTCCAGTGTGAAAACAAGCACTGACCAAAACACATCCTTGTAGAGGTTCTTCTCAGCCACTGCTATGAAAGATAGCAGAATTTGGATGTCTGGCTGAAGCTTGTTTTATATCACTTGTTACCTTTTTTGTATTTTCAGTCTTGCAGAGGGTTTTATTTGTTTGCTTTTAATTTCAGTCTTTATCCTGGTCCTCAAGCCTTCAGAGCAGAGATTTTAATTTCAGTGCCCAGAGCTCACACCAGCACCAGACGAAATAAAAATCCTGGATGCCTTTATTGTATCACTGAGGAGTATGTTTTTCCAAAGATAGTACAACATCTATCATCACACTGTACTAGTGTTGTAAAGGAGTTTTGGTTAGAGTCTTGTAATGGGGAACAAAGGCAGAGCAGCAAGTATTGAACTCAGATGTCAGGGAAAACTGCAGAGACATGACTGTGGACTGACTTCTCACTGCCTGCTCCCAGGTAGGGTCCTGAGCATGTTTTGCCCCTTTCCATTACAGTTTCATTGTTAGCTTCCCAATATCTTGAAGGAGGTTATTCCTTCTCAGACAAGGAGATCTTGAGAGAGAAGGTCTCATGCTAAAAAGGATTAGTTCGGTGAGTTGAAGTAGATTCTGATTTTCTAACTCATCCAGCTCTCCTTGCTATTTTGCACTGTTCGCTTAAGCTCAACAAGCCTGTACTCCTCAGTGGTTTCATCCATGATGCTCAGAGCATACAATATGCCCATCAGCCTCCTGTTTTATTTTGGAACTTCCTGTTCAGTTCATCACTGTTTGTTCACAGCTGTTCTCCTGCTGAGGGATTCCTTCGCTCAGCAGGATCTAAATTCGTCACTCTTATGCTGACTCAGTCTCTTTGAACCCAGAACTGTTGCTGCTATTCCTTTAAAATGTTCTCAGCAAAAGTACATGATGTCTTGGCTTCTGTGGAAGATCAACAGAGTTTTCTCATCTGATAGGATGTCTCCCTGATCTACCTTGTTTTTCTGAATTTCACCTAAATCAAGAGTTTCATTCACTGAGTGGTTTCTCCTGCCAAGTACAATGCAGGGAGCAATTTCAACTTTGGACTCTGAAAAACAGCTTCAGAATGAAACTGAAACAAAATTTGTTAAGATTTTGAAGATGATTCAGTTTAAAATTTGTTTATTCTGACGTGTATGGAAACTGGGCTCTGTGTGCTTGCTTGGGGTCTAAACGTAATAAAATTCAGTGCTAATCTGCCCAAACATTATAGCTGAAAAACTGCTGAAGGAAACTGCACCTTGGGTACAAGTTTTAGAGTTAGATGTGTACCTGAGGGAAAAAAGGAAAGAAAAACTACCTTTTGTATACATTTCAAAACTCAAGTTACAAATACAGTCTTACTACCTGGATGTGCTAATGTTCCAATTGTTTGAGCTGCCATCAGAACTTGCTGGTTTTGCCAGAACCTAGTTTCAACTACAAGTTTTGTCTTACAGGAACAGCCTGGATTTAAGGCATCAAAATTATAAGGAATGTACTAATATGGTGACAATTCTTTCTGTATGAACAGCTTGTCAAGAATGACTCTTACAGTACTCTCAAGTAAAAAATACCAACCAAAATTCTATCTTGGTTAGAAAAAAAATTAAAGTCAACTTGACAGAACTGTTTTTTTCTCATTCTTAGTGTGATGCTCTAAATATCTTTTCATTGTCAGAAGATGCGGGAGGCAAGGGGTGCCTCCACTGCTCCCCAACACACCTTAGCGGGAAAGAAAAACTGGAACATCCTGAGGCTTGATGAATTTCAAAAAGGAAGAAGATATTTTTTTAAAGTATACACTACTTGATTGCTCAATACTTATTATGAAGAAGTTTTGTGCTAGCATGTGTGTGCTGTTTCTGGAAGAACCAAAGTATATAAAGCTGTAGAGAATGTCATAAAACTGACATGCTTGACCGCTCAGCTATCAAGAACTGAATAGGTAATTTAGGATGTACAAGCAAGCAATGAGGAGCTTTCTTTCAGGCTTAAAATGTACTCCTATATGTGGAGGTCCAATATGATATGGCAACTATTGGAGTAAGGATAAATTGTTGCTTTAAAAAAGCCTGAATCTAGCTGACAAAGCAAAACCTCGATTACTAAGTTCCTGTAATGTTAAAAGTCAATGAGAAGAAAATATTTGAGATTTAAATTTTTTTCTCATGATTGAAATTCAGTGTGAAACAGTTTGGTGCCACTGGTTAGATGACTACAATAGAATGCAATTCAGCTAGGATGTGCATTTAAGGCTGTCAGCTCCTTTCACTAAGGAACGTGACCATTGCTCTAACAATAGGAAAAGTGACTGTTTAGCAGTTGCCATCTCTGGAAGGGCCTGCATCTCCAGCTTCAGGAATAAGCTTGCTTCCAAAATGGCAAAGAGGTTACATTGCATCATTCTGGCCAAGTGAAACACTAATCTTAAAAATTAGGATTTTAGTTAAAAGTTAGTTATTTACTAGAATTAATTAAGAAGCAAATGGGTAGATAGGCCTTGCTGAAAACAGTTAAAAGTTAGAAGGAAAATCGGTCTTAAGATAGTTATCTGAAATTTAAATAATTAATTGTCTGTCATCTTATGTTTGCTCAGCTGTGCTTATAATGAGAAAAGATGAAACTAGTAAACGGACTCAAAGGAACATAGACAATGCAACCAGAAATCCATTCTTTGAAGAACCTGGACTATACCCAGAAATCATTTGTATTGTCAATGATAGAAAAGGTCGAAAGTTTAGGGGAAGGAAGATTCATTTTATTTCCTCCCTCTAAGACCTCTCCCCACAAAAATGACCCCAGACTTAATTTAAGAAGCCGATCACGCATGCTTAATAGCTATTCAAGCTAATTACCATAGGAAGCGGGGGAATAGGAGGGGCTGTGATTATGAATATGTATCTGTTTGAAACTTTTGTCAATAAACAGACTCTATGATCACCTGTGATTTTGCAGTGCATATTAGAGGATTACCTCATGCCGCTGCCCAGTGCTGAATAAACATACACTTTCTAACTTTAAATTGTTAGAGAGTCTTTTGTCCGTCACAGTTGAGTATCAGTATTAGACCAATACTCATATTTTGGTAAATCACAAGATTGGCCTTTGTTTGCAGTTTTTACAGCTCTGCTGCCTGAATTGTCATTTTCTGGATGTGAATGCTCACCTTGAACTTTCAGATCCAGTTCCTTCATGATATCCATTCTAGTGAACAACTGAGAGCATAAATCTGCTTTGAGTTACCTTGTGCATAATCCAGTTAATTTCTCTAGGTATGAAAAAAACACCCATATTTATAATTTTCTAAGTTACAAATTACATCGACTCACATTAATATATCTATTTTGGGTTAACTCTGGTGGGTTTTTAAACAAATTACATCTCAGTGTGTCCACAGAGGCCATGAAAATGCAAAATGCATATTAATGGTAACAAAAGGACATAGCATGCTCTGTGATTGTCATGTCAATTAACTTCCGAGACTAATATTTTCATATTATCTCACTCTTTCTAAAGTGCTTGCTTTAGCTTCAGAGTACTTATAGGAACTGCACAAGTTAAAGAGAAAAATACTGTTCTCCTTTCTGTCCCTGCAGAGGTTATCAGGCTCAGCTCTTACAATCTGATGTTCTTTATACAACACTGGCTTGACAAAAGATTTTCTTTACAGAGCAAGGAAGCATCCCGAACTTGGGGAAGAGTTCGATTCTGAAGAGAGGCAGCTGAAGATAAAATAGATGGTGTGAAGCTGCTGTGGAGATAGCTTAAGCAGGTAATTGCCTTTAGGGCTTTAAAAAATAAACGTGTAGGGTTGTGGTTAATAAATTCATATATGGAGCTGGGGAGAGCTGTGAAATGGACATTCGCTGATCCATCCAGACTACAAGTTAACCACGAAACACCAGCAAAGAAGCTACCCTGTACCAGAGGTATAAGATTCTTTGGGAATAGAACACCAGGAGTAACTCTCTGGACCTCTCTGGGCAACGTGTTCCACTGCTTGGCCACCCTCATTTAAAAAAAA
>VXBI01002102.1:0-26229 GCA_013397375.1 Toxostoma redivivum | reverse complement strand
AAAAAAAAAAACAACCCAAAAACCTAGCAAAAAGCTTCAAACCCTTTTGTTGGGGGTTGGGTTTTTCACTTTTCTCTCTGTGGAATTTTCCCCATTGTCATGCTAAGGATTTGTGGCCACACCCTAGCTCGGATGGCTAGCGACAGTTTCTCTCGCGGCGGGGGGCGGGGAAGAGAGGGAAACACCGCGATATCCACGGGGCAGGTAAAGGAGAGGTTTAAACGCTCGCTGGCTCTCTCGCTCGTTTGACTCGGAAAAAGACGGTCGCTGGGAAAACTTCGCCCTGCCACGCCGACGCCGGGAGCTGCCTTCCTCGGCTGTGGGATCCCGCAACCTCCCTTCTTGCACGCCCTCCTGCATTTTCTGCCAACTGCAGGCATCCTGCTGGAGCATCGGGACCGACGCTGCTCCAGGATCCGTGAGCAGCGTCTCCCCTCCGCACTTCCGATCTGGGACACAGCCGCCATCCCCCCCAGTGCCCTTGCAGCCACGTGCAATCGCCGCATCTCTTCTCTGTTCATCGGGAGCTGGCCGGCGCTGCCTGCCAGCTGGGACGGTAATTGCATCACAGGGGAAGGGTGTCTAAACCGAGAGAACTGGATTTCTGCTCTGTTGTTGTTAATGTCGTAGTTGTGTTTTCTTTGTCTTGTTACATATATATATATATATCAGTAAAGAACTGTTATTCCTACCCCCCCATATCTTTGCCTGAGAGCCCCTTGATTTCAAAATTATTGTAAATTGGAGGGAAAGGGAAGGGTTTATCCTCTCCATTTCAAAGAGAGGCTCCAGTCTCTTTTAGCAAATACATGTGTTTCAAACCAGGACACTTTTCTACTTTGTTTCATCTATGCTTCAACTCAGACCCATTGCCCCTTGTCACTGTACATCACTGAGAAGAGCCTGACCTTGTTTTCTTTACTCATTTCCTCCTCCATTTGAGTATTTATACATATGGGTGAGATCCCTCACGGAGCTTTTTCTTCTCCAGGTGGAACAACCCCAGCTCTTACCTTCCCTCTCCCAATGTCAGGTGCTCTAAGCCCATAATCATCTTCACAGCCCTTCCCTGGATCTGCTCCAGGCTATCCATGTTTCACTCACACTGGGGAGCCCAGGACTAGATCCAGCCCTCCAGGTGTGTCTCACCAGGATGGGCATAGGGGAAGGATCACCCCCCTTGCCCGGCTGGCAGGGCTGTGCCTGGTGCAGCCCAGGAGGCTGCTGACCTTCTTGGCCACCAGGGCACATTGCTGCCTCCTGCTTATCTTCGTGTCCGTTAGCACCTACGGGCACTTTTTTGACAACGTTTCCCTTTATGTGGTTAGGAATGAAAATGGGCTGCCTTGTCCGGAATTAAATTCCATGCAAGTAATAGCAGAACTGAAAGCATCACTTTCTATGCCAAAGATAACAATTTTTTTTCTTTAATGTAAATGGAAATGTTGATGAGTAGAGATACTGCTGCACTTTTCTTGCTAGGTTTTTCTCTGATCTTGCCCAGTCACTTCAGAATACTATTGTTTTAAAATCCAGAGAGCTGCTTGATAGGAATTTATCAAAGTACACATGTAAGTGAATAATGAGTGCTGGGCTCAGCCTCTCATTTAGATGTAACTGACAAGAGGTACTATAATATAGGCCAAGTCAGGACCTTGCAACTGATTTAATGTCAGCCTTTAAAGAAAGAAGGAATGGACTGTAGTTCCTTGTCAAAAAACCACACATATGGACATAAAAATTATTTTAAAATAATTGATTAATGCTGACAGGTGCAAGGGAAAATATGAGAAATAGCCCTTTCCTACCCATGCCCAAGTGAGCAAGGAGAATGGCCACCAGCGCAGGTGTAGGTGCTAATGAGAGAAAAGCCAGGTATTTCCCAGTGTTGCCAATGGCTGGCATATTGTTGCCACGGGGTCACTTACCACATTTAATTATATGACTTCTTTTTTTTTTTTAATAGAAGCATATTTTCTGTTTCTTCTTATGTGAAAAAAAGATTGATTGTACAAATTAAATTAATATATATCCTATGTTTATTTGGACAAAGATGCTGTGGATACTGGAAGAGATGTCATATTTTCTGTGTTCGTGTTACTGCTGGAAAATGCAAAAAAGTTAGCAAGAGTGAAAATTAAATATGAATTTTAATTATTTTCTGTGGGTTAAAATGTTTGCATGCATCATCAGAATGTTAATGTCTCCACAGCATTTCACATTTCTATTAATTTTCAAAAAAGAGATTGCAGGCACTAGTGAGAGAATCAACTTCACCTTGTGGTGCTCAAGTCTGGTTTTTTCCTTTCTTTGATTTAACTAGTCTAAAATGAAACTGTAGATTAATCTGAGGTAAGTTTCCCTCAAGGTGCCTTTTTAGAGCTGTTCTGCTTTGTTTAAATGCTCTTGTTTAGGTATCAAATACTAGATAAGTCCTGGAGGATGCTATCTCAGGCATGCCGGACTCCTGAAGCAGAAGATGTGTGTAGGATGGCCTTTCCACGCCCCAGCAGTGCCCCTTATGGCCACCAGCAGCCTCACTACACCCCTAAGCTTCATTAATTGCACTTGAAGTAATAGCTAGCCCACAGGTTAACATGAATGATCCAGGAATACTGCAGTCATTGCTGGCTCTTTGCAGAAAGAAACTGTTGCATAATTTCCAACACTGTTTCTGCCGGTCTTAGGCCGGAAGGTTGTTCCTTTCATACTTTAGCTTTGGGGACTCTGTCACATTTTATTTGAAAATTGTCTTCTTGCCAGTCGAGGACACAGGCCACATCACTTGCATGTGGGGCTGGCAATAGTTAGATAAAGTGTAGGCTGATCCAAATTGGTGTGACTTCCACCACAAAAAAAGTTCTTACAACAGTCACTCTTACAAACATCTTACTCTCAATGTTCAGTTACACAAAAGTTGTCTGTGGTCATCTTGCTGAGTTTAAGCCTGCTGCAATTACTGGGATTGGGATAAGGGTTTCATTATTTTACCTTACTTCTCTAATTCTTCATAATTGAGCAATTAATTTTAAGATGTGCATTTTGCAGGAAGAATGAAGAGCTGGTCCTATGAAAAATACCACCAGAGAACACAACTTTTATATCTGCTGAAAGAGCCTGAAGATGGCCTATAATTAACAGCTTCTTGAGGTGCTGCATCAAGTCAAAAGCTATTGTTAATATTAATTCAAATTCTGGCAAAGCCAGGGGATTCTGTACAGAGGATTCTGTACTGCAGCAGACAAAGCAGGATAGTAGAATATAATCACAGATTTCTATTGTGATATAAATGACAGCAGCAGTGCACAAAGATCCATGTTGCAACTCAGACCTTTAGAGTAGCTGAGTCAAAATTTTTCCTAAATGTTTTATTGTGAGATTTTGATTAATAACTTTGGAACATTAGGAACAGAGATAATAGATCTGATACTAGCATGAATGAAGAAAAACTCATTTAGATATATTATTGCACTAATTGAGTTGCAGTATGCTTCAAGTGAAAGTGTTATTTTTTTTCCAAAGTGCAAATTCTGTATTTTATGAAAAAGTATTTGAATTATTTCCATTGAACTTTCTGTTAGATCAGTCACTATATTTAGAGGAACAGTTGTAAAGACTTCAATGAAATCAATGTAGTGCTTGGCTGTTTCTAAATAACAGTGGCTGAGAACTATCATAACAAAAAAAACACATAAACATAGTTTTCACAATTTCCACTTGTAAAATTTTATATATTTCTTGTCACACACTGCTATGGTCTCTGTGTACCCTGTGGTTTTGTTTAGAAGAATCACAGAAATATTTAGGTTGGAAAAGACCGCTAAGATCCCAAGTCCAGCTGTTAACCCATCATGCCATGTTCACCACTAAACAATGTCTCTAGCTGACACATCCATGTGCCTTTTGAATATATCCTGGGATGGAGAGTCCCTGGGCAGCCTGTTTCAATATTTGGCCACCTTTTCAGTGAATAATTTTTTCCTAATATCCCACCTAAACCTCCCTTGGTGCCACAGGGAGGCCTTTTCCTCTTACAGAATTTGCAAATTTGATGGCAGTCTGAGTCTGAAAATGTAATATTTGAAAGGCTGTAAATATTTCTATTTCTTGGTTCCCTTTGTAGCTGTAATTCTGAAAGAAATTTTTATCTGGTTTCATTAAAGCTAAGTGTGTTGGAAAATCCATGTCCCCCAGTGGTAAACTGGTTAACTAGTCAGCCAAATGTGCATTTTTCCATAGCAGATATAACCCTTCCTAGCTAATTCCTTCAGAAGCACTGATGCACCAGGAACTCATATTTCTGCTGCTTCCAGCGATGGAAAAGACTTTGTGAATCAATATCACTCTGAATTTTAAGAACACTTTAACAGAGTAGGTAGTTTTTTACTGCTGTACTAAAAGCTATTGGATTCTACAAATATAATGCTGTTTTGCTGTAGCATTAGGTGAAAAAATTTGAAGGTATAAAGGAGAATTTTGAAAAGGAAGATCACTGAGAAGAAAAGGTCAGGAAAACCATGATATCTTCTAACAAAGCCTGCATGTCATTCTGCAGTAATATTTTGCTGCTGTACATGAACACATTTGAAGCATCCTGGCTTTCTCCACAGCCACTGAGCACCGTGTCAGGAGTGCCAGACACCTGATTTACTAAAATATGAGTATTGGTCTAATACCGATACTCAACTGTGACGGACAAAAGACTCTCTAACAATTTAAAGTTAGAAAGTGTATGTTTATTCAGTGCTGGGCAGCAGCGTGAGGTCATCCTCTAATATGCACTGCAAAATCACAGGTGATCATAGAGTCTGTTTATTGACAAAAGTTTCAAACAGATACATATTCATAATCACAGCCCCTCCTATTCCCCCGCTTCCTATGGTAATTAGCTTGAATAGCTATTAAGCATGCATGATCGGCTTCTTAAATTAAGTCTGGGGTCGTTTTTGTGGGGAGGGGTCTTAGAGGGAGGAAATAAAATGAATCTTCCTTCCCCTAAACTTTCGACCTTTTCTATCATTGACAATACAAATGATTTCTGGGTATAGTCCAGGTTCTTCAAAGAATGGATTTCTGGTTGCATTGTCTATGTTCCTTTGAGTCCGTTTACTAGTTTCATCTTTTCTCATTATAAGCACAGCTGAGCAAACATAAGATGACAGACAATTAATTATTTAAATTTCAGATAACTATCTTAAGACCGATTTTCCTTCTAACTTTTAACTGTTTTCAGCAAGGCCTATCTACCCATTTGCTTCTTAATTAATTCTAGTAAATAACTAACTTTTAACTAAAATCCTAATTTTTATGATTAGTGTTTCACACCTGCTGATGGGCACCGCCTTGGGCCATGTACAAAAGCTGTAATTTGCCCCCGGTGATTTGCAGACCCTGTTGGGACCACCCTCAGCCCTCCCTGTTCATGTGCCTGTGTGGCCTGTGTGGCACTTGGGAAGTTTCACAAGCACTGACCTCCCAGGCTGCTGCAGGGCTGCTTCACTGCCAGCTGGACTGTTCTGAGCCATTTTCCACCTGTCATCAGCCCCAGTTGGCACAGGACCTGTCTTGGCCCTGATTGTTCTTGCTTTGAAGCCACAATGCTTTTTACCATGGACTTCAGACAGCTGGGATTGAAGCCCTGCTCTAATTTGCATTTAATCAAGAGTATTTTTTCTCTTTTCCTTTTTAAGCTTTGCTTTGCATCTTGTTTTTCCTTAATATTTGTGTATATTAAAAATATACAATAAAAAGGATCTGTTAGTGTTGAGGACTCTGAAAATCAGAGCTTTGTTGTTTCCTGGAAGCAATTTCTGAACTTTCTCTGCCTCACAGTGCCAGTAGATTTTCCACAGCAAAATGTCAGCATTGTTAAATAGGGACAATAAACTTTCAAACAGCTCCATAACATGATTTTATCAGAGGTTAAAGAGGTCAGGCATGAACTGTAAATAAATTCCCATCTCACAATTGTATGCCTCTTTCATTAGAGAATAAATTATCATTAAGATAAGCAGTCAAACAGTTATTGTCTTGTTTTGTTATGGCCCTGTATTTTGCTAATTAGGTAGTTAGGCTGTCCTGCAAACATAAGAGGGCTCAGTGTAAGTATGTAAATTTCGCTTTTGTAGAAAAGAGTGTGAAGAAAACAAATTTTAGAGAGAATCTTGGATCAAATTTCGGCTATTTAATTTGGCATCTCCTTTCTGTGATTTTCTGGAGTTCTCTGGGACCAGCCAAGCAGGCATCAAAAGAAAGATCTAAGCAATGAAGGGCAAAGCAAACCCCTCATTCCTTTTCTTGTTGGTGTGTAGGGTTTCCCCCATGCATCTGCAATTTGACCAGCTCTGCACTTTGCTCTCTCAGAGCTGGAGCCAGTGAGAGCACACTTTGAATGTGGTCTGCAGATTCATTCCTATGGCAGCTGGAAATCTGGGCTTGGACCAGAATCTTCCCTGTATCCTGGAGGGCTGAGCCTTTGCCTGCCTTTTGATAAGGACTCAGATGTCCCAGGGTGATTGCTGGTCAGGTTTGCTTGGTGGGAAATTGGCCATGCTTTTTGTTCACAGAATCACAGACTCACAGCATATTCGGAGTTGGAATGGACCTGCAAGGATCAAGTCCAGCTCTCAAGTGAATGGCCCAAATGGGGGTTGAACCCACAACTTTAGGGTTGTTAGCACCATGCTCTGACCTACTGAGTATTTCTGCACACTGAGAGGGTTCAGCTGGGGAATTTCCTTGCCACATGAGCTTCAACTTGTATTTCAATAGTGAATGAAAACACTTAACCCTTCTGTTAAAAAATAGTATTTCAGCTCTGGTTTTATGCATCACTGGAGGACTTGTCAGTTTGCCACAGAGATGGCGGGAAATGGGGAAGTGGGTTAACTCCAGAACATTGCCTGCCAGCAGGGTGAGCTCCATGCATGGCAAATCCATGTAGGGAATTGGAGTATTTGATATCATGCCAGGGGGAAGAAGGAGCTCAAGTACTCAGACACACCTGTGTGGACAGGTCTGATCTCATGCTCACTGCAAACCTCTTCAGACCCCAGGTACTGATTTAACTGGCACTTCCTATAAACAACCCTATTAAACGCTTGTGTATCCTTGGAACTGAGGGACTATAATTTTGTATAGGACAATCATTCTACTTGGGAAGTCCAGAAAAGGTAGGGGTTTTCCTGTACCTTAGCAAAACCTTTACTGAGTTGAATCATCCATCTTAATTAACTTACAGGGGGAAAGGAATACTGTCATATTTTACCCATAATCTCTGTAACCATTTTCTGTAGAATTAAAATGTCTTTTGTGGGGAAGAGGGAAGAGGGGTTGGTGGAGGAGAGGTCTTGGAGGAGCAACATGGCCCTGCCACCTCCTCTCCTGGGGATCAGTATTGCATTGCAGGGAGTGAATTTTAGGAGTAAAAAGGAAGAAGTGAACAGAATTTAAGTTTAGATGAGGGGAAAAATGAAAAATGTAGGCATAGAAAGACTTGGGAAAACAAGGGTAAGAGAGAGTCAGGAAGAAAGAAGAAGATTGACTGATTTGAAAGAGGAAGGAAAGGACAGAGCAACTATAGGATACATTGAAAATGAAAGAAATCCCACCCAGAGCAGGAGGGCCCATGCACACCAGCTGGCTCAGCTTAGTAGGTGGAAGTGGAACATCCCAAATGGTTTGCTGCTGAAATCTTGGACACCCAGGCTGGTTCTTCTGGGGAAACTGGGACTCACAGCAAACAGGGAAAGACAAGTTTGTCATTGCAAAAGCTTAGCTGTGAAGTGCTCAGACTATCAAGATTATCTGTTATCAAGTCTTGTGGAGCAGCAAGGAAAAGATGGAGAAAGGCAAATATTTTTTGTGCATTACAGGGTTTCTGTCTGCCCCACAGGCACTCCTGCTGAGCCCACGTGAAGATTTACACTGCAGTCATAACAAATTAGATTTTTCAGTATTCTTCCACATGCAATTAAAATAAATACTATGTGGAATAGCTTACCAGAAAACAGAAACTTTTAATGGACATGCTATAGGAGTCTATTAAAACATGCCATGTTGATCTGTCACCCTGATCTGAGTTGTTTAGAGCATTTGATCACCTTGTAGGTTGAGGAATGTTACAAGGCTGATTTTTCCAAAGGAAGAACTCTTGTGAAATGAAAAAAACCCAACCAGATGAAGGCTGAAAACTTAACAGGCAGATGGTCTTGGATATAAATATATTTGTTTTGGTGGAATAGAAAGTTGAGATTAGGAATTAAATATTTCCCACTATTCATCTGGGGCATGAAGTTGAATAGAGAGAACTGATAAAGCAGAAAGTTTCTCAGAACTGGTAGCTCAGAGAAAAAAAAAAACCAGTGTGTCAACATTTTTATTGGCTGGAATAACTTGCTATTTGATTAATTCATTAATCACTGTGTTTGCATGGGATGAAATAGCCCATGCTGATATAGGATAGGAAGGTGATGCTTTGAAGCTACAGGAGCTGATTTGGCCCAGATGCTCTGAGTGACATTCATGTGAGGCATCCCTTTGGACCAGCCAGGGTAGCTCTGCCAGTGTGCAACCTGGTGCACAGGGGCACACTGCCCTGGCTGGTTTGTTTAACCTGGGCTTTTTGCCAAGCAGTGCCCCAGAGCTGGAGCTGTTTCTGTCACAGGGTGTCCCTGGTTCAGCCACATGAGCCAGCTGCTGCTCAGATGGTGACCACCAGCTCTGGGCAACAAACTAGCAAGTCTACCTGCCTGCCCAGCCCTGCTGAGTTAGTGGTATCATGGGAGCCCATCAAAGGTGCTTTTCTTATCACTGGTTTAGAAAGTAGCTATAATTTTAACAGCTGATTCCTCTGAGCCAGGCCAAACTGCCTCTGACACCTCACAGAAACCTGTCTTAGAAGAATTATACAGTGCCCTGTTGACTCAGCCCTTCCATCAGATGTGTTTGGATGTGAGCACCAGCCCTGCTGTTCAGCATGGACAGGAGCTTGGCTCATGTCTACCCAAGTGCTGCAGCTGGCAAATCACTGCTCATAAATAGCTTTTCCAAAGACAACCACCTCTATAAGGAAGATTTATTTGTGGAAAATGTTTTGAAGTGTGGTTATATAGTATCTAGCATAAATTGCCCACACAGAATAACTGGATAGTGGGATGATTAATTAATGCTGGCTGCTCTCCATCTTATTGTTTTGAAGGTATCAGGTAATGGATGGTTCATGTGCTCTGTGCATTATATAAGTAATTTAGTTTACATCTAGGAAAACATGTCTTGTCCAGGAAGCAGAGAATTACTGGCTGTGTGGCTCAGAGATGCCTCTAAACCATTTCAGTCAAGTGTAATAAATTAGGATACAGAGAAAGAATTTATTTTCTTCATTATTGCTGTTATTTGACTCAGCTACTGCAAAGATCTGTGTACAATTCTATTGCCTGTACAAATATTACAATATAAATTTTAGAGAAAGACAAAAAGAAATTATGTGAGATCAGAAACAACAGCTGTACTGCTGTAGGAAGGCTTCATGGTATATTTGCTTACATTGTTGCAAAGAAATAGGAACTTCATTCTGCTTTTGCTCAGATAACTGAAGCTTTATGTTTTTAAGCTATTACTATCAGCCAAATGACCTAAAGAGGGACTTTTCCCTAAAAGAGAGAACTGAAAACACCTCCCAATGCCTGATCACATTTGAAGTCAATATTGAAATTCTTCTGAGACATAGCACAGCATGATTTTTCCCCAGCTGTTCCTGTTCTTTACTGAAGCATGTGGCTACACTTCTGAAAGTAGTTAAATTACTATTGCAAAGAAGTTGCCACCTATTGGGATGCTCAGTTTGCCTTAAATATATTTTTGAGGGATGTATTTGATGACGTGACTGTAACTGGAGAATCTTTAGATTAACAGCTTGTCAAGAAAAGTTGACTTCCCTCAGAGTTTTCCACAGTTCACTTTTACTTTGATTAAGAACTCTTTCTGTATAGGGTCAGCAATTAAGAAAACTCTTCTTTTTAATTATTGGATCAAATGATCCATGTTTCCATCCCATACTTCTTTGTTAAAATGCATAACCTTTATTTTTATGAGCAGTGCATCACCAAGCCATAGCCATTTTTTACTCTAGAACACCTTAACCAACCCCAGAGCTACACTATTTAATTCCTCTGTGTATCTACAGCATATAGTAGAGGGGGCTCTTATATCCATAAATAAGTTGCCTTATCCATGGGAGAATGTTTAAAAGGTAATGAAAAGTTAATGTGATATTTGCATCTTTTTTATATACTCATTAAAATTATTTATAACTGTGATGTTTATCTAAACCCACAATTAGAATATTAGATTAAGTGTTTACTTTTGATGTAGTACATGTAATTTTGTAGGAAGCCATAATACCATTTGTCTTGGTTTAATTTAATTTCCCCAAAAATGTTTTAGTTTAATTTGAATTTCTCCAAAAAATGTCTTGATTTAATTTCGTTTTCCCAGCCAATGCACCAAATAATGTCATGGTTTTGATTTGCCAATTTAAATATATTCATTTTCTGTTGTGAGACAGAACCAGGAGCAGAAGCAAGGTGGGCCTAAAACTTAAAAGGGTATAAAAAGAAATTTATTAACTACACAAAGAAGGAAAAAAACCAAATTCAGAATAAAATTTTCAGACCACTCCTTCCTTCCCTCTCCCAACCTTCATAACAACAAAACAAACATACAAAAAACTACTTCAGTCAATTCCCAACTTAAATAGTCCTTTTTTCAGTTCACTTCGGAGAGAGAAGTCGCCTCTTGTCAGGCCATAGGGATTTCTCCGCAAGGAGGTAGAAAACAGTCCTCTCGTGGTTTCATTTTCACGATTTTGCATCCACCAGGGAAAAAACTTGCGAAGTCGTGAAGCTCCTCCCATCTTCACAGCTTTCCCAATGCTGTGACTATGGGCCGTGTTAAACTCATAGGGTATTATTTTTTAGACTGAACTGTTCCAAAGCAAAGGTTCTCTTCATCTCTTTTCTCTCTGTTCAT
Source organism: Toxostoma redivivum (assembly GCA_013397375.1). NCBI lineage: Eukaryota > Metazoa > Chordata > Aves > Passeriformes > Mimidae > Toxostoma > Toxostoma redivivum. Next base: position 15,201 of record VXBI01002102.1, on the reverse strand, counting down.
GCNGAGATGTTAGTTGGTTTTTCTGGGGCTTGGCTGCAGCCCCACACTGTCCATGGTCACCCCTGCTTCCCAGACAGGGGCCCGGCTGCCTCCCCCACAGGCCGTGTAGGGACTGGGCTGGCCCGGCCGCTCCGAAGGTGTTTCGAGCCAGCAGCAAGGGCCGAGCACTGCCTCCCTGGCGCTGTAGGCCCGTGGTGGGGAGAAAGAGGCATAGCTAAGGTCTTATCAACAAGCCTTTCCTTCCCCCGGCCACCGGCTCCCCTGGTTTGCAAAGGGGGCGGCCTCCTGGGGGCCACATGGGAGGGAGCCCGGACTGGGCCTAAGTTGTTATCTGCTCAGCCGCTGGAAATAAAAGAGAGCTTTTTCCCGGGTAACCTTCTTCAAAATGTGTGTTAACGGAGCGAACTAACTTTCTCCAATTGGTTCTTCAAACTGTCAATAACCAAACCAGCCTGCAACTGGTCCCATCCCCAGGAGAAGCTAGTACACCATTTCAGCTTGGTGCATAGGGAATTGAGAGAACAGCTTAAATTGTTTCTCAGTTAATTACTGTCCTCATTTGCCTCACCCCCTCTCTGAAAGTGTGTCTTAATTAGAAGGGCCTGGTAAAGGATTCTGCTGATGTTTAACATCTTACAAATTTGAATTGGTGGTGTTTCCATAGGAAATAAAACCTATGGAGTGTTTCAAGTGCAGACTGGTGATTGGAAACCAAGTGAAAGGGCAGCAAGTCTGTGTTCCCGGGGGAAATTGTGCTTTGTGTGAAACAAGCTGATGGAGGAAGCCCAGGCTCTCAGCAGGGAGGTGTCTGTCCCACAGGGCAGGCTGAGAACTCACTGACACCCCACAGGCCTCCTGGGCACAGGATCTCTGGCCCCATAAGCACTGTTGAGCAGTGGTGCTTTCACTAGTAGAAAATAACTTGCTTTTGAAGTCTGACAGCTCCTTTCCAATTTTGGAACCATGTGCCTGGTTCAGCAAGCTGAGCCACAGCTGGGACCAGGCTGTGGTGCATGAGATGTGGGGTGGTAGATCTAAGAGGACAGCATGGCACTGCCCTACAAACGTGTGAGACCAAGCAGATGTGAGGTGAGACATACACCTCATGTGGGAGACCTGCAGGGTCTGAAGGGCAGCAAGAGGGGACTATAGGGGAAGGCCATGGGCGTGGCAACAGCCCTCTCCATGGCATCCTTGAGGCATTGGAGGCAGGGGCTCACCCTCTTGCCAGGCACAGCCACGAGTACAGAGGTCTTAAGGGAACCAACAGCAAGAACAGATCCTGGTTTTGGGATCTGGCTCAAGTTGCCTCCTCGGCTTTGCAGTAGAGCATGGTGTGGGTAAAGAGTTGCCCTCTCTGCAGGGTGGATGGTCATATGTCTGTGATGTGGTGGATGGTAGAGGTGCCCCACCCAACTCTTTGATAGAAACAAGTGAAGGCTGTTCTTTCCAAAAGTTTTAAGAGAATATGACACAGGGTAGTGTTTATACAAATCTCGGATAATTCAGTGTTCTGTGCTCCCAGAAGCAGGAGTGAAGAGAAAGCACTGTGCCATTCCTCAGGAAAGCAAAAGCTGAATTCACAGAGAAAAATACCTAACAAATAACAGACTAATACATAGAGGCCATGAGGAGCTGTCAGCCAGCAGGACCTGCAGCAGCTGCTTGGGGCTATTCTCAGGGGCCTCTGCACCAATGGAGCTCATAATCTCCAGCATCTTTGTCTACTCTCTTGGCTTGAACTCACCCCTCCAAAGGTAATGGCATATGAGACAAAATCGCACTAAAATCTTTATACATAGATGTTGAAATAGCTCCTAAGCAGGCAGAGGCTCTACCCTATTTCCGGGTGGCTTTGAGTAATTTAATTTCATTTTACTCTCCTGCCTGCTCTGTGTATGTGCAGAAACAACCAAAATTTGTGGCTTCCTTCTCAGGGAAAAAAAATCAGGTGCAAAGAGAGTGTGTAATTTCCAGCACATCTTCTGCCCACACAGTCCAGGAATCAGTGACCACTTCTGACTAGTGTGAGAAGCTGTGGAACAAACTGGATCTTTGATGGGAGGGCTGGAATTCCTATGAACTGCAAGAAAAAAAAACCCAAAATAGCTGACTGTCCCGAATGATGTTTCTCAAGCCATTAATCTAGCCCCAGTAGTGGTAAAAAACCTATTCTGTATATGACAATATGAGCAGCTGGGCATGCACCCTCTGTCAAAGCAGAGAGCTGCAGGCAGTTTCTGTCCTGTAGCCTGTGCAACAATAAGCCATTCAGAGGGCTGGGGAGATGCAGACAAGTGAAGTGGATCATAGGACAATGGCAAAGGCCAAGTTATTTCCCCAGCTTTTTCTGGGAGGATGTAGGTAGACAAAGAGGTGCTATATGGCAAGAAAACTGAGGGAAATGGAAAGAAGCAAGTTGGAGGCCAGGAACATAGTGAAGCTGTGCTAAAGAGGTGACAAGGGAAGGATAAAGCAAATTCTGGACTGAAGAAAATCCTTCACCTTGAGGGATGCTCCTTGACTTTCACCTGCTGGTTTTAAATGATCACTTGAGGACTGAAAGTGTCACGCTAGTGATGTTCAGAAGTGTGGCAGAGGTATAAAACCACCTCTGCCTTAAAATAAGGAATTTTGCCTTGGCAGCTATTGCCTTGGCAGAGTTGTAGTTAAGACTTCATTCTCACAAACCTTTAGCTATCTCCTTCTTTTTAGCTCCTAACTTAGGATCAGCAAAGATCAAACATATCATTGGCAGCCTTTCCAAAGCTGATAGCAGCACAAAGACAGCAGCAGTGTCCCTCACACGTGGCCACAAGCAGCAAGTCTTCCCTAGGGTGAATTCAGTCACAATAACAGCTTGTGTTCTTCACCTGTATTACAGGGATGCCCAGCAGCCCTGGCAGCATCTGTGTCAGCATTTTCCTTATAAGCTCATTTTTCTTTCTTGGCTGACAAAGTGCAAAATACATGTGCTGTTGCCTCTCAGCTGAACAGAAAGATGTGAGAAACTGTTTTTCTGCTCCTAGTAACTGAAGAGAAGTGTTGGCTGAGTTTCAGAAAAGTAGATAAGACATTGAAGTTCATGTCATTGGAGGTATTTAGAGTGTAAGACATCTGAGTTATTATTTTTTTATTACAGGAAAAGCTGAATTTGAAAGTTTGGATATCTCTCTGCAGACTCATGAGCATGAGCTGGGCCACACTGAAAACAAACCAACCATCATGGCTCATCATAGACATGGTATTTGATACTTTAGTGTCTGTGGACTGATTATTCATTGCACTAATTGCATTTCATGCTGTTTCAATTGCATGAAGATGTGCTCAAGTAGGCATAACCTGTTCCTCTTCCTTCTCACTTGTCGGAACTCAGTACTTCCCTCCAGGTGTCCAGAGTTGCCAAGGCCCCTGCCTGGGGGCTCAGAGACCCTGGCACACAGCCCAGAACACCTGCTGGTTTGATTATGAGCCGTGGAGCAAATTGCCAGCCTTGTATGAGACCTAAAAGTTACAGAAGGTTAACTAGTATAACAATAAAATTATCACAGGGTGAAAATGTAGATTTTAGGATTTTTGGAATGGAGGCTTTGGGATCAAGATGGAGGAACTTGGGCGTGTCTAGCCTTTCTTCTTCTTCTTCTTGGTCTCCATCTTCTGCTGTGATGCTGGCACTTTGCTATTGGTTTAGAATAGAAGTGCACTGTCTAACATATGTGATAGGTATTGGAAAGTAATTGTAAATATGTTATGCGTAGTTTGTAGTATAAAAAGACAACACCGCCCTGGGGACGGTCAGAGTGCCTCTGGCTGTCCTGCTGAGCAGATCTCGACTGGGCAGGAAGAAAATTATATAGATAAGAATTAATAAAAAACTAAAAGACCAAAAACTGAAGAGCTCTGACTCGTTCTTCGGACGCTCGGGCTGAAACAGAAATCTTTCACACATCTTGGGGCTGCAATTAACAACTAAACTCCGAGACGCACTGAATGGCCTGAAATAAAGGTTCCTCTGCTGGTTCCCAGCTCCCAGCAAGATCGATCAGAGGGGGGAAGTAGGATGCTTCAGCCTTGCTGTGTCTTTTCCTTGCACCTGGGACTGAAAAAATGTTAGCTGATTGTTAGGAAAATGTGTTCCTATCCCATCCCATTTCCTGACTGGGTGTCATGGTACTAGGCTTGGTCTCTGGTTTGCATTTACCTTTTTCCTATGTCTATTTCCTTCATTGGATTAACTGCCACAGCATCAGCTGTGTATCTTCCTTCAAGGGCTTAATGGAACTTTTGGGGCTACTACCAGATCTTCATTCCCCATCTTGTTTGGCCAAAAGTGGTTTTTGGTTTGTTTTTTTTTTTTTTTTTTGCGCCGAATACTGTTACTATGCAACATAGCAAATAGCTGGGTGTGATGTTGGATGGGGTTTATTGCAACAGCTTTAACCATGATAAAAAATATGTGCTTAATGTTATTTTAGACTTGTGTATGTTAAGAGGTCATAGAGTTTTAATCTAAATACAGCTTTGTATAAACACACAGCTCTTAAACACCTTAATACTGAGATCTGTATGTCTCCCCAGGTTCAAGCTTGCTTACACAATGGAAAAATCAGAGCTAAAGAAGAAATTTAGAAGTTCTTTACCTTGCTGATTTTGTTTTTCTTCATGTAACACCTTTTTGGTAAAGAAATCATTGTGATGACTGATGGTTCTGGTGGACCAGTGAGTTGAGCTGCTGGGAGGTAGAGATTGCTGTGGTTCAGGCTAAGACTTGCAGCTGGCCTCATCCATCCATCCAGGAGCCATTCTGTACTGGTGCTCATAGTGCACTTCTGAGAAATCCCCTTTATCTCTCTGCCTTGTCTTCTGCAGGGAACATGATGGGTATTGCATGTCTTCCCCCTCCACCTCCATTTTTTTCCTCTATCCCCTCTCCTTTTCATGTGTTAACAAACACATTTGTTAACGTACACTTGAGTTTGTGTTTAGCAGTTGCACTCCTTCAAGCAGCACTCTCATATTCTTTTAGCTTGTAGCAATCTGTTTGACCTTTCTTGAAACTTTGGACTTAAGCTCAAGTTTCATTAATCCTAACGAACCAAGACTTTCCATTTGGGTTCAAAGATCCAGTGCTAGCAGGTGTGTAAGAATATAGAAGTGGCTTAGGTAGCATCTGAAGGGGTGGCTTGAGAGGTGGCCCACAATAATCTTCTATTTTCTCTTCCCTTTCACAGAGGTAAAACCTCCAAGAACAACACTGGAAGAATTCTCTTATTTTCTTTTCCAAAAAGCAATTGATTTTTAAATCTGTTATCAGATTTAATAATGAACTTTTAAACAGTGGCTTCATTAATACTTAAACTGTCATGAAGAGAGTTTTTAATCTGGAGTTGTGTTGATGTCTAGCTGACATCTCTTGATTTCTCTGCAAATCTGTTGCTTGTGTCTCAAGACTGTTCTGCCCTCCTCTGTGAGCATCAAAGGCAGCTGCTCTTATTGCAGGTCTTTTGTCACTGACTGGAGAAAATTTTCCCAGTAATCCTGTTGGAGGCAACAAACAACAAAAAATGGCTAAAATGCAGAGATGCTGCTGAAAGGAAAGTCTCAGCACTTCCATCACAGCAAAGCTATTTGTAAAATGTATAGAAATTCCTCTAGTCTGTGGCAGCAGGAAGGTATCCTGGCACAGGAGATCACAATGTTTTAACCCATACTGTATTCACGTCCTGCCCAGCTCCAGCTCTATCTGCTGTCCACAGCATGGCTCCCATGTAATGGCTTTTGTCATTCTCTCTTCTGCATCTGTTGAGAGTCCTCGGAGACTTTAACTTAATGAAATAATTCCCTGTGTTTCAGAAGGAACTTGGCTTTTTCTAGTGTCCCATGCTACTGCCACATGCCTGAGGGCTGGCATTTCAACTTGTCATTCATTGTGAATGCAAAAATAGGATATCTATGCCACTAAGGGAGCACTGCTCACATTTAAAATCTTCTATGTTTACCTAGCACAGCTCAACTCCCCAGGGTACTGGCGTCCATGAAGCTGTGCTGGCAGAGACATCAACCCTCTTCATGTCACACTTGCATCTTTGGCATTTTAACGGCTTCTAGTGATCACACAGGAGTGGTGGTGGAAAAGAAAGGTTACCAGGTAAGTACTGTAGTCTTAACTACTGAGGAGAATGAAAGAAGGCAGCATGTCAAATGATTGTCACAAAATTATATGTATTTTTGAGTAAAATTCACAGAAGTCAATGGTTTTTACTCACCAAGGGATTCCAGTAAGAGGCAGTCAGGTACACAACACTCACCAGAGATGGTTTTGACTTCTGCCAATGGATTCAATTATTTTTCCCTCAGAGGACTGTATGGAGGCTCCATCACCAGAAAGCTCCTCATTGTACCTCACAAAATCCCCACTGTTGCTGCTGATGACGCAGTCTTTATGAGCATTATGAGGACATTTCAGGTGATGCATAGCAATATTTTTCATTGATGACCACGAGACCAAATTCATCCCTTCTTACATCACTTCATCCCAGAGGTGGTCCACTGGGAAATGAAGATGAGAATCAATACTCTAATCCTGACAAAGCAGCTCTTTTTGCCAACAGCCACAGGGTAAGAGGTAAATGAAAGCAGGATGTGAAGCATTGCTGATCACTTTTGTTTTCCTGGGTGCTAGGAGGAAAATCTGTCTTTATTTCTTCTCGTTCCTTAATCTTGGCTGATCAGTGGGGACAGGTTTTGACCACTGCCTGTTTGCCACCAGCTCGTCTCCTCCCTGACAGCTGAGTGCTGGGTGCTGCTGGCACTGGCAGCTGTGGGACTAAGTGAAAAGAACTGCAGTCAGAGTTCTGGTCTCCACTGCAGCCCTATATGCATAATAATTTCTTTCAAAACCTTCTTTAAATATATTAATCCTAATGAAGTTCATTCCAGAAGAACAGATCCTGGACATAGTGTACTTAATTCTGAGTCATCAAAACTCAACTGAGAGTTTTCCAAGTAACCCAATCTCAGCTATCCCTGCTTGGAGTGGAGAGTTGGACTTCATGACCTCTGCAGAGTTCTCTCAAGACTAAATTTTCCTATGAGGCTTCAATAATTTCTGTATGGTTCAGACCAAGTAGCACCACTAAGTTTCCACAGATGCTGTGCTGGGCTTTGGTGGCAAACAACAGCAGAATACTTTGGAGCTGACCTCAAAATTGCATTTGGAAAGATAATTCGTGCAATTCTAGCAAACTGTGAGATATGCTGTACTTTTCAAAAGACAAGAGTCTGCAACAGGTGTTTGCAACCAAAAACTGCTTAAGATCTATAGCTAAAGACCTAGGATCTTTCTCTGACTCTCGCTTCTGCCCCTTACGTTTTTTAATAGCACTATTACCCAGGAAGAATTATAATTCCTATAAACAGCACAGATTTCTTCTATTTCTAGGCCCTTTCAATTAGTCAAATAAAATTTCAAGTTCAGCAGCACCAGCAGATTGTGCGCCATAGATCCTGATGGTCCTGGCCCGTCAGGTTTCAACACAGCTCTTTTATGACCAAGCACCCTTTGCTACAGACCTGTGGCATGCTGGTATGTTTGGAGAATGGGCCTGGCTCGGAGCTCTGGCAGGCAGAGCTAGGAATAAGGACAGATTTGCTGATTCAGGATCCTACAAATATAGCTGATCTCATTGCAGTGAAAATAGGTCACTAATCACACATGGCCTGCATCCAAAAACTGTCCAGGAAAATTGAATATCTTCTGGCTGAAAACTGTTTAATGCACAAAAAGAAAGCAGCCTGCTTTAATTTATTTAAAACAACTACCTGATTATGTGACCAGGACACGAAGACAGTGATCTCACTCTGCTGTCATTTTACAAGCAAGCAACTAATTTATTGGTCCAGCCCATCTTTTGCTTCCATTCTCACACATTAAAATAATGTGTAGTTCACACTTGTGTTTTCAACCTCAGTTACACCAAGAAGGTCTGATTTCTAAAGAAAAAATTAGCATTAGTCTATATGCTGATGACACTGATTTCTTTTATAGGCTTCTGTCTAGTGAAACAAGTGAGTTAATATTGCCATAAGTAGATCTTTTGTAAGTAAAAATAATATGACAATTCCTGGTTTGGGGGTTGTGGGTTGGTTTTTGTTGTTGTTGCTGCTGTTGTTGTTCTTTTGGGGTTTTTTGGTGTTTTTTTTTTTTTTAAGATAAAAGCCTTATTTTCTTTTTTGATAATTTTGAATTTTCTTTTTAAGCTGGTTGCCCATGCGAACATCCTGAATAATTTAATGGGAGAGCACTTAAACTGCAGCAGGGCTGAGAGTTACTGATGTGGAATAAGTGTACTGATGTTACACAATGTGCATGGTGGGAGGGGAAAGTCCAATCAATATAAATGAATCCCTTTTCCATTGAATAAATGCTGGCTCTCTCAGTCAGCAACTGAGGAGAATATGGATGTTTTATAGAGATAAATTCTACTAAAATGTTAAATCTGTCTCTCTCGAACAGATCAGATCAGGCCCATTTCCTTTGATAGTTCTCGGAATCTGTTTTGGTGTTTTCTTCTCCAAGATGTGTAAAAGTTCTTGTCTGGTAGTTCGTGTGCCCGAGGTGGAATAAATCTGAGCTCTTTAGTTTTCGGTTTCAAAGTTGTTTATTATTTTCTTATCTGTAATATTTTCTCTCAGCCCAGCCAAGGTCTGTCTTGCAGGGCAGCCATGGCACACTCTCTGCCCCTTCAGGGTGGTGTTATCTTTTTATACTAAAAACTACGTACATGATGTTTACAATTATTTCCCAATTACTATTGTCTATGTTAGACAGTGAAATTTTACTCTAAACCAATCCAAAAGTGCCAACTCCACAATAGAAAATGGAGATGAAGAAGAACAAAGAAAGACCAAACACGTGCTCTTTCCTCCATCTTGTGTTCTAAAATTCCCATTCCCAAAAATCCTAGAATCTATATTTTCACTTTGTGATAACACTACTTAAACTTCTGTGACTTTTAAGTTCTCATATAAAGCTGGTAATTTGTTTCAAGGGCTATAATCAAACTCACAGATGTTTTGGGCATCATTCCAGGGTCTCAGAGCCCCCTGACCAGGGTCTCAGCAACTCTGGACTCCCAAAGGGATGTCTTAGACTCCGACAGATAGTCATCAGCTGGTAAGTGGGAGTGGTCTTCATCTTCAATTGTGGACTGAGTGTGACATGCTCATGTGAAAAGGATTATTGAAATGTGAGTAATTGTTGTTAGAGTGGTCAGAAATAATTGCTTGTACAATTGAACCAAAGACTCAAAAGACCCTGGTAAAAAAAGGTTGCACATACAAGTTTGTAGAAACTTTCTCAGCACACATGCTCTTTAATATTCTTGAGCTACATTAAAGGAAAGGTAATACTTGAGAGTGGGTAATTCAGGAACAGACACTAGCTCATAGGAGCCCTGGAATTGCCTGCATGTCACGCTACATGTAGCGGTAGTTTTAAGGTAATTTTTGTTCTCCTTCCACTGGCACTGGTCCTTCTCGTGCTCTGGAGGTGAATTTCTCCTTGCTTCTCGTGATCTCCATCATTGCTGCTACTGGCCCCATTCCTTGTGTGCTGCCCAGGGTCAGAGACAGCCATACCATGCTAACCTCCCAAGGACATTTCCCTTCTGGAGAGGTCCCGTGCTTGGCCACACTACCCAATAAATAGATTCACAGCAGTCCCTGCCAGCAAAAAAGGGAGAGCAGAGGAAAATGGTATGCCTTTCTAGCAGCTCAGGGCTCAATAGTTCAACTCCTGCCTTCATTTCTCTCTCACCCTATGGCCAGTGATTGCTACTTGCAAGTAACAGGAAAGAGTTTGTAGAGCCACATCAGATTACGAGACATGGTCCTTCTGACCTTTAGAGGATTTGTAGAGGCTGAAGTTGTGGCTGTATTGTCTCCTTTGGGAAAGCCAGAGTCACTACCATGCATCTGTGACAGTGCTGTGCAGTACTTAACACTGAAGCTAATGCAGGAACAGACCATGTCATCACCAGACACAGAGCCTAGCTTTTATTTACAAATAAGAGATTTTGTGACTGTACGAGTCTTTCTGATGGCAGATGGTTCTGGTAGTCCCATAAGGCTGATATCACTGATTCAGCCAGCAGAGACAGATTTTGATGAATGTTGTGTGCCTGACTGGCTCTTGCTGGAATCTCACACTAAGTGAAAACAAATGATTTCTTACAGGCTGCACAACTGTATGTGTAACTTGATGAGAAGAGTTCATCAAGCGTGTAATACAAGCATATTTTGAACTCACTGATTTAATAACAAGCTGTGGATGGAAACCATAAAATAATTCACAGTGGGACAAAGAACTGAACAATTCAGATGAAGATCTGAAATCAGACCTGAGGCTGATTTCAAATGTCTTCATCTGTCAAGTCATATTCCAGAGTTAGATGCTTATCTGACACAGATTAAACCTTTCTGCCTTAGATCATCTGAAGCATACCTAGGGTAACATGTAATACCCGTAACCTCTTCTCAGGAGTGACCATGCTGCAGCAGTAAAGAGATTTTTAGGAAAGGAAAGCTCACAGTCCCTTAGAAGTGTCTGCAAGCCCGCTAGGAGCAGGGCAGTATGGCCTTGGGTGAATTAATGTGTATTTTCTTTAGCATGTGCATACACAAGGACATATTTAGGCCTCCTGCTTATTTGCTTAGACAGGCAAGGTTTAAGAGGGAGCAGTGGAGGAATGAACACCAGAAATGTTTGAGCCCAGTGCAAGGTAGGAATAAGTTGCCTTTAGGAAGTATCTCCTGAGCAGCATAAGAAAGTTAAAGAAGGCAGCTGGAAACAGCAAGCCCCAAGCAAAATAACCTCAGTGGTTGGCCCATGGCGCATATCAGAGCAAACCTCAAATGACACCCTGTAAATAAATCTCCAGCACTGACTGCTAAATATATGTACATCAAAAGTCAAGCCCTTGACCATGGACTCACATAACACAGTCTCAAAGGAGTTTATCTTTTCTGCCCTCTTTTAACCCAGAGCAAAGTTGTTGCACAAGACTGTGAGTCAGTTCTAACATACCCCCTGTGCTGGGTTGCCAGCCAGTTACTGGCAGTTCTCACTGATTATTTTTTCTCTGCAATATGCACAGGTTTCTGCACAAGCCCATTCAAAAGCATTTCCAATTCCAACTTAAACCCACATATCTGGGGAAATTCTAAGTTAAGCTCAATGCCCATAACAGCTGTCTTATGTTATGAACTGGTTATGAACCTTTTATGAACCTTTGATGAAGGGCTTTCTGTTACAAGAGAAATGTGTTGGATTTCATACTTTGAGCATTCCATCTGACTTCTTAATGTTGCTAAAAGACAGAGCATCTTGCTTTGTAATCATAAATAAAATAATAAATGTTCTGCCTGATACTGTATCAGCATGTAATTCTGTAATACCTGTTCTCCAAGAACCTTGAAATGTCTTATAAATCCTGTCTTGTCTCCACTGCCATAATTTTGAGGTAGGTAAACATTGTTATTTACCTCTTAGCATGGAGAAAGGCCTTTCTAGAGAGTACCCTGTCCACAACCATGAGTAGTTGGGCAAGGAAGGGGGCTAGGCTCATTCTCTCTTTTCTGAGTTAGACCTTGTACCTGGGAATTAAAAATAGGTTATTTATAAACTGCAAGTGGAAACATCACAGTTTATCTTGTGAAAAATATTTGGGGATTTCAAAAAGGGTTAGAAGGATGGGCTCCAGTACGAGAATGCATCTCAGGGATTTTTCTGTAGTTCCTTCTGTAGCCTTGAACAAGATAGTTTGCTGCCTAAAAAACATAAATAAACATAAGTGTGTATTAGAACAGAAATAGTATTTTCCAGTTTAACAGATCCTGGAAAGATTTCCTCTAATGTAACATGATGTCAGCTGGGCTAGCAAGGACAAATTCACTAGTGGTTCCCAGGTTCTGGAAGCAATGATGCTGAGATAGATCTGTGTACAGAGAGGAAAACACCTCACTACTTTTTTTCTTGATATTTCCTCAGTCTCCAAACAGATGATGATTTATTTGTGGCACAGATTTCTGCTTCTGAATGCCAAAAAATGTCCTTCATTGCAAGACTGCAGTTTTGCAAAGACCATCCCTATTTTCATAAGGGACAGAGAATTTGATCAAACTTACCCTCTTGCTTTGTTTGTACACGTACTGCTTTCCCTTGCAGGAGAACCAACTGAAGATATGGTGGTAAACTTGTTTGATCTTATCAAACAAGCAGCTTTTCCATTGAGATATCAGAAAAGTGGTTAAATGAAAACATTTGTTGTGTTGCCTTTTTGAACTTCTAATTGGGTTTCACTACCCTTGACACTGGAAGATGGACAACTAAAACAATTGCGAGGGCTCCTCGTGCTGCTGGCTTGTGGATGAGGGGATGCTGGTTGCAGCAAGCAGCCATACCAGCTGCATTGTGCCATGTTCTTTGCTGCTCTGGGTCACTGCAGGAAATGCAAATACAGGAAAAAATTCTTGGAAAGTTGGCCTTTGGACTGAATCTGGTACAGTCATCTGTGTTTTGCACCTTCAAGTGAAATCAATTTTAAAGGTATAGGGGTTTTTTTTGGTGTTTTTGGGGTTTTTTTTGGTGTTGGTTTGTTTTTTTCAGGGGTTTTTTGTATTTTTGTTTTTGTTTTGGGGTTTTTTCAAATTAAAAAAGAAGGAGAAAAACAAGCAAAGGAACCTATGAAACAGGAATATGGGAACATTATTGGTGCTGGTGAACTCTAGCTTATGTCCAATGACTGACATGTCTGAAGGTGCACAGGCAGGTTCTCCCATCCCCAATCCGTCCCTCCCCTCTAGAAGCTAACATTGCTAGCAAGAGATGCCAAAGCAGCTGACACCAAAATGACAAGTGGATATGTAATGTCACACCACTGGGGAGCAGAGAGCAGAGGCAGTCCAGCTGGGAAGACCAGAGGAGTGGTGCAAGCCCAGCTCTGCCTCACTGGATGTCTGCAGGACGATGATCTGTCTGGCCAAGAATAGCAATGCTCAAACTGCTCCTATTTAAACTGGGGCTGCTGTGCTTTCATAACAGCTCATGACAGGTCAGTTTTTGCAAAGGGAATTTTGACTATGGTTGGTCCAAAAGGAGGAGGGGTGATGCTAGGGGGACTTGAAATGACAATTGTATTGGTGTTGCTGGTGGCCATTGAGGGAATATCAGCCTGTGAACAACAAGCAATTTCTGCCTCTGCACATTTCACCCCTGCCGCCCTCTCCTCTCCCCTGGGTAGAGACCTTGGGCTCTCTGGCCTGTCACCCTTCATTGATCAGCTAGTCTTCCTAAAGTGACTGTAGAGTGGTCATGCATGCTCCCGAAGCCACCATGCAGCCATTCCTCCAGTCTGTGCCACTGGAGACACAGCCTGAGTCTGACCAGGAGCAGGCAGAAAGCTGTTGTTGGCAACAGGAGCCAAAGGCAGGGTTTTGCCCTGAACCTAAGAGAGGTTATTCTAAAAAAAGCACAGTGATATCCCTGGGTAGTTTTGACAGATAGCTGAGACTGGAAAAAAAGCATGACCATAATTCATAGGAATAATTCAAATAAACAAATGAACTCAAATTTTCTGAACTTTCCATGCTTCACTCTTCACTGTATTTACTAAATCATACTGTAGTAATGAGATGCCACTAAGCAATATTAGGATCTTCAGAAAGGTCCTTCCATTCTGAAGCTGGCTATCTCAGCAGTGGCTGAAAAAATGATGCTCAAATGAATTACTCCAGTTGGCATTGCCAAGAGCAAAATATTTTCATGTTGAACTTAAGGGCAGAAATACATTCTATTCATTTGCTTTTTTGTTTATTTATTATGGAAGTGAGTTGTTTTTCACAAACTTGGTGATATGGTTGTGGGGAAATGATTATCATGGTGGAACTGAAAGGGTGCTGTCAAAGCCAGTGTCTGTTTGGGAGGAGTGGGATGGAGATTACACACATGCCAAAATGCCACAGTTTAGCAGTGCACACTTCTAGCTAGGATGACAAAGACTTTCACTGTTCTATTCTCTCTGAGAGGATTAAATGTCAAGCTGTAAAGCCTTTTTTGACTTTGCTTACAGCTAAAAATGTGATTATTTCTTTCATGTGCAGTGGAAAAACTACCATGAAAAATTTATCCTTCATAAAAAGATATCACATGACCCAGTGATTGGAGTACTTCTCAGAGAAACTGGGGTTTGGATCCCTGCTTCAGATCAAGAAGAGTGTGGGACTTGAACCTGGCCACCCATTACTTCTGTCCACATTGCTGTCACCTAATACCTGATGTGAAGTCCATTGCTGTCTCCTTTTTCCCAGCTCTGTGACTTCAGTCCAGGAGAGGATTCACAGCTAAAGATCCTTAACGGTGTTAAGTATCTAGCTGCCCAGAGGGAGCACGGCATTTTTTTTTAGGTAGATGGCTTTTGGAGTGTCACCAGGTGCTGCATGGAGAAGCAGGGATTCTACAGAATGTGACAGCAGAGAGACTAGAAATTGGAGTTTCCATCCTCCTCCTGTTGGGGGTTGAATTCTTCCCTTTTCTTTCTGTGGAATTTTTTCCTTGGCTGTGGGGTCCTGCAACCTCCCTGCTCAGACACTCTCTCTCCTGCAACTCCAGCTGACCTCAGACATCCTTTTGGAGCATCGGGATCCTTGAGCAGCATCTCCCCTCTGCTCTTCCCATCTGGGGCACAGACACCATTTACTGCAGCACCCCTCCAGATACGTGGGATCACTGCATCTCCTCCTTTACTAGGTTTTCTGCTCTGTTGCTTTTGACCTCGCAGTTATTGTTGCTGTGTTTTGTTTCCCTCATTATATATATATCAGTAAAGAACTGTTATTCCTACCCCCATATCTTCACCTGAGAGCCCTTTTAATTTCAAAATCATAGTAAAGTGAAGAGAGGGAGGTAGGTGGGTTATATTCTCCTTTTCAAAAAAAGAGGCCCCTGTCTCTTTTAGCAAATACCTGTCTTTCAANGTCTCTTTTAGCAAATACCTGTCTTTCAAACCAAGACAGATTTTGGTGCCCAGACTGGGGCATTCCCTGAGGGCATTGAGAGAGGGGTGAAAAAAGGAATAACAGTTCTTGAGTTTCCTGAGTTTGTGTTAGGCAGAACTATGTCGTCCAGCTTACCCTGGTTTGGCC
>VXBI01002091.1:2763-56082 GCA_013397375.1 Toxostoma redivivum | reverse complement strand
TTGCTCTAAACCAGGACACAGAGACATCTCATGAAATTGTCTCTGGCTAATCTGGCAACTAGAAATAATGCTATGTGAATGCACCATATTTTACTCAATGAGAATTTAATTCCGTAAGTTTCTTTTCTAAAGGTTAAAGAGCTCAAGGGAGAAGAAAATGAGAGAGGAAGCTTATTTTCTTCTTCATGTGTGAGAACTGGAAGTCATTCTAATAAACTTTACCAGGGACACACAGCAGAGTAACAGTCATGGACAAGAAGTACTCCTAAGTCACAGTGGTTCTGCAATGAGATTGAGACATTTGGAGACAGACACTTGACTTTTTTTCTTGTCCTACTGAAATGGAGGTTCCTTTAGGTATTTCGCCTTTGTTCGATATTTGATTTGGAAGGCATTGGGAAACAAAGGTGATGAGTGACAATGTCTAAATGTGTGTAGCAAAGGAAATAGCAGAGTGAAGGTACAGTGTTTTGTAAATCTATCTGAATTTTTCCCATGTCTTCTATGGAACAAGAATTTTGCCCTTCCTCACAGCATGATTAAATATCATGGTAGTAGAAAAATCAGTGCTTATTTGTGAGTACGATTTTGTGTGATTTTGATGCTGCATGAAAGCTTGCACAACGTTAGGCTTATTTTTAAATGCTCATGTTTTGAAATAAAGGGTAGGTTATGGTATGAAAGAATCACCGTAGTAACTTGTCATAGTCTCTATTCTGTAAAACTCCAAGCTTGAATTCAGATAAACATACACAATGAAATTTGGCCAGCCATGCAACTAATTAAGCCAATTAGATACTGTCTCCCTGGTCATTATTCAGTTAATTGGCCTATAGTAATGTTTTTTATGTAACAGAGCAATCAATTTTAAAGTAATAAATTTATTATATGTCATCGGAATGCTCAGGTGTAGGGTCAATCCATGTATGTCCTTTTGATGCTGTGGATCATGCATTTCCATAGAAACATAAATATACAAGAGTTAAATTTGGAACAGTATGTTAGTAAATTACTTTCTTGTTTTACAAAATGTTTATATGATAATAGCTGTTATTATAAAGAAAAATATTGTCTGTTGGCAACATTTAGGTTTTGAAATATTTGTCTTTTCTGTCTTTTTTCCTGTTTTTCCAGTCTTATTCCACTGTGAGGCACATTTGCCTTCCTATTATCCTATAGTGCTTCTTTAGCTTAATTTTTATCTCAAATACCCTGTTATCATTTTGCAATTTCTTTGTTGACTGAGCAGAAGGAGAAAATGCAGGAAAGTAGTAATTAAGAGTAAAAACAAGTTCTGCTACATCCTATTTTTTCCTGCTAATTTCTTTCTAGGTCACTACCTCTTTTCATAAAACAACACATAAGTGCTCCCATCCATAGAACAGAAAATTAGTGGAAAACAGTTTCCAAGACATTTATTTTCTTCCTTATGCCACTGCTGATGTCTGCAATAAATTTGCCTGGAAATGCAGCTTCTTTTCTCTGTAAATGAACATGTGTTTTGCTGTTGAGTTCAGCAAGATCCATTGCCTAGCTCAGCTTTTTCCATGTGTCCTACTCAGAATTATTACTCTTAACAGTGGACTACTAAGAAAGCAGAACCATGTGTACATAACTGGGGTACCTCCTGCTTTAATAGGGCTCTTTCTGGAATGTCAAAGTTCAAGCCTCCCAGTGTCAGAGCATTTCAGAAACACTTCTTGGTCTGAGCTAAGTCTTAGTCCCTTTCATGGCAAGGCTGGATCTCCTCATCATCCTCTTTAGCTCTGATTCTGTAGCCATGGATAAACACATCATCTTGCATATGAGGTGTTCTTTGCATCAGTGATCTGTTCACAAGTTGTTGATTTATGAAGTGACACATCCAATTCACTTGACAGTTCCTTTTACAGCTGGGCAAATTTGGGGGAATGTAAGGAAGAGCACTAGCTGATGACAACAGCAGTAAGGAGAAAAAGGGCACTGAAGACAAGAGAAGGAGCTTAAGCAAATTAACCATTAACTTATAACCCCGCAGCTCAGTAGAAGACCTTCTAAATGGTCAATGTGTTGACATCTTCAGGTTGAATAACTGTAAAAATACTCTTTAATTTATAAATATGGTACTCACAATTTTTCCCATACTACTGAAAGTATATTACAAAAGCTGAAAGAATAAGGACACTTTCTGCCAAAGAGTGAATTCAAGTATGTAGACTACAATATTTCTTATTGAAGTTGTCAAATTATGTACAATTAATTAAGTGATGTCAATGAGTGAGATTTCAAAATATGACCAAGTTACCAGTGAAACACATCAGTTTCCAAATGATTTTAACAGAAAGCAGTGGCAAAAATGGTAGACACTGCTACATTATCATGTTGGACAGTGGAGGATCCATTAGGACCTGAGGGCTCTGACACTGGCAGGTCCTGTCTACAATTCTGCCAGCAGGAACAGGAACAAGAAGGTAGTGGTACAACAAATGCATTTATAAAGGCTTTTTGGAGCTATGAGTGCAGCACCTGCGTCCAGCACTTTGTGCTTAAGAATGGAGAAGCATAAAGTGTACAATGTCAGCAGAAAGCAAGCTTTAAAAAGTGCTTGTTCAGTGCTTCACAGTCTCCCTGCCACTAGCTGACACCTTACTGAAAGAGTGCACCCTGCCTAGCATTGTGAAGATTCTACTCTTATATTCAGCTCTGGCCCTCATTCTGTCCTTCCTCCTCTGACAAGGTCTGTATCAACCACCTCACAGAAGAATACCTCCTCCCCTACCTTTATCTCTCTACTCTTTCCGATGCTGCTGAGTACACTCCACACCTGAAGATTTTGCTGATCTTCTTTGCTGTGCTGCTGACTTCTCTTTTGTCTATTCATCCTCCCTGACACCAGTTCCAAATTTCTTTTAGGTAATTCCTCCCCTTTTCTCCTTTGAAGAACAGTTCTTGGTCCATTCTGTGACCTTTCCTTTGATGATATCCTCTTCCTAATATATTTGAACTACTATATTTAATCTTAAAAAAACAAGAAACTATTTTAAACTATTCTGTCATCCATAAGTAATCTCCTTCAATCAAATAAAATATTTCTCTCTTCTTTTCTTCATGTATCTGATGCTTAGCTTAAAAATAAATTGGCCAAAACTGAGTTCCTTTCAATTCTTTGTCATGTTTTCATGCTTTTCTTCAGCTCCAATCATACCAGTATTATTGTTTTCTGTTACTCTGGTTCACAGCTGAACTGCAATTTTTAATCCTTCTTTCTCTGCACACCTACCTTCAACCATGTTTATCCTCCCAGCACTTTCTGGACTCTAGTCCTGCTTATCTGCTCTTCTTCAAGAGTCTCAGTCAGATCATTATCTGCATGCATCTTGGACATATTACCCTTCTTCTGGCCTTTCCCAAACTTGTGGCATAATACAGCACTCAAAGAACAGATTAATTCATTTTCCTCAGCTGCAGTGAATATTTTTATCCTCCTATTCACCATCATATGAAAGCTCTTTTTTAAAGTTCCTTTTTTTACATCTGCCTTATATTCATTGTGTCCATGATGATTTCTTTGAAAATCTAGTTTCCCAATAATACACAAATACTTTCACTTTCTTGACCCCTACTGCTCCTTGCACTCAAATTGCTGCCTTAAATTAAAGAGGAAAGCATAGTAGATACATGGATCAAGATCCAGTTCAGTCAAATAAAAAAATACAGAAAAAAAAGAACAAAAAAATGAAGTCATCTGCAATGGCTGCACGGAGTTATAAGGTTCATTTATTTTATTTACTAGGGAATATAAGGTTTATTTACTTTAGAGATTTCAAATTTTTCAGAGTGATGAGTTTGCGGCCAAGGTTTTATTACTTCCTTTTAAAGACCAGGTATTCTCTCTGATGTGCCCTTGTGTATAACTTCCAAACATCACAACACACCCAACTGTGTGACCATCTATCGATAAAATTAATTTTATTGGAAGTGGGTTTTGAGTTAAAACAGGGTGGCACAATTTGTGTCTGATTGTTAAAACTGTGATGATAATAATAAAGTGATAGGGGCTGAGGATGAAATGTTGCTGCTTTAGTTAGGTTTTATGTTGTATCCCTTCCATTCCTGTACAGGTAAAAGTATGTCAAGTATATTAGCAGTGTTTTATGAATAAAAACATCCACATAAATAAGGATTCTCATTCTCATTAATAGTCTCTTCTGGTTTCTAATAAACTGAAGCAACAAGCAGGAAAATAAAGGGAAAGATAACCCCTTCTTTGAAGGGTTTATACCCTCAAGGTAAGAAGAGATAGGGCAGTTCAAACAAACAAAAAGAGGCTCAGGCGGTAAGGGATAGCCAGAGCTATTCAGTAGTCATATAGTTTTTGTAAAGGCTGGTGATTATACTAGATAAAGGGCTTTTATGGTGTTGTTAGCAGAAAAAAAGGAACATGCTAAACATAGCTATTTTAGTTTATCATTGCCCAATTCAGAATATGGAAGCTGTGTTTAAAGGTCATCGTTCTATGTGAATCATAGGGGAAGATTTGAAGGAATATCACAATGGATTTGAGTTAAACTGCTCTTTGAAATGTTATTCAGACCCTTTCTCTTCACATGCTTTTTATCACACTCCCTTACCTTCCTCTGAGGTTGTCATATTTAGCAATTTCTCATGGGCAGAGAAATTCTGTCAGTACAGTCCTTAATACAAGGGAGACCTAAGTAAGGTGCATCCCATGATTACTAGGAAAACTATCATCACACCTGTTCTGAATTTCTGTGCCCTTTGCTTTTCTGGCAAAGTTTAAGAAGAAATAAATACATCAACAGTCAGAGCACTAAGATCTTTGAGCCCCTGTCTGCATATCCCTTGTGCAAGATGAATGGGGCAAAAGCTGACAGAAGAGTTTTATCCAGGCATGCATGATGAACAAGACCAAGGTTGTTTAGTAACTCAAATAAGTTTAATACTTGTATCTTGACCCTATAGGTCATGCATCTAAACCTTCATATTGGCACCATTGCATCCTGTTGTGGTTTAGGAACGGTACTCCCCAGTTTAGTGCTTCCACTGAGACTCTCCAAACCATGTCCATTTGCTTGTTCCCTTCTCCTCTCCCTCTCCTCTCTCTGTGGAGGTTTGGAGATGAGAATTGGGGCACAAAAAGTAAAGATCATGGGTTGGGATAAAATCAGTTTACTGGAAAGGGACTGCACACGGGACACCACATACCATGCACCACACAGTGTACACCTGTGCTGCACACACCATGTACTGCTTCCAGCACACCTGTGCCATGCTCTCACTGTCTGCCCTCCCTGAAACACCTCTCTCAATGGATTACACTGCATGACTACCTTCAATGAGGCATTTCACAATGTTAAACCTCTTGACTTCACAAATCTTAATCATATTCACTTTGTCTATGATTTTCTTTTTATCTAAGAGGTTGGAAACAAATTCTGCAAAGTACACCAGGTCCACTGACACTTACCTTCACTGTCTTGGACCACAAGCTTTCAGCAGAGAGCTCCTGGCACTCTCCAGAACAGACAGATTTTGTTTCCAGCTGATGGCTGTTGCCTGAAGGGGATGACTGGCTGCTGGGAACAGGTGCTTGGTCCGTGTGCTGATCATGGTAGCCCAGTATTGTTTCCACCCATTTTACAGTGTTTCTGCTGCCATTTCATGTCAGAAGGCTGTCAAGATTTTCTTGAGCCAAATGAGCCAGAAGAGGGAAATTGAAACTTCTGACAGTCTGTATTGTACCAAAAACAAAACAGATTTCCTGGGTTGAAGTAGATAGTCTTTGTAACCCAGCTGTTAATGTGATGTCTGTAATGGTGTAAGTGGCTCATAAACAGAAAATTATTAAAGTTAATGAAAAAAATAATTGAATCATATAGTCAGAGAGCCAGAACATAAGAACATAAGAACCTAGACAATCACAACAGTAGATCGAACAACTCATGGTTTGGCTAATTAATATCATCCCAGTCAAGAATACAAGAAGAACCCTTGAACTTTGAACAGCTAACTCCATTCCTTCATCAGTTCCTAGATGGTGCACTGGCACTGCATTGAGAATAAAAATCTAAACAGAGCAGGATTCTTTACTAGATGTTTGCAAGCCATTTAAGAGGAAGCAATCGATATCTCTTTCCGAATATGAAACATATACTACCTCATCAAGTCAACATATTGCAGGGGAGTATGGCTACATACCTCAACAAACAACTATTTAAGACAGAAAATGTAAAAATATTTTAAATAGTAAGAAAGTGATAATGTGGTTGGGTGCAACTAGAAAACAACTATTACATCACTATGAGAGTACATATTCTGTTTTATTTTACATTACTATGTAAATGTAATGTGAAGGAAAGAACATGTAGTCTGGAGAGAGAAAGGGAGAGTCTGTATTTCAAAGGATAAGAAATTCTAAATGTTTGAAGAGAGTAATCTCATTTCAGACCAGCATTCTGGTTACTATTAAGAAACAGGAGGAAATTTAGAGCTAACTGTACTCTCATAGAAGTTATGCAATAAACACTGGGATGAAGATAAATCCACAGGACTTACCAGATGGACTGAGTAGCTTACTGAAAGGGCCTCTCTTCTCCTTCAACAACCTCACTGTTTTTGAAATTTCTTTTTATGCATTGTGCTGCTTTTGAGTCTACAGAAATGCACTTATCCTTGTAGCTTGCCCTTACCAAATATGCTTTTTTAATGGAAGTCTCTTTAATGGAAGATAGACTTAATTTTAGTCCTCTAAGGTCATGCTGCACTTCTCAAAGGTTAGGACATATGCTGGAGTTAGGCTATTTTTCTTCATCTAGTTTCAATTTTGCCTTTTAAGAAAGGCTTGTAATGGGCAACATGTTCCTACAGAAGTACTGTATATTATTTAAAAATTCTTCAAGAAATTTAGTTTTGCTGATAGCTTATGAAGTATAATCTATCTCTGCTTAGAGATGGGCTAGAAAAAAACTTTACTTTTTATCACATTTATAACAAGTGGCTTGTAGTAAACACATTAATACTAACAAGTCAGCAATTAACAGCTTCACAGAACATACCTGGCTTTTCTGAAAGCTGCAAAAACCAGAGACTGGTGAGCAAACTGAGATTAAAGCCCTCAGCAAGAATAAAAACAAGTCTAGAGCTGTTTAAAGCAAAATTTGAGTGGCTGGACAGGACTACTCAGGAGCCTACAGTGTCAGCCTTGCTCACGCTCTTGGGGAAGTGGCTTCCTGAGTCATGACCTTTGCCAAGAATATGAAGGCTTGAGAGCATTTTACATTTGTTTAGTTTTGGGTTGTTGGTTTATTTGATTTTACTTTACTTTGGTTGGTCAGTTTTCTGGGTTTTTTGGGTATTTTTTTATAATAATATCTCTCTTTAATTTCTTTATTCCTTTCCATATAAGTCCTTATGCCCACCCCCAAGGGTTCAAGTGGAAAATAGAAATTTCATGTCCAATATGAAGTAATATAAGTAATCTAATAAAAAAGATATAAGTAATTTCTAGTATTTAATACTGTTTTATGAAGGCTTTTATATCTCACACTTGAGAAAGACCTAATGAATTCATATCTAGGATATCTTGTAATGTGTAACAGTTTGCTATGACAGGATGTGGTTAGAGAAGTGGTCTTCCAGGATTTACAATTTTAATTGGTCTGCAAGGCTAGATATAATCCCTCTTAGAAAATCCAGTAAATATGCAAACTAAGATGTATAGATAGAGAAGATTTCTCTGGATTTAAACTCTAGATCATGCCAAAGGGAATTTCTCCATTTTGTCCTAGATTATATTTCTAAGTAATATTCTCCTGAAGCCCAAAAATTAGTACATTGATTCTATCCAGAATGGAGGTAAAAAATACAGATAATTTCTAAGATCTTTAAATGTATCTATATCTATATCTATCTATATATATATATACATAGATAGATAGATACACAGATTAGTTTAACACCAGCTTTGAAAAACAGTTCCTTTCTTAAGGACATAGGTATTTCAGAAACAAGCAGATTTTTACAAGTTTCTGGATCTTCACATCTTGGAATTTCCTGGCCTAACTATGCAGGAATCAGGATTATGCCTGATTTATTGAATGATTTTCTTGGTCAGCTGTAGGTAAGTCTAGCATTACAATGATCTAAAATCTGTGGAAAGCAAAATAAGTGATAAAACTGTGTCCAGGACAGACAAAAAAGAGGTCTCTCACCCTGAGCTGTCCTTTTATGCAAGCATAGAAGTATCAGAGAGGAGCAAGAGGATTAACCAAACTGGCAGTGTGGATTGCTGGGGTTGGTTGCATTCCTCTGAGAGGAACATTAGCAATTTGGATACAGAAACAGGTCCAGCAAATGCACACAGGAAATGCTGTAAAGAACAAACTTCAGGAAAATCAAAAATGAAAATTATTTGGTATATAAGTTCCTACAGGAGAGAAAATACAAAACGTTATAGGTCCCTTACATTTCCCTGAGAAAGATCCAGTTATCTTGGAAAAAAAAAAAAAAAGATACAGTTATCTTGAAACCAACTGAATTCAAATTACTTTCAGATCTGAATAGTTAACAACAGAGTGGGATGGCTGCAAATTTTTGCTTCTCCACATTTTATAGAATCACAGAACATTGTAGATTGGAAGAGATCACCTAGGTGTAACTGATGACCCTGCACAGGACAGCCCCGTAGATTACACCATTTGACCAGGAGTGTTGTGCAGGGGCTTCTTCAGCTCTGTCAGGCTTGATGCTGTCACCACTTCTCCAGGGAGTCTGTGCCAGTGCCCAACCACCTTCTCTGGGAAGAACCTTTTCCTGATACCAAATGCTCCCCTGGCACACCTTCAGGCCATTCTCTCTGTCCTGTCACTGTCACCACAGAGCCTGCCCCTCCTCTTCCCCTCCCAAGGAAGGTGTACCTGCAGTGAGCTCTCCCCTGTCCCTCTTCTCCAGGCTGAGCAAACCAAGAGGTTCGGAGGAGGGATTTCACCGAGGGCTGCCCACACACACCTCTGGAGACTGGGGAAAGGTGATCCAGAGGCCCTGGGGAGGGTGAATGGATCAGGTGTAGGTGCTGAGGAGAGAGCCAGGAGTCTGCTGAATCTGAGCTGAGTCCCTCCAATCCCAAAAGGGTGCATCACTAGTCTATGATCTGAAATTTGAAAGCTCCACAAGGTTTAAAAAGTTTCTTATTTAAACAACTCTGTATGAAGATGTTTTCTATTCAACAAAATAATTCAGTATTCTGGACCGAATTTTCTCAAACTGGGCTCATCTTGCTGCATAAATCTTCGTTTACTTTTATTCCAATAAAATTTGGTATGTTTTTCTACTCAAAGAAAATTGAAGTGGAATATTGTAGGCAGTGTTATCGATTATTTTTGCCATAATTACTATTGGTATTGTTAGAGTTGTTATTATTACGATATTTTTATCATCCTTGGTTAAAAGCTCACAATGTGCTCCACACTGTAGAAGATGCAGTAGACAACACTTGCCCCTGTGTGCATATAATTTCATTCTCTGATCTGGCAATTTAGAATGCATGACTGGGACCCACATTAAAGTTAATAGTGCTCCACTTGAGCACAGTGGTCTGCCTGAGCATTATAAACTGCAGGACTGGGGCTGTGAGGATTTGCATGTGGATATAAGATTCCCATTAGTCTCTTAATCAAAGCTTATGGCTGCTGCAGACAGTGATTTTCATACCTTGGAAGAATACTAGAACTGCCTGAAACCAGGTGTGCAGCTTTACGGGTTTGTAATTGTTTTACGTCTTTTGAAAGGAAATCTTTCTCTGACCCAAATTTCACATGAACCAGAGGCTCCTTCAACCCAGCAGCCTGCCATTGGAATGACTGCCACTGTCAGCTTTGCCTTGGACAGGGGCTCTGGAAACCACCTGTGGCTCTGGGGCAGAGCTGTGAGTTGCTGCCAGGAGGCACTGGACACATCCAGCAGCCCTCGGCGAGGAGGGGCAGGCACCTGCTGCAGCCTGGCCCCTGCCTGGGGACACCTACACTGCTCCAGGCTTCCTCACAGGAGCCCATAGGAACATCATATCAGTTTCTGGGCCCAGAAAAAGGATCAAGCCGGGATGTTTGAAGGAAGCTATCTAGGTTCAGTTAACTGGCACTTTTAGTGGAAATTGTGTTCATCATTATACATCTGATTCATCCTTGGATCTTCAGCCATTTTAATTACAAGTGTGTCTGAGTCCTAATTTACTTGTGTGCTTGAAATTGAAAAATACTTGAATGAAAAAGAAGAACATAGCTGGGGAAATTAATTTCTTATTGCAATTTTGTTTCTCTATTAAAGAAGAAGAAACTGATACAGCTGATGATGAGGAAGGCTGTAGGAGTGATTTGCACTCAAGGCATTTGGGAAGGTCACTCACTGCTCCCACACAGCACCATGAATCTGAACTGCATGCAACATCTACCACCAAACATGTACTGCTATATTTAGAGGAGCCTAGCAAATACTATTGAGTAGAGGATGTTGAACAGAAACAGTAATTTTCATCAGTGCATTATCTTCCCCCTTTTTACACTGATTCTTCAGGAGAAAACAGCTAGCAAAACTCTAGCTGAGATTAGCAAAAATAGCAGCAACCCAACTGGAAGTAATTTCACTGTTGACTGCATTGCAGTGTATACAACAGATTTCATTCCAGATTCAGAAGAGAGCAATAGCATCATGGCTATGCTATCTTTGACCTCTGCGAGCAGCAGCTAGTCAGCATAATACAGAAATAATTTATTTCCCTCTCTGAAATAGCGAGCAGCTATTTTAACTTTCTTTCAGATTACATATGAATTTTCAAGCCAGCTTCAGAAGCTTAGTGGAACTGAGCTAATTAATTGGGTGATCTTACCTCCAATGTAAGGCTGCCACCCTTCTCTGCTTTTATTTCCATCTTGGACCAGAAAATATCCTTCAAAGTTTTTGAGCTACTTCTGTTAAAGATCATGAAAGTTACAGCTGGAGAAGAGCACACTGGCCTCTTAAATGTTAGGTGAGTACAGCACAGGGTCAGGTGCTGCCCTCAATTACACCACTATTGATCTAGAGACATTCTGTTTCCTTCAATGACGTTAATCCTGTTAACTGAAAGTCAAGAACACTACCTTCACATTTCCTTTTGTACTCCTTCCTCAACTCCACTTCAGTTTAGAAATTATTTCTGTCAAAAAGGATTTGGGGACTTTCTGTGTAGCAGAAGGTTTATAAATGTCAATGGTATAATTGCCTGCATGATGTGAGATGCTAGTCAGGTAGTCTGTTTAGAAACAGCCTGTTTATCCTCTGTAGGCACCACAAGCAGGACCAATCTGAGACACCTTGAATTTACCTCTTCCCTCCTGATGTCCTTCCTGTTCCTCTGTATTTTTCACTTCTGGTCTCAGCTCCTTCTTCCTGTATCATTCCTCTCCCTGTTCTAATTTACTCAGACCCTTTCTTCATTTCATTCTCTCTCATTTCTCTGCACACTAAAGAAAACCCATGTCTTATATGTGTTTCCAGGTTTTGGAGAGGAAAAAATTAGCTTAGATTGTTGTGTAATTGTTGTGTTTTTTTGGAATAATAGCTTGAAAAAATTACTCTTACTCATGCAATTTTTTCTGGAATCATGCTAGCACAAAATTTGAGTAATTGGATTATGCTTGTCAACAAAAGCTGAAACACAGGATGTCTCTTTAACAGTTTCTGTTTATATTTGGATAATTACCATTATCTTTACACTTACTTCAGTTCTGCTGTAGTGTTTTCCAAGTAAAATTTCCATGGAAACTTTGTTTGAGTGTGCAAATAGCTGCAGGACTCTGCCTGAATGCTTGATGCCTGTGCAAGACTGCTAGTGGTGTTCTTATAAGGCGAATTCCTTCTTCATGGCAGCTGCCTCCCTTGCATTCACAACCTGCAACAGAAATTCAACTGTGTGTCAGTACAATAAAAAACAATGAAGGTATAGCTATGATTAATGTCTGTATTCTTCAGGAGAGCTGACCTGAACGGGAAAAGTAGGAAGTTATCTCTCATCCCAAATAAACCAGCATTAAACACAAAGTTTCTGGAATATCACTCTGTGGCTTTGGTGATAGTCTGTGACCTGTGAGTGCACAAAAATAAAGATGACTGTTTCTAAGACTTTTCTTTTTCTCAAAAGAAAAGTTCCATCCTCAATCTATAAATACTTTTTGTCCATATTTTGTCTTTCTTTCCCCATGTTATTTTTTATGCATATGCAATTTCTTCTTGAAGAGATAAAATTCTATTAATTGGAGCAGGAGACAAGGGTCCATTTTTCTTAGAGGATCAAAGTCTACCCTTTCCTAGCTCAAAATAAGTCATCTTAGAGTAAGCACTAAAATATCCAGATAAAGCCCAGAACTTCTTGGTTGCTAGATTTTATGTTGGTTCAGCTGTGTTTTCCCTAAAATTAATACTGATATGTTTTAATAGCCCAACTTATCTCCAGTTTTACTCATCTAAACCAGGGGCATTCAGTTTTATGTTAAAAATTCTCCTAAAGCCTGGTCCACGGCAAGTTGAACATGAGCCAGCAGTGCCCTGGCAGCCAGGAGGGCCAAGGGTGTCCTGGGGACATCAGGGACAGCATCACCAGCCAGGCAAGAGAGGGGATTGTCCTGCTCTCCTGCTCTGCTCTGCACTGGGGCAGCCTCACCTCCAGTGCTGGGGGCACTTCTGGCTGCTGCAGACCTGATAGAAAGTGTCTAAAGGAGAGCATGAAGATGGTGAAGGGTCTTGAGGTGAAGCCTTATAAGGAACATCTGTTCTGTTCAGTCTGGGGAAGAGGAGACTGGGGGGAGGCCTCCCTGCTGTGGGCAACTTCCTTGTGAGGGAAAGAGAAGAGACTCTCTTCTCTGTCATCACCAGCGACAGAACTCAGGGAGAGGGCATGGAGCTGTGTCAGGGTAGGTGTGCCTTGGCTGTTAGGAAAAGGTTCTTCCTGCAGAGGGCGGCTGGGCACTGGAACAGGCTCCCCAGGGAAGTGGTCACAGCACCAGTCTGACAGAATTCAAGGAGCGTTTGAACAATGTTCCCAGGAACATGGTGTGATTTCTGGGATTGTGCTGTGTAGTGCCAGGAGATGGACTTAATGATCCTTGCAGGTCCTTTCAACTTGGGATATTCTATGATTAAACCTCCCTTTCAGTTTTTGACTTTTTGCTAGGTGATGGAGATATTGAAGGGACATGGGTTTGGCTATACAGGAGAGCCTCACTGAAAGAATAGCTGAACATTATTTGGTTATTCTGACCTTTCTGAAATGGCTAAAAACAAACCACACAAGGAGCAACAGTTATCACAGTATAAAACTGTAGAATTACACTCAGAAAAATGACCCACATAGAATTTAGGGAGCACAGTAGTGTGTTTTACTCCAAAAAACCAGATTTGTATTCTGGTAAGGGCTTTGCAAAAATGAATATAACTGACAGTTGAATAGCTTTTTTTCTCCTGCATGAGGATTCCAAGCACATCCTTGAGAATGACAGGGTTTTTCACAGTGGCAAGGTGGTAGACACAGCTGAAATCTGCATAACATGTCAGGAGAAACAATAAATTTGATTTAAAGATCATGTTGTTTTTTAAGAACAGAGATACCCCAAAATTATTTTAAGACTAGTGTTTGCATTAGCATTCCCATTTAATTCAATAAGACAATTCCTGAAAATTATGGGCACTAATTAGATTTGTACAGTATTTTAATATTTAAAGGGAATATCTCTATCCATTTGAAAAGTACTTGGAAGCTACTGAGAAATTTAATACCTCAAAACAGTTCTCTAGGAACTGCTCTCATCTCTCTTGCATAAAAGGCAACTGTTTTGTTGACTCTGTATATATTTATGTATAGTGTGTCTTATTTTAAATATAAACCAGTGTGATAGAGCTTTTTTCTTTTAGTTTTTGTTTGCTTTGAGCTAACAGAACACACACTACCTTGCTATTAGAAATCAGATGTTCATTTAGAGAAAGTAGTTCTTTAAGTAAGCAAAAAACATAGAAATAAGGGAGGGACAAAGCCTTCTACAGCTTTGGTCTCATTCACTATTTGGTTTAAGGGTTCAATAATTCCATCACTAATAAAGCCATTTGTGCATCAGTTCATTTTTCAGTTTATATGTCTGAAATATATTATCTGATTTACCAATAAATGCCTTGTTGCTTTGCTTCCCCATAAATTAAGGACTCCTTGAGTGTCATTCCTGCACACACACAAAAAAAATGTTTTGTCTTCATGCTCAGGCAATTACCACAGCTATGCCATGAAACAACTCAGGTAGAATGTTTTAGACTGATGAGCCGTAGGAGAAATATTAAGATAGCGCTTAAGTAATGCAAATTTAGTAATACAAATTTAGAAATTCCCAATTCTGTTTTACATAAAAGAACAAATTATTTTAAAACAAACATTGTGATATCTCCACTGATCTGCTTCTGCTTAGAAGACATTCAAAATCCAACAAAGCACCAGAATGAAATCACTTCAATACAGTGGCATGCTATGCACCCAGAAAATGGTGGTCTGGACAATGCAAAATAAAATAATTTACAAAGTGGGTGTTAATCG
The DNA here is from genome assembly GCA_013397375.1 of Toxostoma redivivum. Classification (NCBI taxonomy): domain Eukaryota; kingdom Metazoa; phylum Chordata; class Aves; order Passeriformes; family Mimidae; genus Toxostoma; species Toxostoma redivivum. The sequence continues at coordinate 41,477 of VXBI01002091.1, read as the reverse complement.
AATACTCAGCTGTCTGGAGATTTATCAAATGGGTTCTGCATTAATATTTCTCAAAGGTTTTTTGCTGTCTTGTCATACACTTTTCACTCCCATCTCTGAAATCAATACTGGTGCTCCTGATTCCTCTAACAATCATCCCAGGGCCCCGAAGTCTCTTCTGATTGCCCTCAGACTTTTTGTTATTACATTGCTGCCAATTTAAACAGCCAATAACAGATGGAAATCAGCAGGGCTTACTAGACTGGAAGATTTTTCAGTAATGTCCCTTACCCCAGCTCCTGGGGGACATAAGATTTTCTTGTGAGTAGGGTCTGGCCTCCATTCCCCTTAGAAGGGAGATTCCTATACAACCCTTCTTTTCTTTTTAACAAGGGAGGCCTTCATGTAGGGTACAGCTGGTGTTTCTTGATGCAGGGTATGGCTGGTGTTGTTTTGGGACATCCTGCTGTCTCAGGGTTGCAGAATTCTCTGTAGATGCTGGCAGGGGAAATGAGACTGGGTTCCGCTCACATGGGAAATCTGGAGTAAGGGGAGCTCCTGGATTTTTTATGCTTCTTCCTAGAGTTTTAGAGGGACTTCACTTTAGCAAAGAGAGTTACCACAACCTCAATTCCTGTTGTTCCTGCATAGCAGGAGGCCAGCAGGAGTAATGATGCTGGAATGTGACACCAGTGGGAGCATTCAGAGGAGACACAGCCTGAACTGCAGAGTACAGCCCCTCCAGCAGTCCATTGTAATGAGCTGTCACAGTACTGGTCTTTAATCTGCATCTGCTCCTCTAAACAAAGACTCTGGACTTATTTCTATAATATTTAAGTATGGAGTAACTCCACACCTCTCAGTGGAGTTGTTCCTCACTTACCCTTCTTCCATAGAAAACAAGAGTTTGACCCAGATAAATGGGTGAAAAAGTGACAAGATTGGAAATAGGTTGTCAAACTTCATCATTCCATATGGGCCATGGCCTTCTCATTAATTAAAAAATACAATGGTTGATTAGCTCTAATTTGATTCCATGCTTAAGTCTCGTCTGTGGGAAACAGAATTTGGGCTGGAAAATGTGAGAGTAAAGTAATTTTGCTCTGTGAGGAAGTTCCATCTGTTATGGATGGTCTGTGTTTTATTTTTAATTGTCTAAGGACAAGCCCACCTGGGAAGTGGCATTTGTAGAGCTAGCCCACCCCAGGATGTTAAATTTTTAAAATCCAGAATAAAAACCATAGAACATTAGGAAAGAAGATATAATGGACCCTAAAGAGGTTTTTTCATTTAATCTATGTGAAAAAATTTATCTTGTCTCTAGGCAATCTACATTTTCTACTGCTCTCACACAGGCAGGAAATCTTATCTCTAGTTTTGACATATTATTATCATTAGGCTGAAACAATCTTCAAAATCCTGAACAATATGCCAGTGAAAAATACATTATTCTCACTTGCATCACACTGTTTTTATGGCAGGTGACTGATGTCAGGATTGAGACACATTGATTTTTGAGTGACATAATTCAGACTTTGTATTTTTATTGCAGAGTTTAATAAATCCCATATGGTCTAGGGTGTGGGAGTACAGTGAACTTTCCAGGAGACTATGAAAAACCACATCTGAAGACTGGTTCACAGCTAGGAATTGGGTACTTGGGAGATGTTGAAACAGCCAGCCTGTTGCTGGATGTGAAGGAACCCAGCCACGAGTCAGGCCCTTCCCATTCCCCAAAGCTTTTTTTTCCCCTTCCCTGGATATCATCAGAATCACCCGAACATTTCAAGATGAGGGAAAGGATCCCAGCTTTTTGAATTATGGAAAATTCCTGTTAAATTTTCTTGTGCACACTCTCATGCAGCCACAGGTCATTTTCCCAGTATCTCCCATTCCAGCCCATGAGTAGGAGGAACTGGAAACCAAACTAAGCCTGCTTGCTTGGGTTACATTTACAGATTCATACACAAATGTCCTTCCATTCCTAGGCATGTGAGTAGCCTCAGTGACATAAATGGGATGAAACACATATGATCTGAGAGTTATATGTGTATAAAGGACTGCAGAAAGAGAGAAAGAGGATTTTTTCCACCAAGAATGTTCCAAATTTTTAAAATACCCAAAACACTACTTACCTCATCTCAGTCCCCTGGGATTTGTTGTGCAAATATATTTGCATACAGCTCATGTAATTACAGTAAATTTTGAGGCTAACTCTGTTGCTCTAAGTCATTAGTTGCTGACTTTCTATCAGACATTTTCTTTCCATGAAAGATTTGAACTTCAGATCTGTATTGCCCACTATGACAAAGTACATTGGAAAATTAATGAAAAACTTACAGCCACATTGTTAATTTAGCAGCATTATGTCTTCTGGATAAAAGCTAGTAAAGCATAGCTCTATATCTTGGTTTAGAAATGCAAGCACAAGCTACAAAGACTGACATTTTATGTATAAAAACTTTCTACAATGATGGAACACAGACTTGTAAATATGGGAAGCTATTTGGGCCTCAGATGTGGGACTGTAATTATATGTAGTGACTCTTCCCAGTCTCTTCCCAGGAGAAGGAAGGAGAAGGTCTGACACAATTTTAAATTTTATTTTAGTGTGAAGATTTCCTAAGGTCTTCCTAGCATCTTCAAAGAAAGTATAGCCCTGTCCAGCAAAAAAAATTTCATTTTTTATATTTGTCATCTTCTATAAAAAATATGCTTTTAATAAGGGCCCAATTCTGTTTTTGTGCAGCAACCTCAACCCAGAATAGAGAGATGTAATTTAACATTAAAAGCTGGCTCAACTGGACTGGTTGCAGATATAGTAAATGGTAACAGTGTAAAGAATTTCGCCTGCAAAATATGTGTTATGTGAATGCCTCTGCATCTCTTTGCCTGTTTTCTGGGAGCAACAGATGCCTGGGATAACCTAACTAGACTAGAATTATCCCTGTGGCCTTTCCACGGTGTGACAAGGCTCTGAATAAGGCCCTGGAAGCATCTTTGTTCTGAATCCCTACTCATCACCACAAGCATCAGGAGACTCCCTTGTTTCAGTAACTGCAGGATGAGTAGTAAGCATGGAAAGGATGGGTGGCAGAAGACACCTTGGATGGATCCCTTTGGACAACAGAACATATGACTTATGCAAATGTAACCTCAGTAGTATTCTGCAAAATGTCTCCTCTTCCCAAAAAACCAAAAAAAATAAAATTGATGTTTTGCCTTTTGAAGGCTGTTTTGGTAGCTAAGAAAAATTTGCTGCCTTATCTATATTATAATATGTTATTCTTAGTAGAGGTAGCTCACTACTTTATGAATTGTTTTGTAAAAACAAATATGTCAAATATGTATGATTTGTGCTCAGAGCAACTCTTTGCATATGGCTGTAGTGATGAGACAATAAAATCTGTGGTTAGAGGTGAAAACACCAGCCCATTCCAGGGCATGAAAGGTTTGCACTGCAAAATACATTTAGGAATGTAGGTGAAAGCATGCAAAAGGAAGCATCATCTTTTATCCTTCTTAGTAAGAAGGTAACAAGTGTAAGAAACCACCTGCATATTTGCTTTCTGGTTTTCAGTCCTCCTTATTGTACAGCCTGCAGAGAACCACGACAGCTGCTCAGCTGCATGAACCCCTGCACTTAAGAAGAACCATTTCATAGCTTCCTCTCTGGCCTCCAGTCTTTCTCTTTAGCCAAGGGCAACCTTCCCAGCCAGGGATCATTATGGGAGGAGAGGACTCCCGACTGACAGGTGTTGTGCTGTGCTGTGGTACACTGCACACACTCCTGCACTGTCTGCAGAGATGGCAGCTCTGTGCTAATTAAGGAACTGTGCCAATTAGCTGCATCTGGTCTCTGAGTCAGAGCAGATTATAGAGTGTGTTTCAGAGCCTAGTTCCTAGTGCATCATTTGCTGTAAGAAGTGCCCTTCTGTTTAATCCCTTCTGTTTCACCTTGACTGGCCTCAGATGCACAAGTGGACAGAGGAACAAACAATGAAGCAGCTTCTTTCTCCATTTCTCCTGATTTATACCTGGCTTCTTTGAGATATTTGTGTTTCCACCTCTCTCACATAGGCTGTGACCTGTCCCAGGCACACAGCATCACTGAAAGGCAGATTGTGTTTGTTTATATCACTACCAAAACCAGGGCAAACAACTTGCTTCTTATTTAAAATGTGCAGAAATCTGATCTCTAAGCTGCATGAGTGGCAGAGGACCCTGGCACTCAGCACCTGCAAAATAAATTGGATTAAGTTTGTTTTATTTCCTGCAGGTGTTCAGCAGTATTTTTGCCAAGTAGTAGTTAAATTGTAAAGAAATACCTTTTGGGGAGAGGAATAATGAAATAATATTGTTGCTAGTGTCATCTCATCAGGCTGTCATTCTAGACGTGATGCTAGATAATACTCTGTGATGAAACGATGCTAATGATTTTGAGACTTCTTGCAATGGTGGGTAAGGCAATTTCAGATCTTGGTCTCGGTGGAGGGAGAGAATGGATTTAGAAAGTTAAAACTATGTTAATGTAAATGATGCAGATAACATTGTGAACTGATTTGTTTGAAAAACTCATGCTGAAATTCCTAACGTGATATGGTTAGACAAATCCTTAGGCATTCAGGCTTTTAAAGTCCATATGGAAGTGATCTGAGCACTGGGATTCACAAAGATCTTTTTTTCAGTAAGGATGTGTCAGAGAAAGTATTTTCTTTCCTAGAAAACCTATCAGGTTTCCTTATGTTCAAGCCAATGTGGAAGTCTTGTCATTCAGAGCTCAGAAACACATTTAGAGGTTATGGTTCATACCTTGATTGAGCTCTTGATCCGCTATTATAAATATAGGCTTCCCTCCCATAAAATTTGATATCTTCTGGACTGTATTTTCTGAATGGGATTAGACCAAGCAGCTGAGACCACAGTTGCTTTTTTCACCATTCTTATCCAGCCAGTTTGCACTGAGTCTGCCTCCCACAAGGGATTTACTCCCAGTTGGACAGTACTGCAGAAGGCTTCCAGCAACAAAATCCTTTCAGGCAGGCTGAGAACTCAGCAGCTGAAGGTTCTGCTAAGTGCTGTGGTGGCTAAGCCACAGAGAAGGTGTACAGGCACTGGCTTTTCAGCTGTGCCCTGGGAATGAGAGCACCTGGGTAAGAGGCAGCTGGCTTAGCATAAGAGTTGAAAGGATGCATGCCAGCGGGGTGGGAGTATGGTTAGAAGAGGAAACAGTTTGGGAAACTCTGTCAGGATCCCAACTTTAGCTTAAGTGAAAGGCAGCAGACTATCAGCTGTGAGGGTTAGTAGTCCTCCTCAGGTTTAGTCATTCAGGAATATAAAATTTTCTCTTAACTTCAGCAAATTCCTTCCTCTGGTGCCATAAGGGAGTGACATTTCTCTGAAATAAGGACTTGTGTTCCTCCAAAGACAATTTTAGTTTACTGCAGGCATTTATTTTAACTACTAGAGAGGAAGGGCATGAGGCTCACACTGGCCTGTTTTGGAAGAGGGAGGATCTTATACAGTCTGTTGGGAGCTTCAGGATTATTTAGAGATGTGAATAGTTACATAGATTTCATCTACACTGCTAAGTCATATATACAGTATTTATATGACAGACCAGTAGTACATGGACTGCATCTCTTTCTAGCCCTGGGATGATTTTGTCAAGGTACAGGTGAGTCAGTGTGGCAAGGTTATTGCAGATACATCTGTCACTGCTTTGTTCTAGGACTGGAGAGTCCAGTCAGGAGTCTTTAAACATACAAAGAGGTCTTAGAAAAAAACACGTCAAAAAATATGATTCTACCCCAAATCAATTTCCCTGCTGTGAATTGAATAATTCTTTTTTAATATTCTAAGTCATAAAAAAATTAAGCTTCTTTCTTTAACATCAAAGTAAGGTAACTGCACTTTATCTGGAGAACATGAATGCCTAAAGCCGCAGTTTCTTTTTCACCAGCTCTCATCAAGTGGCCATTTCGTCTTAATTGCTACTCAAAATGTAGTCCAATTAAAAATGGCATTAGCAGACCAAGAACCATTTCTTAATCAGTAAAAGGTATGACAGACAGTTCTTGTTTTGCCTGAGGTTTCAATTCACATCTTTGTGTGAAAATCTAACCAGCTGGAACACTCTCCAAGAAATACAAGAATATTATCAAGCTGCCAGTTATAAACAAAATAAGTGTACTTATGTAATTGAGAAGTGCAAAATTTTATAAAACACTTATTTATATTTGGAAAGGCACACGTTGCTAAACTGACAGAGCTAAGTGACAGTGTTGACATTTGACTTGAGAAATGCTTCCAAGCTTCCTTGAACTGGAGGTAACTTGTAGGAAGACACCTTATGGTCTGACACTTCAGGCTGCTTGTCCAGACAAAACAGGTAGTCCTTTTCTGCTGAAAGACTATTTTTTTCCAGGACAGGAATATGAGGTGAGTTGTGGAATTCCTATGGAAACTTTCTCCTACACTTGAAGGGAGCAGTTCAGAAGTCACATTTATCAATCCAGCTATTTCCTATCATTACTGACATTTGCAGTGGCAGCTTCAGTAAAGTACATTAATGTAGAATTTTTTCTCAGAAAAAATACTACACTCTGCATGACTGTTTTGTGGTCATAGTTTCAAAGCAATATATGTTTTGGTTGTGCCTCTTTATACGAATGGAACACTGGCACTGTTTTTCAGTCTGACATTAGGGTCTTATATGCATTTTGGTCTGAAGTCACCATATTTGTAATACCAGAAAAGGGAGATAACAAAGTCGACAGGTAGAATATGCAGAGACCTGAATGCAGTTTATTTCAGGATGTGGAGGAATGCACACATGATATAGAAACCTGCAGTGGGATTACTTTTGCGAGCCTGCAGAAGTGTTAATCATGCCCTTTTCCACAACAAACTCAATCCACTCTCCCTTGATGGGAGGTGGCAGGGCTAAGCAAGAAGAGGTTCTGCCTATAAAACAGAAATCTTTGTACAGGGACCCAGCTTAGGAAAATCAACTTGGACAAAAACAGTGCAGGAATGTCTCTCATCACATGGTTGAAAGGCAGCCTTACCCATTGAATTTTATGAAACTTGACAGATTTCAGTAATTCTGAATCTCAGGCAAAACTCATGTTTTCTTGATATATTTCTAATGAAGACAGACTCTTTATTCCTACAAGAAAAGTGTTTAATTTTATCCATTCTCTATTCTTAAGAGAAAACAAGATGGGTATTTTTTTATATCACAAGCACTCTCAACCAAGAGTTTTGCATTTTCGCATGTGTGCCCTTGTTATTTCACCTGCTTTCTTTCTCTCTGAGAGTTTCACTTGTGAGAGGGTGTGTGGGGATTCACAGGATGGGCTTCAGGTGCTTGTGAGGGAAGATGAACTGATGGATGGACTTGCCTCCTTCACGGAGTGATGAATTCAGCTTATTTTTCAAAGAACTTTTATTATCTGTCTAACAGATAGATCTGAAATTCAGTGTTACAGAAGAAAATATATGGTGTTCTCATTCTGCAGTACATATGGCACTAGTGGATCTTTAATTTAATGACCTTATGCAGGTCATTATTTTTGTCATTAAATGACAGATCATTTTCAGACAGCCTCTTGTCAATCTAAGGTGAAACTCATGGGTCCTTCCTAAATCTGAAGTTAAATTTATTACATTTCGGCTCTCTTCAGTGCAAGAATTACTTAACCTAGGGTGTTACAATGCCGGCTCTACCTGTCCTGGGTTTTTCCACCCCTATTGGTGTGTAGGTCTTTAAAAAGTAATTAGATAGAGAATTAGCTGACAAGTTGTCATGAATCACAACTATTAGCAGCTTTCCAAAGCTGAAGTTAATGCAATATTCACAAGATAATCAACAACAGGACTGGAATTATTAAACAGGTATGGAATAATCCCCCCACAATGCATGCTGCAGTCCCATCAAGCAGCATCACTTTGTAAGCTGCTTTGCGAGATTATTAAACACATCAATCCAGAATCCAATTCAGGAGTGCTGTAAATCACTGGAAGCACCAGGTGAAATTGTGCCACAAGTGCAGTTAACAGAGGTTTTGGTATCAACTTCACCACGGCCAGGACTTCATGCCTTGCCTCAGGAGGAACTTTTTACTAATTTATCTCACGTGACAAACTGGTGCTGAACAGAGCCAGGAGTTCCCCACTGCCTGGTCTGCCTGCAGGTTTCCTCATCCTGTCTAGAGAAAACTGCTCTGCTTCTGCCTGTTTCCAGATTTCCCATTTCCCAAGTGACAGTGTGTTGCCACATAATTTTATCTATCTGTGGGCCCTTTTCTGCTTAGTTGATGGTACTGAAAATGTCACAAACTGTGCGCATGGGATTACGTGCTCAGAATAGAGTGACTAGATGGTTGTGAAGAATAAGCATCATTTTCATGCTTCTTAAAATTGAAAAGTTTATTGTAAGCTTATAAAAAATAATGTCCAATGATTTTCCAGTGGAACATTTTTCAATTAAAATGTTAACAATATGATAGGATTTGTTTCTCTTGAGTTGTGATCTCACTGTTCCTGTCTAAGCAGCAATTTGTTGGGAGACATCTCCATACAAAGATTTTTGTGCACTTTCCACTTGAAAGCCCATTCACATTTCATAGAAAAGGATCCAAAAGAACATGATATTCACCCTTGAGTTCCAAGGACAACATATGAATCAAACAGTTGTAGGGCTACCACATAGAAAACAGGATTTCTCTTACTACATTATCATCTCTCCTGATCCAGCAGAAAACATAGGTGTGTTTTTTCCCTTAATTTCATTCCATTTCATCTGAGCTGCTGGACACCCAGTAATGTGTGTGTAATGAACACAGGTGTGCAGTGGCACTGACCTTAAAATCACTGGTCTTCTTGTATATACCTGATTGCAATATTTTGTATGTCCCTCTCTGATTCTGTCACATTTATGATCTAATTTCCTTCCCCACTGGATGTTGGGGGTTGAATAATTTATTTTCTTTTCTGTGGAATNGGGACTAAAATTGAGCTGTACTGTTCTGTTTGGTTGTCAATTTCTAAAGTTGTTGTTTTTATGCTGTTTGCCTGGTTAGATATATTAGTAAAGAACTGTTATTCCTATCCCTATATCTTCTGCCTGAAAGCGTCTGATTTCAAATTATAGCGATTGAAAAAGAGCGGGTTATGGGAAAAAAAGGGGATCTTGCCTCTCCTTGGCAAATACCTGTCTCTTAAACCAAGACACTGTAGCATATATCAACATCATACTCAGGGGGTCTAGAACCACTGAAACTTTTTTAGAAACTTCTCACCATATGAGTATGGGTTTTAGGCATAGAGCATGAAAAAGACTAATGGATTTAAACATTTATGAAGAGAAATCCAAAACAGTGTCACACCTGGTTAAGAGGATCTTCCTTCCAGAACGTACATATTATTTCAATCAGAAGTAATACGTTGAAATCCCAGATCTTTGCCACTAGGTGGTACACACATTATTTTTCTTAGTTCTATGTGCGCTTGTTTCCAGATAAGGTTTGGTGTGAATGCACTAATGACAGTTTATGAAGTCTCCAGGTTTTCCCTGGTAAAGAGTTTTTTATGTGCTTTTTAAACCTCTGATGTAATTATTGGACACTTAATTATCAGATAATCGCTCCAGTAGTTTAACAAGAGGTTTTTTTCCTTGATTTGGGGGTGCTGTGGTTAAATGATCCTTTCAAACTAGTGCTTACTGCTTCTGCTTCCAGAGGAGGTGGTACCACCTGTACCACCACCCCAAGCACCCTGTTTCTGCCTGCTGCCTGCCTAGCCATGAACAGGCAATAGGTCCAAACTGGCACACTGCACAACCATATGATTTCAGATCCTACTGCCAGGGTCGTGGTGAAGACCATCTTCTAGGAAAGAGGGAGATGACATTCCTTCTGGTAACAGCAAGGACTTTTGCTGAATTGAAAAGTGACTCTGCAGTGGGAACTGTGAGATTAAAGATGGTCCAAATCTCATAGGATCCCACTTTCATTAACTATGTTCATTAAGGCCTCAACTCAACAAAATTCCTAAGAACACAACTCATTTTAAGTATCTGAACTGTACCATTGACTTCAATCAAGCTGCTAATGTGCTTAAAATGAGGTGAGTGCTAAAGCAATTGAGGGATGGAACCATACAACCTATTGCAGCTACACCAGAAATTAACTGCAAAATGTTTGTGGATTTAACCAGGCAGAGCTGTGCTGCCAGTCTGCACTGAAATCACAGCATCCTAGAGTGTCTCTCTGGCCATGGCCCCCTGGATCAAACTGAGAGCACATGCTCCTGTCCCTCTGCTGTTACCTCCTCATCCTGGCACCTCGGCAGTGGTGCTGCATGGATGCCTGGGGGGCTTATACCAGCCACTTCAGGGGCTTGGGAGCTGAGATGAAACATGCTGGCCCTGAACTTAAAAGCTAGTTTCTGTATCTGGTCCCAAATCCTTCACATCAGCAAGACTTCTCTAAAATCATCATGAATTTTCAGCTGTGAAAACATTTAGGGTCGAGTCCAGAGCAGTGCTTAGGGTTTAGAGGTTTTCACTCCCCTGCAGTATTTCTAGCAGAGATTGATTATTTCATCTATTCTCTAAGTAAGTATGAAATACAGTAAGTAACGTGCAAAATAATTATTAAAACAAAACTTATTTGTATCCTTGCAGAATACACAGAGCTACTGAAAATTTTAACAGTCCTGAATTTCAAGCAGGAGAGCTGAGTAGTGTGTTACAGTAGAAAGTGTACTATGAGATCAAATCACTCACCTGCACTTATACTAGGTGTGTGGAACCATCACTGCAAGCATCAGCAATGACAGCTGCTTCTCAAGTGGAAGACATTCTGAAACACATATTTTATGCTATTGTGCTATGGGATTTAGGTTTTGATGATAAGCCTGACTTTGACTTCAGTTCATTTGATATAAAGCCAAACTCAGGCCATGGCTAAATGATCTTTATGCCACTATTCATAATCAGATATTATAATATTCAGCTATATTTTCAAGGGAGAAAAATAATTGTGTCCTGTAATAGAGAAGTTAGTCAGGCAGTTCTCCTGCCTGGCCTTCTATCTGGTATGTACAAATCTTTCTCCACAGACTTCTCTGAGTACATGGAAAGGGACCTCAAGACAACCAAGGTCTTCTTTCCTTGGGAAAATTTTGACTAAAAATGAGTGAGGCAGAGATTCAATTTCATTGTTCTTATGCTTCAAGCTTGGATCAATATTTCTTCACCTTATGGCCGAATATAACTGGTACCTTGTATTTTTGGAAGTCTTTCGTTAATGTTATGTTCCTGCAGAAATTTATTTACCTCTCATCCCCAGGGACCTCCATCTCTATCTGCAGCTTTTCCTTTGGTCTGCCTAGAGTGAGATTTGACCTAAAAGAATTGGCAATCCTATCCTTTTTCTGAAGTGGGAGGCTGTGCACCGTCTTGAGTTTTATGAACACTGCAAAGCGAAAGGGCATCGAAGAGGGCAAAGGGTGGAGATGCTAGCCCCCACCTGGCAGTGAGCTGCCATGTGCTGTTCAGGAAAATATAGCATGGAGCTGAATTTGGGCTTTAAATCTCTTTAGATAACATGCTGATCTCTTCTGTAGCTGCAATGAAGGTGTTGACAGCAAGACTTCATTCTTACCTCTCACTCATGCAAATTTCTTACTACCTGTTCTATGCCAAATAAAATTATATAGGAAACAACACTATTATAAATCTTCCATCTCTGTTGATGTAAAATGAGATGCTAATGGAATACAAAAGTGTGCTGTATGTGAGAACTATACATATACAGCTATAAATGTTCTCTGTATTTCTGCAAAAATTCATAGGTGTTATAGAATGCAAAGATCCACATGATCTGCTCCATTGCTAATAGTTCCTTAAGTATTATAGTTAAAAGTAGTCAGATATGTTCTAGAATATAGTTTGTATATAGAAATACAATATGATGATGCTTAATTCAGTGTCATTCAACAATATATTTCATGCCTAAAGCTTCACAATCTATTAAGCCAAAGACATTTACTGAGAATTGACTTCAATCCTTAGGAGGTTGAATGTAGCTTCGGTGGGATTAATGGCTTGAAGTTAATTGTTTTTTGCTAATGTTTTATTTGAAATGTCCTGCTCAGCAAAGGTAATGTGACATTTTGCTCACTAGGGCTGTTGAGCCAAACTCACTGCTGACATAGGCAGGTGTAACCTCATTGACTTAATTAGAAGCTGCACCTACTTACGTCAGTGAGTTCGGTATGTTGCCCTTTTGCAGAGAAGGGGAAAATGTAAAGGTTGGTACTTAGAAACCTGGAGGTAGAGCACAGAGAACCAAAGAAAGAGAAAATACCAGTGTCTGAAATGAGTTGGCCAGTTACTCTAGAAATGTAGCTGGTAAAAGCAGCCAAAGCTGACTTCACCCTCTCTAGGAAGGACTGTGTTAAATCTTGCTGAATAAATGGTATGGAAATAATCTGAGGTTTTAATAATCACTTGAAAGAAACAAACGTATAATTGTTTCTGGAGCAAAGAATAACCATTGCCCTTTTGTGCAGAAGAAACTTGCTCAATAGAAAGAAAATAGAGATAGTGAAAAAATGCTGATGACCTGGAGCGGGAGGGAGTGGTTCACATTTTTAAGTGCATATTAGCCCTGAAAGGATGGAAGAGATAATGGGGAAGTGGAAGACAATTAAGGAGGTACTTGGCCACTTGTCTCTACAAGACAAAGACAGTGTCCCCAGGAGGTGCCAGGTGGTCCCTTCTCAGCCACTGCAGTAGGAGTTCCCTTATGCAGAACAGAGCTACAGGCCTGATTGCTTCCAGTAGAAAATTTACTAGCATTGCACGTGTAGGATAGACTTGATTTGTATTTTTTATACTATATTTATTTCCTTCAGGAGACTTTGAGACCTCTCATTACAGCATTATAACTGCATTCAGGAAAGGAAATCTGAAGGGTAGATCCATGGTCACTCTAAGTCCTCATTATATGCACGATGAGGGAAAGAGAGAGACAATCCTTTGAATAGAAACAGATGGATCATATCAATTTCATTTGTGTGATGGAGACCGTACCTCCCCAGGCAAAATCTACAGACTTTACCAAAGCTGTGGATGTGGTCAGAGTGTAGCTAGTGCAGCACCACCTCAAGTCCTGTATGGGGTTTTGGGCACCTCAATGTAAAAAGGACATAAAACTATATGAGAGTTTCCAAAGAAGGGCCAAAAAATGGTGAAGAGGTGAAGCTGTATGAGGAGTTATTGAGGTCTGTTCTGCCTGGAGAAGGAGAGACTGAAGGGAGACATCATTGCAGTTGCAACTTCCTTGTGAGGGGAAGAAGAGAGGCAGGCACTGATTTCTCTTGTGACCAGTGATAGGACCCAAAGAAATGGCATTAAACTCAGTCAGGGTAAGTTCAGGCTGGATATTGGGAAAAGGTTCTTCACCCAGAGGGTGGTTAGGCACTGGAACAGGCTCCCCAGGAAAGTGGTCACAGCACAGTGACCCTCTTGCCTTGGTTTTCCTGAGCCAGTTTATTTTAGACAACATGGAGAGCATCAGCAAAACCCATGGGTCTCCAGAAAGAAGATTAGGATAGATGATAAGGATTGTTCTGGAAGAACTAGAACATTGTGCTACATGCAGTCTGTGGCTATGTGGTTTCTTGATCCTGACTCCACTCCTGGCCCAACCACAGGCTGGCAAAGCTGATCTTGAAGTAGTGCTGTTGGAAGCATTGATGTCAACTGGTCTGAAGTTTATCACTTGATGTCTGGAGTTTATCACAGGATGTCTGAAAAGTTTCCTAAAATTTTGACTACTCACAGCAGTTGAAAAGCTCAAGTAGAAAAGGTGAAAAAGCCCTTGAGAATGCAGAAATTGAAATAAATCCCACAGAGTCTTTAAAAAAGAAGAAGTTGTGGGTATTTGGGGGTGATTAATCAAAGGATTATTGCTTTCATGTCTGGTCATTGAAAGGATATTCACAAAGTTTGAAAAAATGTGTATTCTCATCTTCAGCCCACCACCTCCCCCTTCCCCATGATCTGTGGGAAGAAAATGAAAGGATGGAGAGTTACCATGGAATAGAGGTGAGGCTCACCCTGCCACGTGCAGACTGTGCTACTAGGTAAGGTAACACTCCAAGCTTTTTAATCCATGTTTGAATTACTGATACATGGGGCACTGCACACAATTCAGGAACTAGATATTGACTTCAATCCAGGAATGCTATTCCCAGTACAATTGGTTCTGAATGTAATTTCAAAGCTTGCTAACTGGCTTTGTTTTCAGTCCACAAGCATTCTTGCTGATAATTAAGGGACTGTGCTCAAAAGTTCTATATAAAAATATATTTTCTTGAAAAGATTAGGATGAAATCCATGTTAAGCTGAGAATCCTGTTCCAATAGTTCATATAGCTAGGAAGAGGAGGTTGAAGTGGCAGATTATATAAAAATAATTAGATTTTGAAGCATCTTCTGAATGAGAAGTAATTTTTTTTATGCAGTAAGGAACAACCTAATGCAATGTCTTGTTCTTTAGTCTTGGTCATGTTGACATTCATATATCATCATTGTAACCCTTTCAAATGCCTTACTGCATCAAGAGTTTTGCATTTAGAATACATGTATGATTTTTATTGGATGACTCCTCTGCTTACCTTTTCAAAATTCTCTAAGCTTTGCTCCAACACAAATGCCTTCCATAAAATAGGCAACAAGATAATTTGGTCTGATGTAGTTTTCTTCAATCAGAAATGCCTTTCCTGGTTTACATAAAACCAGGAAATAAACATCTCTATATCTATATACAGATATTTTATAGGTTGCTGGAGTTGTAAAAATGTTATGAAAAGAGGAAATCTGTGAATTAATTATTCTTTTGAACTATCCAGAAGTCTATAACTGGTCAGATTCCTATCTCAGACATGGTGCACAGGTGTCAGAGTCTAAGACATCCCTTTGAGAGTCCAGAGTTGCTGAGACCCTGGTCAAGGGGCTCTGAGATCCTGGAATGATGCCCAAAACATCTGTGGGTTTGATTATAGCCCTTGAAACAAATTAGCAGCTTTAGATGAGAACCTAAAAGTCACAGTAGTTTAAGTAGTGTTATCATAAAATGAAAATATAGATTGTAGGATTTTTGGGAATGGGAATTTTAGAGCACAAGATGGAGGAAAAAGCACATGTTTGGTCTTTCTTTGTTCTTCTTCTTCATCTCCATTTTCTATTGTGGAGTTGGCACTTTTGGATTGGTTTAGAGTAGAAGTTCACTGTCTAACATAGATGATAGTAATTGGGAAATAATTGTAAACATCATGTACGTAGTTCTTAGTATAAAAAGATAACACTGCCCTGAAGGGGCAGAGAGTGTGCCATGGCTGCCCTGCAAGACAGACCTGGCTGGGCTGAGAGAAAATATTACAGATAAGAAAATAATAAACAACCTTGAGACCGAGAAAACTAAAGAGCTCAGATTTATTCCACCTCGGGCACACGAACTGCCAGACAAGAACTTTTACACATCTCGGGGAAAACACCAAAAACGATTTTCGAGACACAGGAACAGTCAAATTTAGGTGTTAGATGCCTAGTAATGTACTCAATACAGAGGGAACTCAATTTGAGCATGAAAACAGCAAGTTGCTTGAAGTAAATAATAATGTTTGACCATTGGATTTGAATTCTAGTGACCTGCATGTACAGGATAAAGGTGAAGTGGTGAATATTCTTCATGCTAGTTTGTAAAATGTATCAATGCATTATAGTATGATTATTATGTTTGTATTCCAGGAAGACACTACAGGAGTTACCAGAATAAAAGGAGAGACTGTCACAGCCATGTAACCTTATAATTGTATAAAGCTGTGCAGGGAACTGAGTGATGTTCTCCTAAGAGCTCAATACAAAGGCTTTGTTATTTGCTCAAGAAGTAGAGGCTTTCCTTTATTTGCAATTTACCTGAGTTTTTTCAATGCTTCCAGATGTTATTAGGTGAAAGTCAAGGTAAGTTCAGCCATCAAAAAAACCAGTTTACAAACTAAGCCTAGAGATGTGTATGACTGAAGAAGAGATGTATAGCTGTGAAGATCAGAGATGCAGGAGAAGTTGGCAAAGAGGGTATTTTTTATGCAGTAAAAAATGCCTGTTAGTTATCTTACAACTACATCACAGAGGTGTGCATTTTTTTAGAAACTCACTTTATAATTTTAGAAGCAGGTTTAAAGATCTTACTCAACAAGGAAGCTTCTAGAATGGGTTTTAGCATCTCCTTTACCACCTCTCACCACTGTAAGTCTTGGCAAGGGAGACAGAAAAGACATGAAAAGGATGAAGGACTGTTTATCATCCCAGACTAGTAATTTATGTAGGAAGATCTTTCTATTCCTTTTATCCACAAATATCCCCTCCCCCATTCAACACAACTGGAATTTTCACTGTCTTCTTGGAGTGCCTTTGGTACTCCCAACACTGTTCTTGATTGCCAAGACAGCTGACATCCCATGAGTTCAGCTCTGCACCTCCCCTTCTCCTCACCTGCGGCAGGTGCTGGGTCAGGCAGATGTTCTCCCCTGCCAGCTGCTGTCAGGGCTCAGAGCCTGGGGGAGCCACCCCTCGGGGGCACAGCACTGCACTGCTATTTTTATCTGAATATTGCCTAAATATTTATAACATCTGTACTTTCTAAGAGGTTCCTTTGGGCATGCTGACTAAATGAAGGCTGTAATAGCCACACACATTGTGGTGTGAGAGAGACTGCCACACATATTTATCTGTGAGCTGTCATTTCAAAAGGTAGAAGTGCTATCTTGCAAGATAAGCTTTGCAAAAGTGCATTATTAATTAATTAGTGGTATGTTATTTATTAGAATTTGATTCTGTCATCCTTTGCTTGGAATCTTTAATTTAGACTATGAGTTTTGTTTGTTACTAATTTCACAGCATCAGTGAAATTCTGAGTTTTTAAATTTGGAAATTAATATGTTAGAAACTGTGCGGAGAGAAAGCTGGGGTGCACAACCATATAATATTGAACCCTGAAACTGGAATATGCAGCCATACCAGCTCCCAAAATAGAGAATAAAAACCCATAGTATCCCACACTGAATTACAGAGGACAGGACCATGGTCAGTGAAAACAATAGATCAGATCCTAGAAGCAACAGTATGGAGGCATCAGCACTCTAATTTACTAATTAGCTCTGCCCTGCCATGTTGATGCTTTTATGTTTCTTCTGGAGGTAGCTCAGATGTTGCTGGCTTAAGGTTTTCTCCTGCACTCCTTATGCAGGACAGGCCCTTGGCCCTGTGGCACAGCATAGTTTGGCCTCAAGGCCTGGAGTGACTGTGAAAATATTCTTTATACAATAACCAGACATAACCAAACCACTGTATGTAACATGAATGTACATGTGTGCACTGATGCCAAAAAGATTTTTGCTTTTTATACAATTTTCATTTATTTGTAGCTCTGTAAACTGCTATTATATAGTTATATATCTCCTTAATTAACTCTGGTATGTTTACAATCCTTTCTCTTAGATTTTAGAGTAATAAGCTGACCTTCTAAACACATTCCTCAAATATTGTATAATCTTATTGTCAAAAACAGGACCTACAAGAAGAACTTTTTTTTTTCTAACCAGAATCTGAGAAGTCACAACAAAAAGTGGGGCAAAGAAGTCCTTGGACTAACCCACAGTTGGTTACTGCGCCACTGAATCTCCTATTGGATGTACCTGTTATATATCCTAATTAATCAACCGTATAAAAATTGTGGAAATCGGGTGCTGGGTGTGCCCCATCACCACCAGGACACCTAGAGGCATCCAATAAAAGGTCTGATTTTTGCTTTACTATTCTAACACTGTTGCAAGGGGCTTTTTTCTCTTTCAGTTAAAGGCCACAGCACAACAGAGCAAACATTCTTCTAGACCACTGGTACCTTGTCCTCTCAGCCCCACAGGTATATTTGAAGGAATTTCATCTTTAAAGCCAAATTTGGATGTCTTGCTAAGAGTAAGCTGAAGTTCAGCATTCCAGAATCCAAGAACTGCCTCTGCACACCAGGGTTTGCTCTTCAGATCTCCAGTGGAAAGTCTCTGTGGCTGTTAGTATAGCAGCAATTCCAGCTGTAAGCCAACCTGTGAAGTCACATCCACAGTCCACATTCAGAGTCCACATCCAAATCCCTATTTAGAGGATACTGTGTTTACATTCAAAGCCTTAACAGGACAGGGAATAAAGAAGAGTGGAAAATTGGATTGGAGTTCCCCCAAATGGTTTGTTTCTGGTGTTCCAGAGACATTTTAATCATTATTTTGCAGCCAAATCCCTTTGCTTCAGCAATCCCATTTTTGGTGGTCCCTTGGCATTCCTAGTCTCTTCAAGATATGGGATTCCAAAAAAAAAAAAAAAAAGACAAATGTCTGCTTCACTCTTATTAACAAGCTACCAGCCATCTGTTGGAGTGATTAACTTCTGGAGCACCATAATTTGCATGCATTTTTAATTGTTTTGGGGCTTGGATGTAATTTGTTTCCAGATTTTTTTTTTTACTATTCACTCCCCAAGCAGTGTACAACATTGGTGGTGGTGATGTATTGGGAATATAAATACTGTAAATACTGTTTATCAATTTATAAAAGCAATAAAATACTTAAAGTTGCATCTGCATCAACCCTCAACATTTAAGTGGTATCGGATGGCCATCTGTGATCTGGAGGCATCAGGCACAACATCTCCAGCCAGGCAAGGGAGAGGATTGTCCCACCCTGCTCTGCATGGAGGCAGCTCCAGCTTGGGTCCTGGGAGCAGTTTTGAATGCCAGAATATAACAAAGACATAAAGCTATTGGAGTGTCCAAAGGAGTGCATGAGGATGGTGAAGGGCCTTGACAGGAGGCTGTATGAGGAGTGGCTGAGGTCTGTTCAGCCTGGAGGAGACTGAGGGGAGACCTGACTGAGCTTTTTGAACACCCTCCTGAGGGGAAGCAGAGGGGCAGGAACTGATCTCTTCACTCTCATGACCAGTGGCAGGACTTGAGGACATGGCCTGAATGACCAGGAGAGGCTTCCCAGGGCAGTGGTCACAGCACCACACCTGACAGAGTTCAAGAAACATTTGGACAGTGCTCTCAGGCACAGGTGTGACTCTTGGGGTGTCCTGCACAGGGACAAGAGTTGAATTTTGATGATCCTTGTGAATCCCTTCCAACTCAGCATATTCTGTGATTCTATGGTTCTACAATTCTATGAATTGTTGTTCTCTGGTGCTTAACATCTATTTTTGTGCAAAGATTTAATTTAGAATGCCAGCCTAGATTATTTAACCTTATATTCATTATAAATTATTTGTTTTCTAAAGTTTTACCAGTATTTCATACGTTTAAAAGAATATTTCACAGCATAATCAGAAAAAAGAAAATAGTATATGGCTTAAAAAACCACCAGCCTAATCTCAGTTAGATGCTGCTATTCATAAAGTTCCAACACTCTTCATGGGAGCTGTAATAAACCACAATGGAAACTGCTGGATTTGTATCCTGTGATTTGTCATGTAAAAGCACATGCTTCTGCACTGCATGAGAGAAAATAGCAGGTACAGAAAGATGTACAAAGTCACAAAAACCACTAAGATGGAAACTCTACATGAGCCTTTCGTATTAACACAAAGTCTAGGTCAAAAAGAGCAGGGATAATTAAGATTTCAATTTTTATCCCAGCCATTTGGATTCTTACTTATTAATGTAGGCTGCAGTTTGCAGTTTAGCTGTGCTGCTGAAATTTTATAATCAGTGGGCCGAAGATCTCAGGTTTTCTTCTCATTCATGAATGGGGAGAATCAGGTTACAAGAGGCTCACTCAGTTTGGTTTAGATTATGCAGACTAAATAGCAGAAAATTGACCTAATTTTGTATGCACCAGGCTTGGCACGATCTGTGTACCACTTTATGATATTGGCTCATCTCTAACTGTAGAGAACTGACTCTTATTTAGAGTAGACAGCTTCTCAGGTTTATTCGCCTCTTTGTTTCTAGATGATTATTAGAGCCTTAAATGGGAACTCCATCCTTTTTCAAAATTACATCACTTCAGTGCTTCTCTAGTATACAGTAGAACAGACTACTTCAATTGGAAGTAACATAAAACATTCATCCGATCCAACTGTCTGACCACTTCAGGGCTGACCAAAAGCTACAGCATGTTATTGTTATTAGGAGCATTGTCCAAATGCCTCTTGAACACTGACAAGCTGGAAGCATCAACCGCCTCTCCAGGAAACTGTTGCAGATATGACCGCTCTCTTGGTAAAAAATACATCCTAAACCTCCCATGGCACATTCCTAGGTGTCTCATCACTGGATATCCAAAGAGGAGATCAGTGTCTCCCTCTTCACCTCTCCCCTCAAGAAGCCACAGAGAGCAATGAAGTCACCCCTCACCCTCCTTCTCTCCAAACTAGACATGACCAATGTCCTCAGACACTTCCCACAGGATATTCCTTTCACCCCTCTCACCAGTTTTTCTCCTGCATTTCTCCACCTCTCTCACCAGTTTTGCTCCCCTCCTCTGGATATTTTCACCTCATTAGTCCTTGAACTGCAGTTGAACACAGGACTATACACTGAAGTAGCATCAATATAGTGCAAAGTAAGACTGGAGGGTTTAGTCCCTCATTTTAGAGGATGCAGATTACTAAAGTGAGAAATATTGATCCACATCCCCATGTCATGATAAATGTTAAGAATTAAATTCTGACAGAAGCTGCCAATAGCTGTGGGTTTTGCTCTTTTCTCTTCCTCTTCTGATTTTTAGTCTGGGAATGGAAAAAGAAGCTGCCAGTACAGGCACTTAATGTCTCCGGGCATCATCACATGTACAAGCAATGTGACTCAAGAAGATGCTGATGGACAGAAGTTTTTGTGGTTGATGTCAAGTGAGATGGCCAGCAGCCACTGTGGGCTGGAGCAAGGTGGAGTGCAGTGTTGGTAAGGGTAGGATGTTCAGCCCTTGGCTGGAGAGGGAGTTTGCATGAACCTCATTCTATCATATTTCAGGGGAAAAACAGAAGTAATTTCTGTGTCTCCAGTGTATTACCTCTTCAGAGAGCCCCTTGAAGGTGACTCACTGCTGCCTTTGCTACAGAGGTTATTGTTCAAAGTAATGACATATCTGTATAGAGGGAAGCAAAGTTATGGCCGGGGTCACTCTACCCTAACCTACTTAATAAGAATCTAATTGAGACTGAGCACTTTCTATAGCATCAATTTACCCAACCTTTTATTCAAGGACTGCACTGGGTACTTTTGGGTCTTCCTGCTTAACAAGGTCTGTGATCTGACAGTGTGGCTCTGAGAAAATGCTTGAACAGGAAAGAACATGAGTTCATACAGTCATTGATATGACCAGACATGGAAGAGACCCACGAGTATCATCGATATTCAACATCTAGCCCTGCACAGGACACCCCTAAAATCATAGCATGTGCCTGAGAGCATTGTTCAAAATCTTGAACTCTAGCAGACTTGGTGCTGTGACCACCCCACTCTGTGGGGAGCCTGTTCCAGTGCTCAGCCACCTTCTGGGTGAAAAACCTTTTCCTAATGTCCAAACCTCCCCTGCCACAACTTTAGGTTATTCCCTCAGTTCTATCACTGGTTGCCACACAGCAGAGACCAGTGTTTGCCCCAGTTTGNGCCTCTCATTCCCCAGTTTGTCTGTGCATCCACGGCTGTCCCATCCCAGGTGCAGAATACAGCACTTTCCCCTATTGAATTTTATATGGTTGATGATTGCCCAGCCCTCTAATTTGTCAAGGTCTCTCTGCAGGGCCTCCCAGCCTGGAGGGAGTCAATAGCTTCTCTCACTTTTGTACCATCTGAAAACTGACTTGATATCCCTCCACAGTCCTGCACCCAATCATTTATGAAGATGCTGAAGAGCCCAGAGCCTAAGGTGGAGCCCCCTGAACCCCCCTAGTGACAGGTCCCCATGCTGATGTCAGCCCATTCACTGTCACCCCTTGTGTCTGACCCATGAGCCAGCTGCTTCCCATCACACAATCTGTTTATCCAGCTGTGTGCTGGACCTTTTGTCCAACAGGACACTGTGAGAGACAGTACCAAAACTTTACTGAAATCAAAAAGACCACAACAACTGGTTTTCCCTGATCAGCTAGGTGGATTACTTTGTCATAAGATTAAATTAGGTTTGACAAGAAGGACTTCCTCTCATGAAGCTGTGCTGACTATGACCAATGACTTTGTTGTTCTTCAGATGTTTTTCCAACACCTCCCAGAATAATTGTCCCCATAATTTTAGCTGTCACTGAAGTGAGGCTGACAGGCCTGTCGTTTCTAAGGCATGCGCTTAAAAAAAGGCAGTGAGATATCTGAGTATCAAACTCAAGTTTTCAGTCACTGCATGGAGCAGGTGCAGTCTGTCCAGCAGACTGTAATGCAACTTCAGGAAACTGATCGCTGTCCGTGCACATCTAGTGCTATAGGTCCAAAGCCCGAGGAGATAGCCATGTGAAATGAACATAGCAGGATGAAGTGACCCATGGCCCAGGCTCTGGAACAAAGGGCAGTGAGTTTCTGAGGCAGCCCAGCAAATCCCAAGCCAAAAGACTGATCTTGTGTAATAGAAGGATGCTTCTGTATCAGCATGTCCTGCATTGTGTCCCTGCATCCATCTCTCTAGTGGTATGACAGGAAGATAACTTTGGACCTGTTCCAGGCAGAGAAAGAGACACAGAAGACCTGCCTGTGCACACCAGTCTTGCCACTGGGAAGATATCTGAGTGTTATATCCCAGAGAATCCTGTCTTGCCATATCTGTTTATGACCAATCAGTGCTGACAGGTTTTGTCCATCCATCCAAGCCCTGGTCTGTCACAGCCCATCCCAGACTGTATCCCAGCTTTCAGCAGCCCTAGATGGATGCTGATGTCATACACTGGAGATGTTGCAGGGTTGAGCTAGAAATGGTATTTGGCAGGAGAATGCACTTAGGAACAACTGAGTAGCTGGGGAAAAGGATGAGTTCTGGTGCTAAGTTTCAAGCCTGAGCAATGATTACAAGATCAGGGCCTCAGCAGGCAAAGTGAAGCCATAAAGAGACTGGAAAAAACAGGTGTAGTGCAGTATAATTATTATAGCTGATAATCAAACTTAGCTGCACAGGAACTGCAAGTGTTAATTCCTTCTTTTGCTTTAGAGGCTGTGTTTCTTCACTGCTCTGACCCTTGCTGTCCAGCCAGAGAGACTTTGAGACCCACATCTTCCCAGATACCCCTTGGGAGATATTATTCTGCAGGGATCAGCAGGGGAGGCCATTTCTCACAGCCCCTTGCCCTATTCCACATTCCATTAAGCTTCTTCGGTTCATTTTTTAAGACCTGCTGACATCACATTTTACCTCCTGTCAGCCTACAGCAAGGTTGTGACTATGAACTTGTTCAGCAAGGTCAGGAACCCAGTGGCCTTCCTCCCCAGTTAGCACATGCTATGTGAAACTACTCCTTTAATTCCTATTCTTGCACTGAGATAGGTCCCATATTTATATAATTCCCCTTCAGAAGAATGTGCTTGTTCTGCCTGCTACTCTGAGCAAAGACTTGTGCATGCAGGAGGGAAGGGCTGGAGCTCTGTTTCATGTGACTTCTATGGATGTAGTCCTAATCACAGCTCTTCAGCTATGCAACAGCAAGGAAGAGACAACTTGTAAGAGAAACATTCTTCTTTAAAAATGTCAACTGAAGAAATATCTGAAATTCTTTAATGGTTTAATTTTAATATCTGTGTTTACCGAATCTTGTTTTCAGTTAGGGAATCCAGGGATATTTTCTAATGACTTCTCTAGCTTTAAAAATAAAAGTTCAGGGACAGCCATGCAATTAACTGTGATGTACATGTGTTTGTATAGCAACAAAAATCTGCTATGGAAAAAGTTAAACTTCTACCTGAAGGAGAATGTTTGTATAGATGACTTATTCAAATGTGCATATAAATTGTTTTGACATGCTTTGCAGGGAGGAATAGAGGTAGATCACTACTGAAATAGCTCTGGGTACCACAAATCTATTACAGTTAATTGGATTACCTCATGTGTCTGGGACCAAAACAAAAAGGCTGATAAAAACAAGCCTTAAGTGATGGAACAGATACACTGAATTTGATCTCTCCACGTTCAGTAGTGCTGAATTCACCATGCTGCACAAAAGAAAATCCCAGCTATCATGGGAAGGGAGAAAGAGCAATGTGTATTAACAGGAGTTGCTTTTCCAGCAAAGTCATGCCTTCCTCTGCCCAGGCCATTCCACCGTGCAGGAGCAAGGGGGATTGTTCCCATTTAGGGTGAAGTGTAAATCTCCTAAAAGCTGCTCTGCTTTGCACTGAAATGGTTTCAGTGTCAAAGTTTGGCGTAGTGGACATGTTCCATCCAACACCGTGACAGCTGTGGGGACCTTCAGTGTGTTGCAGGGGTTATCCCCTGTGGTTCAGGGGAGCACCCAATAGATGCCTGGAGGCTTGAAACCCTCAGCTCATGACTGTGAATTCTCACTGTGCCTATCCCTACCTTGCTGTCTAAAGGCTACCCTGATATTTTAATCTACTTTTTTTGTATTTAATTTACTCTGCCTCCATACACCTGGAGTCTGGCACAACTGGATGAGGAGCTGCCTTGTTCAGTCAGACTCAAGGTTCATCTCATCTCGGACTCCATCTTTAATTATGGCTAATACCAGGTTTTCAAGAGAGGCAATAGGAACCTTTTATCTATGGGATCTGTATTTGAGACAGGAAATCCTGCTCACTGGCAGTCAGACTTGGAAGGCATGGTATGAAAACATATTTGGCAGCAGTAGTTGTAGCCACTCTAGATAGTCTAATGTCCATATGCTACTAAATCTCAATTTGAACTGTATTTCTTGAGACTACATTTTCTCTCTGTCACTGACATAGGAGTCTGCAAACATTGGCCTTATTGTTTTCTCCATTTCTCTATTCCTGCATTTACTAGGACTGGTAGGAGCTGAAAATTTACTGGGTTTTTCAGAACAGTTCCAAAGCCAGTAAGCGTGTATGTGTGTGTCTGTGTAAGAAATTCAGCTCCAATTAAAAACCAAACAAATGCCATTCACATCATTGTGGACTGTCAGTGACTCACCACACAGCTCAGAGCAAACGAAACAGAAAAACAGTCCTTGCTCTCTTCTGCTGCTGAGTCTGTACCTTTGCCCATGGGGAGAAGCCTACTTAACTGCTGACACCAGCTCCTGGTTGAGGAAAACCACTGTGAAACCTTTGCTAGACATGTGGAAAAATGCATCAAGATACCTTGTTGCTTGTTTGTATTTGCACAAACAGGTGGAAGACTTGTGCTCCTCGTCTTCCCAGCCTTGCTGCCAAGTGGGGAGGAGAGAGGGGAAAGGAAGGCAGAGGGAGTATAGGAAGCAATTACATGTGTTCAGCTGAAGCATATAATTTACTCATCTTCTGATTCAGTGCTACAGGCCCATTGTGCAGCTTTCTCTCCCTTTCCATTAATTGAGGGCTAAAACCAGAACTGCTGTTTCAACAAGCACATCACTGACTTGCTTGCATGTGACAAAGTGCCTGCCTTTCCCTGCTTTTTTTTGTTCCTTGCCAGAGCTCCTGCTGCAGCACATACCCCTGGGACATCTTGTTGGTGCTGCACCTGCTCAACTGCCTGAGGTCCACGCTGCACCTATTATTATTTCATAACTTGCAGTGAAAATCGTAAATTATCCCTCTGTAAGTGTATGCATGGCATACCACAAAGAAAATCAAATTGCTGAGAGAGTGACTGCTGCTGAGCAGCAGTGAGCCTGGGTATTCCCACCCAAAGGGAAGGAAAGGTACCATCCTTTGCAGCCACAGTTTGGGACAAGCCCATACATATTGGCTTGATCTGTGTGTCTCAAGGCACTCTAAGCATCAGATCCTGCTGGTAAAATTAATTAATTTGGACTTTGACTGACCTACTGGCCTCAACTGGCATCAGTTATGGTTAAGGTCTTCCATAGTGAGATCCTTGCCTTTTCTGCCCCTTCTCTCTTGTACAAAGCCAAAACAGTTGCATCTTTTTGTATCACAGCCAAGAAAAATAACTACAACCCTGGTGAGGTTCAGAGCTCAAAAGGACTGTTGTTCAAGATTTCCCATGGCTACACCTTTATCCTCACTGGGCTGCTCTCAGCTGCCATAGCTCCTTCCTGAAAGCAGGATGAGCGCACAGGGAAAACACTGTCATCACTTTAGTCATAGGGTGCATTTAGATAGCATGGTAAATGTTTTAAGATTGGATAGAGGGAGCATTTCAATACAGAGAGAGAGTGAGTGCAAGAAATGGTTTCATGGGCTGCCAAGTGCTGAATCACAGCTGTGTATGTACCTGCTAAAAGCTACTGCAGATGTCCTGTGAGCAGTCTGTGAGTGCCCAATGCACATGCACAAACACATGTGCACTCTCACATGCACACAGACAAGCCTGGACACAGCCCATCCATGTCTGCCTGATGTGCCTTTCACAGTTGGAAGCATGGGAAGAGAGAAGGGAAGGCTGTGCTTTAGAGCAAAGCCCAGAGATCAGGGTTTCTCTGTAGGAGCACCAGACAACATCATCTCCCAAAGAAGTAAGCTCCTCATTGCACAATGTGAAAAGGAATTTGGAAAAAGACAGTTCTGAACTCTGCAGTCTTCTCAGTGCACTTGCCAGGTGTTCTCGCTAGGGAAACTGGTCCCTGTGTGCTTGTCCAAGTGTCATTTCTCCCTCAGTCATGTAGAGTGCAGTGCAACATCAGCCACTCTTCAAGCCCAAGAAGGTGGCATTTCAGTGCTCTTTCACTGTCTTGCTTTGGTTTGACAAGTGCCATTGGAAAGGTAAGCTGCTATGTTATGGTAATGATAGATATTAACTTAGCATGGGAGGAATTTTAAAGGGAGCCACAATGTGAGGCAGTTAGCAATTGATTGTTAGAAGTGAAGTCACAAGAAAATATTAGGCTGGGAAAAGGTCAGAAATTACTTAGCAAAGTTACAGAGACACCTCTCCCCCAAGTACAAGTGGAGAAAACAAACAGGACAGGTGCTGGTCACATTGGCTGATGTGTGACCAGAAGGTCTGTGTCTGAGGCAGAGGAGGCTATGCAGACCAGGGTCCTGCTTGGTACAGTCACAAGACTGGATTAAACGTCTTTTTTTACATTATTTTCTTATTTTTTAGTTTGGGACTTTACTGTATTTAAAACAATCATCATAGAAAAGTGAAAAGCTGATAAGTAAGCTCAGGCTGCATTCTGCTTTGCAATAGCTGAGCTGTGGATAATTATAAGATTACCTGGAGGGTAGCTGCTCCTTTACTCGGATTTGAAAGTCAAAGCTTTGTGACACGGTATGATAACTTTTTTAGGGACATAGTTAACCCTGTCTTGCTATTCACCCATAGTTTGGTCATATGAGGGCTGTTAGCTGGAAGAAGGGAGCACAGCAAGAACACTGTCAAGTGTTACTTACAGCCAAGTTTCTGCAGGATCTCTTATAAAGACGGCTATAAATAAAACAATAATTTATTCATACTGAAAGAACACATGGCAAGATAATTAAAATCTCGGAAGAGGGAGCCTGAAATCATGATTAAAAGGAAGAAAATTCAGGAAATATCCAAGAAGGACAAACAGAAGGTCTCAAACAGTCAAAAAGATCAGATGGAAGAGAATTTCTCCAGTTTCAGCTGTTGTCAGCGGGGCGCCCGGCGGCCCGGGGCCGGGAGCGCGGCCGGAGCAGCTCCGGGCCTGCAGCCCCGCGGGGCTCGGCAGCCGCGTCCCGGCTCCATCCGGCGGAGGGCACTCTCGCTCCGCAAAACCCAGCCCCGGCAGCGCTCAGCTTTCCTTCAGAAAGGCAGCTCGGCCGTGGCAGGTGATCTGGCACGTTTCTCCCCGAGATGTGCCAGATGAATTGGCAGATATTTCGCGCACGCCTGAAAGCAGCAGCACCTGCTGCTGGCCTGCGGAGGCCGGGCATGAGGGGATTCCATTCGCTGGGAACCACAGGCCCTGCAACAGAACTCTCACTTCGGGTGTGCCTGCCAGGCCCTGCAAGGACAGACCCCCCTGCCCGAAGAGACACTCGCTCAGAAACACCTTTCCTCCCAGCTGTGTGGGGCCATCCCATCCCCTGGGAGCGATGAGGAGTGTGACTGACCCCGTTTGTCAGCCGCACCGCAGCTCTGCATTGCCTGGCACACACAGGCGGATCGCGTGCTCTGGCGCTAGGGAAACTTGTGGAAACTCCTGCTCCAGGAACGTCATTTTCCTTTTTATGGACTCCTAAAGGGCCTGCTGAAGTTTAAGCTGGAGACAGAGAAGAATCACTAACAAAAACTTTATTAAAATATGTGTAAAGAGAATACAAAGGAAGTTATGACAGGACTTAATTGTGAGCATACCAGATTTCTGCAATCAAACCAATTGATTGCCCCGAATTCATCTTAAGAGTCTGAAACTCTTTTTTCAGACTAGGAAAAGAACTAGAGAGTTTCAGGGGTTGAAATAAGTAATAATAACATAAAACATATGTAAAATGCTATGAAAATTATGCATTGAAATGTCTTTTTACATGCCCCTTTTCCTGATTTTTGGTTTGAAATACTAATTAAAGATAGGACTTAATGCAGACAACAGTCTAGCCTATGTGTGAATAAGCATTTTGGCAACTGTAATCACATATATTGGCAGAAAACTGTACTGGTGTCAGTCCAAACACTGTGCAGAATATGAATGCAATAGCAGTTGACAAAATTAGGCAGATTTTGCTCCTTTCCTCCTGTCTGAAAATCTACAGGGCAGACAGATGGCCAAAGTTGGAATATGTTTTTGACTAACTGACCTTTAGCACTTCCCACTTTGCATCATAGTTTTGGTCCTCTATTAGGATCTTATTAACTTCACAAGTTGTGTGGATGAACATTTGATTTTCCCATAATTGCTATCAGTCCCACCTCCAGTAAAGTCTAATGTCTTTATTTAATAATAAATATTTATTAAAAGCCAAACCAAAGCTAAGAATCAGCTGTACAGAACACCAGGGAAAAGGTAAGCAGGAAGAACAAGACCTATGCTCATGTATGGGGTTACATGATGGAGAGAGTCCCTGGGTGCAGCAGTCTCTGCAGGGGCCAGATCCTGCAGGACCAAGCTGGGGAATTATTTATGCTCATAGTTCAAACAGGATCACTTCCAGCAGAATTCCTCATATTTTCATGCTATGTCTGTTCTTTATAAATTGCCTGCTGATCCAAAATGTCTTCTGAGAATATCTACAGGGGAAATTTTAAAAAATTAACATTTTCATCAAAGCAAGCAAGCATGCAAGATCAAATGAAGCATCTTTGCTGATTTCAAACATTTTCCTGTCCACTGGCAGCAGTGAAGTCCTGTTCCAGCAAAGACTCAGGCTCATATTTGCATCTTGGACCAGCACAACGAGCACCTTTGAATACTGGTGACAGAAGGGTTACAATGGACATCTTTGTCTGCTCTGAGTGTCTCTTGGGTAGCGAGAGCTGGCCCCAGGGGTGCCCTGACAGACCTAGGTACTGGGCACCTTTTGGGGATTGTCTGGATGAAGGATGGAATGGGCAGGCATGGTAAGGATTGGCAGTGCGGCAGTGCACTGCTGGCCCTGACAGTGCCTGTTTATTTTTCTCTGGTGGTTCCCCCTCTCTGTTCTACTTTTATCCAAACAGCACAGATCTTTCAAGTTGTGTAGTGGTAAGCCAGATGCAGTTTCAGGCTGTAACAATTTTAAATAGTATTATTCATTAGAAACACTTTAATTCTTTTTGATAGTTTAAAAAGTTAAAATTTAGGGATTTTATGCTGTTTATGTGGAAAGACACATAGTAATTTGTTTCACTAATTTTACAAGGTTTAGTGTTTTTGTAGTCTCAGGCCAGGCAAATGCCTTGAGCCAGTCACTGAAGAGATTAAGGGTGGTCCTGGTTGCAGGAGTTAGATCTCCAGCCTATCTGGACAAACTCGGAGCAAAAGGGATTCTTGGAGGAGTACATCACACAAAATTCACTTTTAGTTCAATAGTAGACTTCTAAGGAGATGCCAGCTAGGTATATCCAGTCATTCTTAGGACCACTGGCTTATTTAATGCAGCAGATTAAAAGAAGTAGTCTGCAGGCAGAAAAAATTTCCCCTTGCTTTATTTTATTCATACCACAGTTAGTGTTTTGAGGAGACAGAAACAATTTCCAAAGGCCGGGTCAACAAAACTTGAATCTCTTGTCCAGTTTTTTCTTGCACACAACTTGGCAATAACCCTTCATGCTCTGTTTCTCCCATAGGTTAGGTAGGCAAGGCAAGGGAGGTACCCTGTACTTGTAGTAGACAGAATGTAGCAAGAAAAGACAGAAGGGTGTCTTCCTGGTATTTGAGATGAATATATATACATCAATTACTAATAAAATCTATTGGTCTTTGAATATAGTCGGTATATTTTGTTCATTTTTTATTTCAGGTTTTCATGAGGAGCAGAAATTGATACATTTTTGAGGAATCTGAATGGCAGAGCTTTAATTTTTTCAAATATTCATTTTTAAATAATTGTTTTCACTCCACTTGGGAAACAGTGAATAAATGAAAATTAGATCTTTTAATTATAGCATCTGAACAGGACTTAAGATTTTGACCTTGAGACAGTCACAAGGACTGGGTCACCTGCATCATTTTACTAATTTCCTTTGCATTCTCTCTCAAGCAGAATAAGACATTTTCTTACAATTTTTTTTCTTGATAAAATCTCTAGACTGATAACAAAATAGCTAGAGAATACTGCCTGCTGAAGTTGCATAACTATTTTAATTTTTTTTCCTCAGGATTAATTGTGAAAAGTGACATTGAATTAATCCATTCTTGAGAACATCATTAAACTATAATGAGGACAAAGCGGTACAAAATATATTCATTATCACGAATTCTTCATGATTGTAACCAGAATGGCAAATGGTAGAACATGTTACTTTTTACAATAAAAATAATGGCAGAAGATGTTGTAACTTGAATTGATTGTTGCGGCAAACTTAAAAATCACAAGGCCTTATTTGAATAACAGACTATTTTTATAGAAAACAAATATGATACAAAAACGACTGTAGTAGAAAGATACTGATCTGGTCATGTGGTTGTAGAGTAGTAGTTCCTTTTTTAGAGACAGGATGAATTAACAGATGTTAAAGAAATATGAATCTGGTCCAATGTTTAGTAATTTTAACACTACAATCTTGTTAAAGCTGAAACAATATTAAGTTTGAAGGGGAAAGAAGATCTGTAATGATGGGTTTTAATAAAGAACAGTCAGCCTGGGGAATTGGTCCAGGGAAATGCTCAGTTTGTCCATCCATTCAGGAACTGTTTTCCTAGCTCCCCTGTGGAAGAAGTGGTTGTGATCACTAACACCACTCTCATGGCATCCCCAGTCAGAGCAGCTCCTGGCAACAGCCTTCAAGCTATTTCACCTCTGCTTTAGCACAGCACAGCTCCGAGCACAGCTCTGCCTGATGATGTAGCACTGTGTCAGAAAGCTCTGCTTGACCCTGTATGCCTTGGGTCGCCTGTGCAGGGACTAAAGCATCACAGAAGGACACTGCTGGGAGCTGCCTGGCTTCCTCATGGGACAGCCACTAAGGACACCTCTCCCTGGACTTAAAACATAGTCATGTTACCCTGATGCCTGTGTCCATGCATGCTACTTCCAACCTCAGAGCTGGTTTGCAGTCATAACTATGACCTGACAGTATGTGCCAAAGAATCTCTGCTTGGGACAGAATCTCTGCTTGCTCTTAATTTCTGTTGTCATATTTTATAGCAGGAGTGAGGAGAGCATCCCCGTGATGAGGAAGATGCCAGAACAGAAGCAACTGGCAGTTGCCTGGTGGAATTGGGAAAGAGGTCCTAGAATCATAATGAGTATAGGAACAAATCCCCAAATTATTTACTTTCATGACAATTTATTATCCAGTACAATCTTAAACTCCCCCACTGAGGGGTGGGCAGAGGGATTTAACAGCAATTAGTCCACTAAGAGAAAATGACTTAAAATTGTTGTCAGTGTCTTGTTCTAAGAGTTTGGAAGATAAGAAGCACTTCTTACCTCAAACCATACAAGTGGAATTCATATATGTGTGCATGTATATACGTGGTTTACAACTAGAATGAGAAGGTGATAACCACTTTATGGCAAAGGTAATGATTCTCTTATCATTGCTAAGTGGAAAGACAACCTGTCTCATGGTAAAAACCAAGTTATTCTTGTTTTTAATGCTGTTTTGAGTAAAATTCTTAATGTTCAGCCACTTAAAATGAGGCAGGGAGCTCAGCTGTTAAAGATGGCTTAATGATAGAAGAGTGGCAAACTGACTTACAGTTACCCCTGCAGGGGTCCCATAGTGCCAGTCTGGTAATGATCATTTTTCAGAGAGCCAGCCACCTCTAGCATTTGGCTGTGCTGCAAGAATGCCAGTTGTAATTAAACAAGTTAAAAATACTTTTTCACAGCTTATTCAGGTTGACAAATACTTCCTGTTCTGTAAACCTGTGAAAACTAAAGCAGCTCTTCTCCTTGAAATATTGTTCTGAAGAACTGGTTTCATTTTAATGAGTTGGATGAATTTTGCACTGTTTTCTTCAAACCTTTTCCATGCATTTCCACCAAAAAGGTTGCCCTTGCTGTCCACGTTCTGCAGCAGGGACTCATTCTGCTGAGTCACTGCAGCCTGCTAACAGAGCCCACTCCTGCTCTCAACTTCACATTCAACTGAGCCAGTTGGTCCACAAAAAACAACTTTTCCTAGTTAGTCATCTCTGTTGTGAAAATGCTGCTAGACGAGGAAGGGCCAAATAATAGGAATAAAACAGTAAAGTAATGGTAAAAAGGGAGGAAATTCACCCATCACAGACCAGGCAGTGAGTAAAGCCTAATTTCTGTAGTATGCATTTTGTCAGAGAAAGTACAAGCAGCTATAACCCCAGCTCAGTAGCAGAGTGGGCACACATGCAGTGAAAGAGCCCTCACTGCCTCCAGTCACAAATGAGAAGTACATCTGGGTCCTATGAAGATGGGACTTGCAATGGGCCACATCAGACTGCTGGAAAGATGCCCCCAAGATACTTACCTGATCTGCTCTGCCGAGATGACCAGGCAGAGAAAATCTGATTTGACTGACCATGAAACCCTAACCTTGCTGTTTCATGTGAAAATTGATTTCATGGGTCTCAAAACAGCTTTCTGAGGACAGTGTTTCTTGTGTACCTCTTAAACACACTTTTGTGGCACTGATGTGTAAATAGCTGGGAGACAGGCATAACATTCCTGATAGATCTGTTGGACTCATGCATTATATGACAATATCATGACCATAAAAGCTGGTCTATTTCTGTTCCACTATGCATATGTGAATTGTTATTTTGTCCTCATTCTCTACATTCACCACTCTGCAGTAAATTTTCTCAGTTAATAAAGTTCCTGTGTTCTCTGTACTGTAAGTTAATGAGAGGAATGGATGATGTGACTGCCTGTGATAGCATCAGGCTGGCCATGATGGCTGATACTGCCCTCTTCATCTAGTGTTCTGAGGTTAGGGAAAAAATTCAGCATGCTTTATTACAGCCTATTGAGAAATTCAATTTTTGAATAACCCAAAGGAAAACAAAAGGATTTTGTTTTCAGCTTTTTTATTTTATTTAGGTTTTGTGCATGTGTGTGAGAGAGAGAGAGAGAGAAAGTCAGAATTTATATAAAGGCTATAGATGTGAACATGGGTTAACTTCAGAAATTTGGTTTGTTACTTGGTAACTTAAGGAGTTCCTCCTCACCATTGCCCTCTGAAGTCACAGAGTACATGAACTGATGCCATACAGCATTACATTTGAGGAGACTCATTAAAGTTAACAGGAAGTTGATGGTGATGTATTCAGGCGAATACTGATGCAATCTGCTCACACAGTGATTCTACAATCCCCTGCTGATGTTCCCAGTGACGGCAG
The DNA here is from genome assembly GCA_013397375.1 of Toxostoma redivivum. Taxonomy (NCBI): domain Eukaryota; kingdom Metazoa; phylum Chordata; class Aves; order Passeriformes; family Mimidae; genus Toxostoma; species Toxostoma redivivum. The sequence goes on along the minus strand of VXBI01002091.1, from coordinate 7,388 downwards.
ATTAAACTGTAAAGCAAGGTCTCAGGCTCTTCACACCTAGGGTGCAGAATTGCGCTTTGTCAGCATGTTTACAAGGTTCTATCAGTTTTCTGAGACTTATCACAACCGGTATTAATCACCTGTGATACTTCAGTATCTTTACAGTACCAGTGTAGCTATGAAAGAATTAATTTATGCCCATATTTGTTAGTGTAATTAATGCCTTGCTTTTAGTTGCTGAATCAAATTACTTAGTGCATTTTTTCATGTGTCACCCCAGACAGAGAAGCCCAGAAAGATTTGCCTGGATTCTCCAAGAAGAAAGATTACTCAAAGACAATTTGCTAAACAAAATTTTCTTCTGTCCTGAAAGAAGCAGAGGGCCCAATAAGGATAGTGGGTTTGTGAATGCAAAACAGGTAAAAAGGAATCGATTTTGCCTCTTTTACTTCCAGAATGACTGACCATCTTGGCTCTGATAAATCAAGTGACACTGTCTTTATTAATTAACACTGGTTTTAACATTAAAAGGGAAAATATTGGAAAGTAATAAGGGGTTGGCAATTAGGCCTCATGCAGGACAGAGAATAAAGGACAGGATCTGCTGTCTTCTCACTCTGGTCTTTCTGTTTCATGCCAGTCTGGGCTCACTCCCCATATCTTGCTTGTTCAGGCAAGCACAAAGGTGAGCTTCAAAGTGGCCCCGAGCAAAGCCTCCCACAAATGTCCTTGTTTCTGCTGCCATCTCCCATGCAGGCTGAAAAGATTTGCTCTGCCACTTGCACCTGAGTATGAGGCAGCCTCACTGCTGGCTTCAGAGCTGCTGCAGGAGAAGGAATTCTCAGGGTGAGATAGGGAAGTGAGGGCAAAAGGAAAAGGAGTGTGGCACAGACAGAGCAGGACTGAATGCTAGCTTTATCATGGGAGACCCCAGGATATCTCTGTGTGTTGCTTCCTGAGCTAAAGAACAGGACTCCAGGGATTGGGATTCCCATACAAGAAAAAAGGCAAGAAACTACCAGACAGCTGTCCTGTCATGTGGGAACTGCAGGCCATGTAGGAAGAGGTTGGAAAGAAGTACGTAGAGCCCACATCTTTTTTCAGGCTATGAATTGGGAAGTAGAACACAAAGAGCTGGAAGATCAACAGGATGCTTTCGGAGCCATGAGCTTTGAGTTGAATGTGCTTAAAAATTGGTGTTGGTCTACGCAGTCTTTTGCAACAGCAGCTCCACTGGTTACAGGAGCCAGTGCAAAAAGACAAATACAAGACAAAAAGGCTTGTTCTTGCTACCAGACCTCTGCACTCCACTCTCAGAGAGCTGACTGCTGCAGCTGCATTAGCCATTAGTGCCAGCTCATCTTGTTTAGACCCACATCCATGCACAACTGTGCCCATGGTGAAGGAGCAATGTTCTCAGGACATCCTGAGATAGAGGTGACTCTCATGGGGCAGAAATCAGGATATGAATAGGTTTGTTTCTCTTTACACATTTGCACCCCACCATGTTTCTGGCCTGACCTCCCCATGCTGTCAAGACACAACAGCCTGACACCACAGCAAGGACCAGGAGAAGGCATATTGATCCCCTCTGCTAGTCATGGCCCTTCCTCTCCGCTGTGTCAGGACTGGGTGACTGGGTGGCATTTGCAGTATTTACAGATCCTGTATGCCCCATGAAGAAGCTTGCTGGGTTGGTTAACCCAGGCGGCTCACAATGTGCTGCTGTCAAGGTCCCAGAACTCTTGTGCCAAAAGCTGGCAGGACATGCCAGCATGACAGTGGTCCTGTATTGACAACCCCTGTCCTTGAGCACTGAAAACTGCAGGCTTCCATCACATGGAGAATCATCCTGACCCTGCTCTTATATTGTTGAGATGAAGAAAAACCCTACCCTAAGAGACTCTAGTCCTTCAAGACAGCCCCTAGATAAATACTTTGTATCTAAGCAGTTAATTAATTTTAGAATGACTTCTTAAAGAGTATATTACGTTTTCACATCACTGCTAAATATCATCTCCTGTAAAAACAAAGATATTAAAGCAAATAAAACACATGCAAAAATAAAAAGCACTTGAAAAAGTATATTTTTAAACTTCCAATGATGTTTACTTTTGAAGCCCTAAATGTAATTCATGTGTTGAATAAATACCCTTCAAATATCATAATTATCATTCACATCACAAAGGGTAACATGTTCTCTTCTGTTCTTTAGCAAAATCAAAATAACAAAGTCCATCCCTTCAGACGTGGATGGCAGTGTGTCTCCTTGCAGGACAATGGGAGTGGAAAAGAGGAGAAATACATGTCACAACACGGTTCAGAGACACTTGTGTCATGCTTCCTGTTTCAATATTGCAGCACACTGAGTTCAAAGCAAATGGCTTCACAACAAAGGGACATTTGTGATGAATTGTTGCCATAATGTGTTACCGTAAGGTTTGCCAGGATTGGTGTGCTGTCAGTGGTAGTCATCCTACAAAATACATTCCAATTCTAGTGTATATAAGAACTGTCTGTGAGTGGTTAAATGGTGGCTATATGAATAGATAAAAAATGTTGTTGCTGATATAGAGCATTTGGGTAGCAGTAAATAAAGCAATCCCTTTAATCCTTCTACTTCCTAGGTAAATAATATGAAAAACCATATGCATAAGCAACATTAAATATGTCTGTGGTACATGAAGAAGTGCAGCTTGACCACAAGGAAATTTGCAAGAAAGGATGAAAAAGGAGCTGTGAAACAGGAGCAGCAGGAAGGAGCTGTGTAGACCAGTTATCCAACTCTCCAATGAGTCCAGTGAGGTCCGTGTCTGTTGTTCATAATCCCTACAGCTCAAGCTGCTGTCTCTTGGCCTCCTCTCTGGAATATTAAATGAAAGCTGAGTTGTATTTTGAGGATGCCGTATAACTGCTCCAGAGGTGCAGGAGACACCTCTACTCTGTGTAGCCATGGAACTTCCAGCCAGCTTTGCAGAAGGCATCACTGGTAATGCAGCTGTGGCAGTGAAGGAGTTTATGTGTCTTGTGAAATCTCTGCAGGACATGAGGGAATATTGATGGGTCTAATTTGTGTCAGTGGCATCCACACATGACTGCAATGTTTGCAAGAGCTGAGCTGGTTATTCTAAAGCTGATTGAGGCCTGTCCATAGAAACAGAAGAACAAAAATAGCCTGCAGGTAGCTGTACTTTAAGGTCTTTGTATGTCAGTGTTTTCCAGCTCATAATCATATAGCAGAGTGAACAACAGATTTGCTGGCTTGTCTGAAAGGTCCTCCATGTCACCATACCCCACTTTAGTTATGTGCATTGCAACTCAGCACTGTTTCATATTGTAAACTGAAGGGACCAACTTTAACATGAAGACCAAATAGAGGTACAAGCCAATAGTAGTTATATATAAAAGAGGTAATTTCTGTCCTTTGAATGAACCTGGAGAGCAGCTCAGTGCCCCTACTGTCGAGGGGCAAATAGTGTCTGTCTTATTGAGGCATTAGTCCTTCCCACAGAAAACCACCCTCACTACCACACTGAACCCTCTCCATGGCACTCTCAGCAGAAAATTCTGTATAGGGATGCAGAACCCAACTCTGACTCACAAAGAAAAATGCTGTGCAGAGGGTAAGGGCTGAATAGGAAAAGGAGGGGAACAGAGAAATAGAGAGTTGTGTTTGGTAAAGCTGGGCATTGTTCTGGTGAGGATGGTGAGGTTGTGCTGCCATTCTTCAGCCTCCAACATAGGTAACAGATTGAAATGTGGCCTCTTAAAGTCCAGCCATGTGAAGGGTCTAGTTTCTCTGATACTGAAACTGTAGAGTATGTTAATCAGTGGCCTGCATGGTGACAGAGAAACCCCCTCTTGCAGCAAATCTGCAGGTAACGCTAAATGAGGAAGATTAGCCTAGGCAGGAAAGAGCTGCACTTCAGCCTATAATCACCTTAAAGGTAAGATGCCTGAGGGTATCAATCCAAACAACAGAGGTTCAAGCCATCAGTAGCCCCCCATGAGGCTTAGCCATGAGAAGCAGAGGGTTTATCCACTGGGCAGGACAGTCAGAAGCACAGCACAGCTGGGCAGTGCCAGGCTATGTCAGCACCCTGCTGAAGTGTGGAAGTGAAGGACTTGGAGTGGACTGCAGGTAGAGGCATTTGCTGTGAGCAAAGCCAGATGCCCACTGAAGTGCATCAGATGGAGTAAGGCTTTTGATCAAGGGATGCTTTCATTCCCCTCTACTCAGTGATACTGCTCTCACAGGATAGAGCCCAACTAAGGGGGTATTTGGAAATGGGGTCTAGGAGAAGACTACCAGGATAGACATGACTGCCAAGGAGAGGCTTGAGGAGCTGATGTTCAACCAGAAGAGAGTGGGGCAAAGGAGTGACCACCTACAACAACTCAAAGGGGAAGTAGAAACATGACAGAACCAAACTCTTCTTGAAAGATAACACAGAAAACAGCAATGGCTGCAAGCTGTGCCTTGAGAAGGTCAGAGTAGACATCAGGAAAATGTCTTTGCTAGGTGTGGAGTTCAGCACAGAGGCAGGCTATTCAGGGAGGCTGGAAATCCTCCTTGAAGGTTTTCAGGGATGGAAAGAGTCAGAGAAAATGGGTGAGTTAAATGCTAAATTAAAGCTGACAAAAAA